>QLOH01000174.1:1200000-1634298 GCA_026901365.1 Sesbania bispinosa
GAGCCACCTGCTCAAGTAGCGCAAGACTTGCGTAGATCAGATAGGGTACGTCAACAACCTGAAAGATATGGTTTCCTTGTATCTCAGGAAGGAGATGTATTGCTAATGGATCAAGATAAACCAGTGACTTACCAAGAAGCTCTTTTGAGTCCAGAATCTGAGAAATGGCTTGATGCCATGAGATCTGAAATGGATTCCATGTACACTAACAAGGTATGGACCTTGATTGAGCCACCCGAAGGGATAAAACCCATAGGGTGCAAGTGGATTTTCAAAAGGAAAACTGGCATGGATGGTAATATAAGTACCTTTAAAGCACGGTTGGTGGCTAAGAGTTTCAAGCAAATTCATGGTGTAGACTATGATGAAACCTTTTCCCTAGTTGCCATGCTTAAATCTGTTTGGATCTTGCTTGCTATTGCAGCTTACCATGATTATGAAATCTGGCAAATGGATGTCAAGACAGCCTTCCTAAATGGAAGTCTTCTTGAAGATGTGTATATGACACAACCAGAAGGTTTTGTTATACCTGAAAATGCTGGAAAGGTATGTAAGTTGCAACGATCCATTTATGGATTAAAGCAAGCTTCTAGAAGCTGGAATCTTCGTTTTGATGAAGTTGTTAAGCAGTTTGGCTTCATTGAAAATGAAGATGAACCTTGTGTCTACAAGATGGTTAGTGACATCATAGTGATTTTTCTGGTTTTGTATGTAGATGACATAATCCTCATAGGAAATGACATTCCTACCCTTCAGTCTGTGAAGACTTGGTTATGAAATTGTTTTTCTATGAAAGATTTGGGTGAAGCAACCTATGTGTTAGGTATCAGGATCTATAGAGATAGATCTCGAAGATTACTTGGCCTAAGTCAAAATACATACATAGACAAAGTGTTAAAACGGTTTAACATGCAAGATTCTAAGAAGGGATTTTTGCCTATGTCACATGGTATAAGTGAAGCTTTGGCTTTTATCACAAGAAGGGGGGTTGAATTGTGATAAGTAGATTTGGTCTGCAATTTCTTTAAATACTTTTTCTGCTCAAGGAATCTCCTTGGCTAAGTATTAAGAGTTTAGACTTTCAGAAGATAGTTGTTAGTTGATCTTAATTATAAAGAAGATATAAATGATATGCAATAATAATAAGGAAAGAGTAGAGAAGATGGCACACAGAATTTTATACTGGTTCACCTCTTCCAACCTGAGGTTACATCCAGTCCCTACACCTGTAGGATTTTTCTCACTCTTTTAATCAACTTACAATCTTCTTGGGTGACCTCACCACTAGTATTCTTTACCTGCCTCTTCAGGCTAAAATCAAACTGTCACACACACTATAAATCAACTACAGAACCTTCTGCAGAAGATCTATAACCCAGAATGCTGCAAGTACCTTCTGCAGATTCTGTAAACCTGCTGAGATAACCAAATCTCAGCAAACCTCACTGGGAAACCTTTCCCTTACTGCTAAGAAGAAGGCTATGCACCTGCACACCTCTTTGAGACTTTTACAAATAATTACAAGAAGGATCATAAACAAACAAGGCTCAAACTATTACAATAATTGCACAACAGAAGCAAATTGTTGAGCCAAGACTCTCTCCAAAGCTTTTCTGATCAGAGAATACTCTTAAGAAGGAGAGAGGAAATTTCCAGAAGATTAGAAAGTGAAGAAGCAACTGCTTATGTATCTTCTGGAGTTAGGTGTCTTCCAATTGTAGAGAAAACATCCTTTTATAGAGTTCTGGGAAGAATATAGCCGTTGGACAGCCAGCTGGGTCCAAGGAGATGTCACTTTCACTGCTGCAGCAAGTACAGTTTTACAGCTGTCTGGTTTGACCAATCCTTCCTTCTGCAGGGTTCCTTCTGCAGTTTGTTTTAAGCTGTTTCTTGGAGCAAATCTTCTGCAATCTTGCCGAGACTTTCCAGAATAATATTTCAATTGATTCTTGTATTATTTTGCCTATTTAAATCAAGAGAAGATGAGAAGAAGGATTTTATCATGTATATGGCTTAATTGCATCTTCTGCAGTGATGTACTCCTTCTACAGATCCTCTACAGGCATCTTCCTTCTGCAAAATGTTTCTGCTACTCAATATATACTTGATTAGGAATATTTCTGAGTTGATGTTGTGGCTATAATCATAGAAGGTGCAAGTTCATTCTGCCTTCTAGGTTTCTGACATGATTTGCTTCTTCTGCAGACTCAGATCCTACACCAGATCAACTTTCTATCTTCCTTGATTGAGTTTCACACTTTACAGGAACTGGTTCATATGTACTTTGATGTTTGCCAGCCAGTGATAAGCTTTTCTTTTATATTTTTAAAGTGAATCTTCCTTCTAAGATAATTAAGCAAAATTATCTTTCTTCTAGGAACCTGTTCCTATCTTCTGGAGAATGACACAGATCATCTTATTGCTTCTTAAGTGTTGTATTAAATCTGTTTTTCACAGATTTGTCATTCATGTTAATTCTAAGTCATTTCCTCTCATTTAGGGATCATTCCTTTCTAGCTTCTGTTGGTCAGTTGTTCCTTCTGCAAGGCTTACCTGTATCTTCTGTATACATACACTTGAACAAAAACATTAGTCTCTAAAGTTCAAAATTATACCAAGTAATTCTTGATTGGTTGTCATCATTAAAACATTCTTTAAGGGATTTTTGGACCTTACAATAAGCCTATCTAAGGCTCAATCTCCTTCCAGTAAAGAAGAGAGAGATCACATGAGTAAGATTCCTTAGGGCCTGTTTGGTTTGAGGAAACGTTTTCTGTTTTCATTTCCTGTTTTCATTCTGTTTCCTATTTTCTGAAATTTTACAAAGGAAAAACTGGAAATGCTGAAAACAACAAATTTTTGTTTCCAGCATTTCCAGTTTTTCCTTTGTAAAATTTCAGAAAACGGGAAACAGAAAATGGAAACAGGAAATGAAAATGCAAACCAAACATGCCCTTATGCATCCGCTATAGGGTCTATCATGTATGCCATGTTATGTACTCGACCAGATATATCATATGCTTTAAGCATGACTAGCAGATACCAGTTTGATCCCGGTGAAGGTCACTGGACAGCAGTCAAGAACATCCTTAAGTACTTGAGAAGAACTAAGGATTCATTCTTGATATATGGAAGTGAGGGAGAGCTAATTGTGAAGGGTTACACTAATGCTAGCTTCCAAACCGACAAAGATGATTCAAGATCACAGTTAGGTTATGTGTTTTGTTTGAATGGTGGCGCTGTGAGCTGGAAAAGTTCAAAGCATGAAATAGTCGCTGATTCTACCACAGAAGCTGAGTATATTGCGGCCTCAAATGCTGCGAAAGAGGCCGTTTGGATCAGGAAGTTCATTATTGAACTTGGAGTAGTTCCTACCACTGTGGATCCTATAAGTCTTTATTGTGATAACAATGGGGCTATTGCACAAGCCAAGGAACCCAGGTCTCATCAATGATCCAAACATATACTTAGACGTTTCCATCTCATCCGAGAAATCATTGATAGGGGAGATGTGAAGATGTGCAAAGTGCATACAGATGACAATGTTGCAGACCCATTGACAAAACCCCTTGTGCAGCAGAAGCATGAAGGGCACACTAGATCATTAGGCATTAGAGTTATGTCTGAATGGCTCTAGTGCAAGTGGGAGATTGTTAGCGTATGCACTAGAGACCTATATGTTTTATTTTGAACATCCATCACTTGTATCATATTATTATTTTATAAAGGCAATTTATTTATTAATTCTTTTAGAATATAATTACTGTCCTTAGAATAGTAAACTTAAACTTCATAAATCAAGTAGATGACTTGATCGTGAGATCTTATGAAGAACTATTCTTAAAATAGTCCCTGGTCAAGTATCATCTTAGGACAAAGATGCATTTAGACTGGTATATGAGTTTATTGATGATCAGATCTCACAGATCATGGATATGAGATATCATGCACTCACATAGGTACACATTAAGAGTAATGATGTACTGGGCAGACCCACCTTAAGAACGTTGCATGGGTTGTTACATAAGTGTCATGAGCGTTTCTTAAATTGATAAATATTGTATGAAATCCTTTGACTTGAAATCACTACGATTCATACATAAGGAATTATATGTTTTAATTATCATCAAACGTTACCTGTAACAGGGTGATCATAAAGTTGGTATTTGGACATATAATAAATTATGTGGTGGAATGTGAGTGCCCTAGATGGGATTTGTCCCTTCTATGTAACATGAGTTATATCTATAGGCCTCTTGATAAAGTGAGACTGCAAAATGCATGACCATCCCAGGAGGATAAACATGAGATGTTTATTTTTTGTACAGTCTACTTGGGGATCAAGAAAACATAAATTGAACTATACAAGGTTGACACAATCCATGTCCTTGTGTTCAATTAGATATTTGGACAAAGGGACAGATCATATAAATTATTATCATAAAATAGGATTTATCAAAGTTATTGATAATCTCAATATTTGGATAATGATGTGTTGCTAGATACCGCTCACTATTTATGATATTAAATATAAAATGATTTTATTTTAATATCATAACCAAATATTAAAATCCTATTGGGTCACACGCATACAACAAGCCACTAGGAAAGAGATAATAATTCTAATTTAATTTAATTAGAATTATTATAACATAATGGGTCAAGCCCATAAGTATGAGGGTTAAGTGAGCGAGGGGATAAAATCCTAGCCACCATTCTATAAATAGAGCATGAGATGCACTACCCCAGACACATGAGCAATCGCTTCTAACTTTCTAAGGCTACTAGCAGAGCTGGGGAGGGTTTCCTAGGCGTGGATACCAATAGAGTCGTGGCTACACTTGCCTCGTTTATAATCCTACTAAGGTACGACCTTTCGTTTCAATACCTTTTATAAAACGATTATGAGAGAATCCATTTATTTCCGTTGCAACCTGACCACATGCTTAATTCCCTCACCAAGTAGAGCTCACGGCTGATTCTCCTTTTCTTCGCTAGCTAAGGGGTTTAGATCTCTAGCTTGACCATTTTCTCTAGCTTCTCACTATCTTCTTTGCTGGAAAGTGCCAGGGATCGATCTCAGGTTAGTATATTCACAAACGTACATGCTTCTCTAGCTAACTTAGGTTTCTCTCGCTAAGTATATTCACAAAGTGTGCTTGGTGGAAGTAAAATCTAACTATACTATGTTGAATGAAGGCCTAAATACACCCTTCCATGCCTTCCACTTTCACACCTTTCATAGAAGTAGCACACTCTTGATGTGGGTTAGAGTGTATGTTATTTGGGATTTAACTAGTGTTTAAGTGTTCAGAACCAAGGTTTGTTGGGCATGTTATTGCTGAGTTAATGAGTCATTGATCAATTTGTCAGCATGCTTTCTTGTTTTACCATTTTTTTTCTTTTTTGGTTCCTAAGACATTTCTTGGGCATGCATTTTTGCTTTCTGGGATTGAACTTTTGGCCAATAATTATTAATATTGAATAAATAAATTAAAACATTAGCTAGGCTTTTATTGGTTGATCTTCTTGAATGCGGTCCACCCTGTAGGATTAAGATATATATTATGCAGAGTAGGATGGTTCTTTTGTCCTTCTATTCAGTCATATATTGTCATTTTCCCTAACATTTTGGATGTGTGTATCACTTTGTAGGGAGATTGAAGAAGTTATTTTTGAAATAAGCACTATTTCATTGTTTACAAATTTTGCTAGTAGTATTGAAAAGAAAGCATTGGTCTTTTTTCAAGCACTAATGTACACAAGCATGTTTCTAGACAACATAATCATTAAATTTTTGTCCTTCTCTTGTTCTTGCACTCATGCTCTGCATAACTGTCTATCAGAGTTTATATTTTTCTCACATGCCTTTTCCCTTATTCCCCCTCTCCTCCTGCACAGATCAGCTATTTTTGTTACTCAAGCTGCAGATAGTTTGTGCTATGGATACTAACTATTCTTGACCTGGTGGTCGATATCTGAAATTTGATTGTAATTTGTTCATGCTATCAGGTGGCAGGATGCAATCATGATACTACTCTTGATCACTCTGTAAATTTCTCTTATCTTTCTGGTTCTCCTGATGTTATTTCATAGGTTATCTTGAGCTTACTAAATTAGATTACAACAATTGTTGTGACTTGAACTTTAATTTTTTTAATGACATTTATCATCAGATGGTACTCAGAATCTAGATTGGGAGAGTTTGGATTGAGCAGAAGGAGTCTTTTGTTGACCTATTTTTTGGTTTGTTGAGGGTTTACTTGCATTATGTTTGTTCTTCTAAAATTTCTAAAAGTCAGAATATATTTGATTTTGGGCACTTTAATTACTGATTGTTCTATTATGATTACAATTGGTGGCGTTATGGCTTTTCTAACCCTTCATTAAATGCTGTCATTGGCTTTTGAGTATGCGGGATAAAAGCAATCTGTTAAGGCCGTCTTTTGTGGGATGACTTTCATGTCTGCAAGGTGATAAATCTCTTTGCCAATAAATTAAAATTCCATCTGAAAAGCAATGGTACAGTTTGCTTTTAATTGTCACTTTGGTAATCATTTGATGCAGTACATGTCTCGTTTCATGTTTGTATATTTTATATGCATGTTAACTTAAAAATTATTAATATGAATATCATTTTCTGCTAAATACTGAATCAGTCCAACAGTTGTTGTCAAAACAATATCTGTTGTGACAGTGCAAAATACACTCAGAGTGGAGTTGCATATATTCCTGTTGACTATTAATCTGCTTGGGAGGACAAGAAGTGCCCTGATGAATCTCGTTTCCCTGCTCAGGTATCATCTCCAATCCAATTATATCTATATACTATGGTAATATAGTATGTTTCTTGGTTTTACTAGTTTGAGAAAGCTTATAAATCAGATAGTGCTCTGTTGTGTGCTACTGTGAAACAGCCCATCAGTGCCGGTATTGATGGTTCCTCAATGGATTTTCAATTATACACTGGTGCAAGTGTTATTTCCTGTTATGTTCACTTTATCATTCAATACTGCAGAAGTAAAAAGTAAAAAAAAAGGATTTTCTTTTAAAGAACAAGACATTTTTTGTTTTATTGAACAGGGAATCTATGATGGAGATTGCTCAAGTAAGCCAGATGATATTGACCATGCAATTTTAATTGTGGGTTATGGTTCAGAGGGTGATGAAGACTACTGGATTGTAAAGAATTCTTGGGGAACAAGCTGAGGAATGGAAGGGTACTATTATATCAGAAGGAATACTGATTTAAAATATGGAGTGTGTGCAGCTGATGAGACATGTTGTTGCCTTTATGAGTTCTTTGAAAACTGCCTCATTTATGGTTGCTGTGAATATGAGAATGCTATGTGTTGTACTGGAACTGATTACTGCTGCCCTAGTGATTACCCCATTTGTGATATTGAAGATGGATTCTGTTTTTTTTCATAAAACTAGTTTTTTATTACACTGGTTTAAAACCAGTTTTTTTTAATAAAAATGGTTTAAAACTATTTTATTTTTCATAAAACTGGATTTAAAACTGTTTTTCCCATAAAACCAGTTTAAAGCCGGTTTGAAACCAATTTTCAAAACTGGTTTTTTTATCTACAAACCGGTTCAAAACTGGTTTTTATTTATAAACTGGTTTAAATCCAGTTTCGTTTAAAACCGGTTTAAAACCGATTCAGTTAAAGTCCAAACTGGTTCGGCAAGTCAAACTGGTTTACTCTAAATAAGTTGACCCATAAATCTTGTTTACATTTGGAAATGGTTTGGGTTTTAGAAAAACCACCCCATGCACAGCCCTAGTACCTGGTTACACCCTGAGTTGGCGATGGCAAAACTTCAACTCCCGATCGCTTCGCCCAAGATAATATTTGAATCAAGATATTAATATTGGTATTGCTGAAGATATTAGTATCAACATCTTGAAGGGTGTTGGCATTGGTATTGTTGAAGATACCAATATTGATATGTTGGAACATATGAAGGTGCACCTGAGATTGATCATCGAGTCTGCATTCTCATGTCAATAACAACCTGGTATTAAGAATCTTTGCATTACATGCATGAATTGCGTGAAAATTTGGATGCAAAAAATTCAATTGTTTGACTTACCTCATTATTACTTGTATATGCGTGATTAGTGTTGTATTGTTGTAGGATTAGATGATTGCCTTAACTCTTTATTACTTTCTATCAGTATGATTTTTCATTACTTTCTCTCATCCCCTTTTGACTCGATTTGTTTGTATTGCTCTACATGGTTTTGTGTCCTTAGTTTCCTCGGAGAATGCCAATCTTTGCGAGGATCCGGATGACATGGACACACGGGGCCCTTTGGGCCTATGATGCTAACAGGGAGGAGATACGTTACAGAGGGTGGTTGAATCTGCTCATCTACCACCCTTCTCGTCATCGAGCAGCTGCCCCGTTACCTTTTAGGATTCCTTTATAGTTGACTTTTTTTTGTACCTCCTGGTTTTGTTAGAGAAGCACCTCAACCACCTGCTTCACCACCCCAACAATCTTCACAAGGTTCTAGGGTAGTCCCCTATGGAGAGCGCATGTACTTTAGGTGTCGTGTATCTGCAGTTCGTACTTGGCCTTTTCCTCGTCCAGGACACGCAAGCAGTTCTCAACCTGTTGTGGGGGAGCCTGAGGACGAAGGAGAGGACCCTGAGGAAGAGGAAAAGCCATAAAATGAGCCTGTGGCTAGGTCAGATGATGCGATGGTTCCTGATGTTGGCAGTGGGGGACCCGAGGATCCTTAAAGAGTGCTAATGTTGGTGAAGGGGTGTGTATAGGGGATATATATATATATATATATATATATATATATCTTATGTTTTGTGGTGGAAATGGTACAGCTCTAACATGCTAGATGTGACTTCTTTTTGGGACACCGTCTTTGTGTATACCTTTTTTGTATGAAGTCACCTACCGACATACACCATCCACCTATAATAGAAGTTTAATGATTTTACCTCAGTTGATCATCTTTAACTTTATCTTTTTGTATATGGGTTATAACCTCTCTTTATGCAAAGTTGTAATTATAATGACTATGACATGACCGGCTAATGACATCGTCAGTTTTATGTTCTCTTTACCTTGTGCATGTTACTTATTTAAGTTCCGAAAAAAAACCCTCATTTTTATAAACTCTTGTAAATTTTCACAATTATGATTAGAGACAAATACGGTTTACTTATAAGGTTACTGTTGTGTACCAAGGGTGTCACACGAGATATTTCACTACCTAGGTTCAATTCTTAGAATATGAAGCTTTTCATTTTATTTTTGAAAAGTTATCATTTAGGGAGTGTTTGCCAAGTTGTTTTAGTTTAATACTTAGAATATGAAGTTTTGTGGTTTATTTTTGAAAAATCACATTTAGGGGCTTTGGGCGAGGGATTTTTTTCGACCATGAGAATCATGATCCTTGGTAATGTAATGTGTTTGGTATGCCTAGAAGTCTATAGAAATTTTTTTATCATGTGTTTAGTTCTAATACAAGTTTTCTGGAATGTTGAATACATTTCTTAAGATACTCATTTATCTTCTTTGATAAATACCATTTAATTATTGAACTAATTATTTTCAAAGTAAAATATACCTTCTTCTATTAAAATATATTTAATTACATTTATTTTTAAATTTAAAAAGTTATGTTTAAATCATCCCTTTTTATGTTAATTATTGCCCTTGTATTTCCTGTAGCAAACCTAAGTAGATATTAGGTTAAACAAATGTATGTGTAAAATATTAAAAATTATCATTCGTGTTATATTAAAATTAAAACACGACTAAAATATTAGAACATGTAAACAAATACATTGACATTAAAATATGTTTAGAATATTAAAAGTTATCTTTCATTAAAATAGTAAATTTTTTAATATAATAAAAAAGTAAATATAATTGAAAATGAGAAAAAAATTTTAAAAAATAAAATATAACCAAAAAATTAAAACAGCCTGGTAAAAAATATACAAAAAATGCTTTAAAGGAAATTATAACTTAAAATAATCTAAATGATATAAACGTGGAGCAACATATTTTCATTATCAAATGTTACAATTACTTGAAAAATCTTACATGTGAGTGCCCTCGAATATCAAACGACCGACTAATTGTAGATTAATTGACTTTTCCATATATTTTTTTTTCTAGCTTGTCATATACTAACATATTTCGAATTGCTCCATCGGACTCATGTTGAAAACATGAAGCCGAGTCATTAATTGTTCCTGATATGTTGGAGAGTCTCACGTTGATTACGGATAAGACCAAATAAGAGCATATAAGTCTTGTGCAATCATCACCCTATAAGTTAGCTTTTGAGGTTATGTTAGACCTGATCCAAAATTTAATAAAATATTAAGGCTTATCCTATATCCGCTATTAGGCCCCACCTATAAATGTCCAACCGTACAAACTTCACATTCCATATGTCCAGTCGTGGACATGAAGGGGGTGTTGGAGAGTTCTACAATGACTAGAGATAACATTAAATAAAAGGATATAAGCCGTGAGCAATCCTCTCCCTACAAGCTAGCTTTTAGGGATGAGTTAGACCCGATTCAAAAATTAAGATAATTCTTTACTAGCAGGAAAATGGAAGGGAGGAAGAGGAAAAAGCACAAAAACGAGTTCTTACTACAATAGAACTGTCACTGGATACATGTTACAAAAACGTGTGTTAGAATAAAATCGTTCATGTGTCTTCATCCAATGTAACATCTCGCAAATTAGGAGCTTTAATAACTCATTAGGCTGAAAATAAGAGAGTTAATGTATTAGTGATTAAGGGAAGGTAAGTTGAGGAATTAAAGGTTAAAACTTAACTATAAAAATCAAGATCAGGATTTTGTCTAAGTAAATTTAGTGAGTTTGGGTTACTGGTAATCGATTACAGAGAGTTTGTAATCGATTACCAGAGAGCTGAGTTTTTGGTAATCGATTACCGGGGAATGGTAATCGATTACCCGAGAGCTGAGTTTTTGGTAATCGATTACCAAGGGGTGTAATCGATTACAGTCTATCTGTAATCGATTACCGCTGGTCCAGTATATAAAGACCGGAAGTGAAAAATCAGAAATGCATGTGTTATTTCTTCTCCTTTTCCTGACCTAGAGAGAAAAAGGGTGAGTTTAGAGAGAGAAAGTGTAATTTTGGAGCTTGGGAAGGAGATTGAAGCTAGAATCATCAATTGAATCACTTCCACTTCTCATTCTCCTCTTGATTTCAAGAACTAGTGAGTATAACTCACACACACACTCTTCCTTTAAATTTTGATTTCTCTCCGATGCATGAACCCTACTCTTTAATTCCCTTTCTATGTGATTATTGTGGTTAGATTAGGGATGCTTGTATGAGATTGAGTAGTTTTGTTAGGATTTTCATTGAAAACCTTAGGGTAGCGAGATTTACGAAACTAGCGAGATTTACGAAATTATCGAAATGCTCAATGTATGAACCCTATCCCTTTGATTCCCTTTCTATATGGTTAAAATGATTGGATTTGTGATGTTTGCACTGGAATTGAGTAGGTGATGTTAGTATTTGTTTGTAAAACCCTTGAATTTTGAGGTTACAAAACTTACGAACTTACGAAAGTTACGAAACTCTCGAAATACGTTGTATACTCATTTTTTAGTGCATTTAAGTGTAAGTATTTGATAATCAAGTTTTCATGAAGCATATTTAAAATTGTAACCTTTTAAGTCGGTTTCGACCGTGAGTAATTCAAGCCGGCCTTTGCGCTGTGAGTAAAAGTTAAGTGAATTAAGTAAAACATGACTTCGGTCCAGTACGGTGGGATTCGTCCCCAGGAAAGACGTTTCCCGTAGTCTGAGCTCAGTTCTAACCATAGAAAATGATAAGATCATGCCTGCTGGGCACAACAGTGAGTGCATCATGAGCATCATGTTCTGCATCATTGTTAGTTCATGTTACATAAGTTACATGTCTTAATTATTCTTTCATTAGCTATCTATAAATATGCTTTAGGTGTACCTCAATGCTTGATGGTTGTTTTTCCCCACACTTTATATGTTAAGTTGTACTCGCTGAGATTATTACCTCACCCCACGTTTCGGGGATTTACTTTAGATGTGCAGGAATTCCAGGTAATGATAAACAAGGAAGGTGGTGGTGGAGCTGAGTTCTATTTTCACAATGGAAGTTCCTTGTAATAGAAATTAGTTCATTTGTAATTGTGGGTAACTGATTAATGTTGTATAGACGTATGTACATGTTTCTTAGCCATGGAGGCTTAATTATGAGATTTGGAATATTCATGTTATTAGATTGTACTGGTTTTTGCTGAGTTTCAGGTTGACCTTGAAATTGGTAACATCCAGTTTTAGGGGGGACTCTGCCGGACTTCTGGTATGAGTCCATTGGATTACACTCCTTCAATTGTGGATTCTTCCCTAAAATTAAGCAAGATTTGTTCTTATTTAGGGATCTATTTATTTGTATTGTAATTGCTTAAGCTAATCGTTGGGGAGTTTAAGCGAATGTATGTCGATATCGAAAATTTAACGAAATAATTTCAAGTAATTCAGAGATAGTGTCTCTGATGGGTTTCTGGCAAGCGAACCACAAATCCAGCAGTATAATAGTAAGTAAGATATCGTCTCCACAGGGAACGACAATTTATGTAAATCGAAATCGTATTTATCAAGGGAAATAACGGTTTAGAGTGAATATGGTTGCAAAAGTGTAAATAGCAGGAAAGATCAATGGGAATTAGAAAGGTAGAGTTAGAGATACTTTACTTGGATTAGGATTGAATTTCATCTCATCGCACCCTTCATGTATGTAAAGACTATATATTATTTTAGGTTTACTCTACAATACTGTAGACAAACTCTATTGCTAAGACCCCGAGTTACCAGCAGCCTCACACACTCAAAGGTAAACTATGCAGGCTCTCCCAAGCGACGGACTTACCCTCGGCTTATTTCGCTCTATTTTGTTGAGTTTGTAAAGACTTAATTGAAATATGCGGCCTACCAAATGAATGTATACCTTCGCTAGAATACTGTCACTACCCATCGCTCATTAGATATACCCATCTCTCGCTTCCTGGATTCACAATCAATTAACTATTTGCTATCGGAATACCAAGCCCTAATGGTCAGATGCCCCTTCAATTGGAGTACTCACACTACCCCTCAATCATTAGCAAAACACCCCTTTTCGGTCAAAGTGGTAACCGAGTCCTCTTATTCAATTAGAGAGTGAGTTTCTTCAGAATCCGCTCCCCCACTCTCGCTCCTAGCCAGAACTGACCCAGTTAAGACTAGCCTATAACTCCAGGCGTAAACCGCGGGAATTAGGAATAAACACGAAATAAGATTATCAATATTATAGATAGAGAGCTCAGAAATAATAAAATAGAATTTACATACACTTGGGGATAGAATCAATTACATTCAATCCTACTGGAGAGTTAACTACTTGAGGTAGTCATACACACCACCAAAGATGCTGTCACCATCTTCAATACTTGTGAAGCACTCCTCCTCTCCTAATCTAAACTTAGTTACAATACATAATCACTAGACGAGATTACAATACTATACTCCACATTGTCTAACTCGCTCTCTTGGACTGACGCAAGAGGTTCCTATTTATAGATTAGGAAAGACAAAGCAAATTTGGGAAGAGATCCTCTTAAAAATGGCAACAGGGAAGCAATCTGCGTGTTCTGCGCTTCAAGCTGCGCTACAGCGCAGGTTGTAGCGCAGATTCCAGAGAGTTGCGCTTCACCCTGCGCTATAGCGCAGGGTGAAGCGCAGCTAGCGTCCTGCAGCTTCAACTTTCCTCTTTTAATTGTTGATCTGTCCCCGAGACTGGTTTTCGCACGTTTGTCCTTCCTTGTTTCCCTTTATTTTCTGATATCTTTGTATTTATTGTGCAATCCTTGTTTATTTGGGAAGCTTGTCTGCAATATCTTTGATTGATTGACTCTGATCTCCTCATTAATGTTTCAAATCTATTTCAAATCTTTAATTAATTATCTTCAATCAATCTGCAATCTTGCATAAATCCTCCTCATTTAATGCCATTTAATCTCTGAATTAAATCTTTGCAAGAATCCTGCAAAAATCAACAATAAATCTATTAAAATAGCATCAAATTCAAAACTAGGATTAATAAATACAAATTATTAAATATTAAATAAAAAGGGATAAAAATAAGGTAAAATTATCATTTTGTCCTTGATAAGTGAAATAAAATATATACTAATTTATCAACTATTTTTCACTTATCAAATTCCCCCCAACTTAAATTCTTGCTTGTCCTCAAGCAAGAGACCTCCTTGCAATCACAATCAATTCTATTCCCCAGTGTATTTTCACAAAAACAAAACTAATTCAAGGTAATCATCCCTCAACTTCTTCCTAAGCAGAAGTCACTTCCCAACCATAAGAAAATCTCTCATTCTTACGGGTAAGTGTTTCCCTCAATCATTTTCACCCACTGTTGAACAACTAGAATTTATAGTCGTTTCCAAGGTCTGAACCTGCAAGAAGTTAGTATGGATCAAAAGGTCTTTCTTTAGGTTGTAATGAGGCTGGGCTATCAAGAAATCATGGTTTTTCTAGATATTCAAGGAACACTTTGAATAGAAAGCATCTTGTGGTTGTGCTTTGGAACTTCTCTCAATTCACCTGATGATTCTTGAATGGTCACCCTTTTTCAGCTTTGGCCTCTTTTTTGAAGAATTTTCTCCCCCCAACTTATTTATTTTCCATACTTTGTGCGGAATTTTTTTGTATACATAACATAAAGAACTTATTTTTGGTGGGGGAGAATCTTTCCTTTGTGATTCCTTGTGCCTTCTCTTGGATTCCTTGTGACCAACCTCTTTGTCAATTGCTTGTCCCATTTTGTTGTAGTGCACCTTGCTCTCTATCCCAAGTGTTAAGGGACATGGTATGATCATTGATAATGGCTGGGGTGCATCAAAAGAAATATTAAAGGCTCAAATGGGCAATCAATAATTGGAAATATTAATGCATGGTTGGCTATTTGGCACTAAGCAGAATATTAGAATTACAAAATTGTGCCTTTGTTACTTCCATACCTTCTACGAGCAAGACGAGTTTCAGAAATTCAAGCAATAACAGTTGACAAGCAGCGGTGAAAAGCTCTCAATATAAGTGTTTGAGTGTTTAGGGTTCTCAGCTCACCGGTTGGGCTAAAATTTTCTTGCTAAAGCACTTACTGGATTTAATAAACTACCATGATAGGTTCTCTTGAGAAGTACCCCACTCCTAACTGATTATGGAATTAATCATAAGACCCTGTCATCTTACCTAGATTAGTTAGTTAAACTACTTATTTACAGAGAATTAGAATAAATTACCTTGATTCCTAAGCTCCTAAAATATATACACAACTAAAAAAAAAGAATAGTATAATGGAAATCAAGATGGATGAGTATTATTGAAAACTATAATTGACAAAGAAAATGCATGCTCGCATGCTTATTGAATGATGAATGAATCCTAATATCCTAAATCCTAATGTCCTAAAAATGAAAAATAATTGCAAAATTGAATGTCCTAATGTCCTAATTGGAAAGAAAAGGAAAAGAAACCACCAATTGAAACCACCAATTGCTTTGCTTTATTCTCTTTAATCTTCATCCTCTGAATCTCTTCCCCCCTGTGAAAAATAGGCATGTCCCCAAGCCAGTCCACGTGATCCCTAAAAGTAGGAGGATCCATTCCAGGATGTGGACCATCATCATTATACCATGATACTTCTTGCGTATGCAACATACCATTGTACAACGTTGTAAGTTGTCGAGACAAATGGTCCAAGTGGAATAGTCTTGCTCTGTCTGCGGGAGGAGGCGAGGAAGGATGTATAATATGCTCTCTAATGATCTTGACTTCCTCAGTTGGAGTGCAGTGTGATTCTATGTATTCCCTGGTGATTGGTTGCCCGATGGAGTGTTTGGGCGAACCTCGATTCCCCTGTTGAAACATAGCATTGTGATCAAGGCAGGGAATGCTAGCCTTTCTTTGGAACGAGGTCTTCTTTCATCACGAGCCACTTCAATCATGGTTTCCAAGTAGTCAGAGATAACTGTGGCAATATCAACCTATTCCCCACTCTCTATGCAGTGTATCAAATGGGCAGTAGTCATGCCCATGGTAGAAGATTGGAGGCAAGGTCGAATATTAGCATTGATGAAGGCCATCCATACTCTTGACAATGTACTGAGATTTTCTCTGGGTATTACCTCAGCTTCACCATAGGCATTGGTGTCAAAAGATTTGCCAGGAAGTCATAACCTTTGAGCTGTTTCAGTATCAAGAATGTCATGACCATAAGGGCCTACCCTCTGCATTCTTTTCATGTACTCGCAGTAGGATTCATCAATGGGGTTTGGTGCTGGATGATCAAGAAGCGCATTGATTGCCTTTCTATCATAAGAGATCCATAATCCTTGCACATAGCTCTTCCTTGCACCACTACCATCTGCCCTACTAACCTCAGCATTACTGTAGAACTGTCTGACAATCTCAGGGTTGAAATACGGGTATGGCTCGACTAGAGCACTCCAATCTCTTCTTGTAAGTTCGTAGATGAACTCTGGGCAATCTTTTGGTTCGAGTTGAACCGGTCTCTCTGGAAAGAACTCACAATGCAAGATATAGTTGTAATGAACACATTGCTCGATAGTACTGAATCTTCCTTCTCCCAAGATAGGATTGGAATCAATTGCCTTTCTTGACACCATTGATGTGCTCTTTCTTTCAGTCTTTCGGATACGGACCATCTGTGTGAGACAAAGATCTTTATTAGAATGAGTAGAGAAGAATTTAGTGTTGGAATCCCATATCAGTGTCAAGATCAAACAAAGAATTAGAGAAAAATTCTTACTTTAATACCAGCAACTCAGAGTAAAACAGGAAAAACTATGCACAAAGTGTAAGAAAATCAAGTATGAGTAATAGTTTTTCAGCTTTTCACGCATTGAAATAGTTTTCTGATAGCTGCGCTACACCCTGCGCTATAGCGTGGTGAAGCGCGTAAGGCGGTGAATTTTCACAATTACTGCGCTTCATCCTACGCTATAGCGCGGGATGAAGCGTAAGAATCAAAAAGAAAAAGAGTTGCGCTTCTGCGCTGTAGCGCAGGTGAAACGCGGGATTAAGTAAAACTTTTACCTTTCTTTTTCCTAAAACTACTATTTATGTTTCCTACATCTACACTGGGTTGCCTCCCAGCAAGCGCTTGTTTAACGTCTGATAGCTCGACGCCTGGTTGTTTTATGGATCTACCAGATCGATGACAGACTCAAATCTGTCAAAGTCACCTCCTAGATAAGGTTTGAGTCTCTGTCCATTGACAACCCAGCAGACTTTGGTTTCAGGATCTTCAATTTCAACAGCTCCATAAACTTTGACTTCTTTAACTATGAATGGTCATGTCATTCTGGATTTAAGCTTTCCTGGGAAGAATTTTAGTCTGGAATTAAACAGCAACACCGATTGATCTGGGTAGAATCTCTTTTTAAGGATTTTTTTTATCATGATAGGCTTTAGTCTTTTCCTTGTAAATCCTTGATGATTCATACGCATTCAACCGCATCTCTTCTAATTCATGCAACTGCAGTACTCTTTTTAGTCCCGCTACTCTTGAATCCATGTTCAGAAGCTTCAAAGCCCAGTATGCTTTATGCTCAAGTTCAACTGGTAAATGACATGCTTTTCCATATACTAACTAAAATGGGGATAATCCTGTGGCAGTTTTGACAGCTGTTCTGTAAGCCCATAGTGCATAATCAAGTTTGTTCACCCAATCCCTTCTGGAAGAGCTGACTGTCTTTTCAAGGATTCTTTTAAGTTCTCTGTTTGAAACTTCAGCTTGCCCATTCGTTTGTGGATGGTATGGTGTGGCGACTTTATGCCTCACTCCATATTCTTCCAAAACCTGCTGTAATTGCTCATTACAAAAGTGTGATCCCCCATCACTGATAAGAACCCTTGGTGCTCCAAATCTAGCGAATATGTTTGTTTTAAGAAAGAGACTGACAGTTTTAGCATCAACCTTTGCTGTTGTTGCTGCTTCTACCCATTTGGACACATACTCAACAGCTACCAGGATATACTATTTTCCATTAGATGAAGGAAAAGGTCCCATGAAATCCATTCCCCAGTAGTCAAATACTTCTACCTCAAGCATGTAGTTTCCTGGCATTTCATTCCGCTTAGAGACTCCCCCTGTTCTTTGGCATCTATCACACTGTTGGATATAGTCTGATGCATCTTGGAATATAGATGGCCAGTAAAATCCAGATTGGAGTATCTTTGCTGCAGTCTTGTCTCTGTTGAAATGTCCCCCACAGGGAGAACTGTGACAATGCCAAAGGATCTTCATTGTTTCTCTCCCTGCAACACATCTTCTAAGCAAATTATCCGATCCAATTTTGAAGAGATGGGGATCATCCCATAGGTACTTCTTTGCATCTGTCATGAATTTCTTCTTTTGAAACCAAGTTAGTTCCTCAGGTAATACTCCTGCAGCCTTATAGTTGGCCATGTCAGCAAACCAAGGCCTTTCCTGAATCATCAACAGTCTTTCATCTAGAAATTCTTCTAGCAATTCAGGCTCTGTATTAGTGACCACATCATTCACCAGTCGTGATAGATGGTCCGCTACTACATTCTCACTCCCTTTCTTGTCTTTGATGACTAGATCAAATTCCTGCAATAGTAAAATCCATCTAATCAGTCTTGGTTTAGAGTCTGGCTTTGTTAGAAGATATTTGATAGCAGCATGATCAGTGTAAATAGTGATTCTTGAGCCTATTAAATAAGATCTAAATTTTTCCAATGCAAACACTATGGCTAACAATTCTTTTTCTGTGGTGGCATAATTTATTTGAGCTTCATTCAAAACCTTGCTAGCATAGTGAATAACATGAAATATCTTAGATTTTCTTTGTCCTAATACAGCTCCTACAACATAATCACTAGCATCACACATCAGTTCAAACTCAAGTGTCCAGTCAGGACCAACTATCACAGGTGCAGATGTTAAACTTTGTTTCAACAAGTTAAAAACAACCAAGCAATCATCATCAAATTTAAAAGGTGTATCCTTGTTTAGCAGATTGGTGAGAGGCTTGGCTATTTTTGAAAAGTCCTTGATGAAACGCCTGTAGAATCCTGCATGTCCCAGAAAACTCCTGATGCCTTTTACATTTGCTGGAGGTGGTAACTTCTCAATGACCTCGATCTTTGCTTTGTCCACTTCTATTCCTTTGGCTGAAATTTTGTGTCCTAGGACCACTCCCTCTGTTACCATGAATTGACACTTTTCCCAATTGAGAACAAGGTTAGTTTCTACACATCTTTTCAAAACAGTGTCCAAATTCATCAAACAATGATCAAAAGAGTTTCCAAAGACAGAAAAATCATCCATAAAAACTTCTATGCATTTTTCAACCAAATCGGAAAATATGGATAACATGCATCTCTGAAAAGTAGCAGGGGCATTACATAATCCAAAGGGCATTTTCCTGTAAGCAAAGATACCAAATGGACAAGTAAAAGCAGTTTTTTCTTGATCTTCAGGATTGACAGTTATTTGATTATATCCAGAATATCCATCCATAAAGCAATAAAAAGCCTGCCCAGCCAATCTTTCTAACATTTGGTCCATAAATGGTAAAGGAAAATGGTCCTTTCTAGTGGTTTGATTCAACTTCCTATAATCAATGCACATTCTCCATCCTGTTATAGTCCTAGTGGGTATTAACTCATTTTTATCATTTCTAATGACAGTCATACCTCCTTTCTTTGGAACAACTTGAACATGACTTACCCAAGCACTATCAGAGATAGGATAGATCATACCTGCGTCGAGCAACTTTAATACTTCCTTTTTCACTACCTCTTTCATTGTTGGGTTTAGCCTTCTCTGAGGCTGAGTGACAGGTTTGTAATCCTCCTCCATATGGATCTTGTGCATGCAGTATGAAGGACTGATGCCCTTGAGATCTGATAGTGACCATCCTATAGCTCCTGCATTATTTCTTAAGACAACAAGAAGTCTACCCTCTTCTGAGGGAGTTAAGGATTTACTAATAATCACAGGTTGATTCCCAGTTTTATCTAAGAAAGCATATTTAAGATGTGATGGGAGTACCTTTAATTCCAGCTTCTGATTATCAGTATTCTTCTCCTTGGGCAACTCTTCAATTGTTGTTTCATCAGGTGAAAGTGGTGGAGAGCTGTCCAGGTTCCTTATATATTCGTCTTCTTCATCTCTAGCAAGGATGTCCTCCATTCCTGTCAGAACTGTTGCTAAAGGGTCTGCACTGATCAACTTTTGTTGCTCGACTGAAGATTTCTCTAATACTTCCAACTGATGACACTGGTGCTTTTCCATGGGATATTGCATTGCATCAAAGACATTAAAAATTACCTCATCATCTTGGACTCTTACCTTTAAGTTTCCATCATCCACATCAATGATTACTTTTGCAGTCTTCATAAAGGGTCTACCAAGTAAGATTGGAACTTCAGCATCTTCTTCCATATCCATGATGACAAAGTCTACCGGAAAGATGAATTTATCCACTTGGACAAGTACATCTTCTGCAATCCCAAGTGGTACCTTTATGGATCTGTCAGCTAGTTGCAGAGTCATTCTGGTCGGCTTCACATGAGAGACTCCTACGCGCTTGAGTATGGTCAGGGGCATCAAGTTGATGCTGGCTCCCAGGTCGAGCAAGGCTCTTCCAACTGATAGATTTCCAATGGTTATTGGAATGGTGAAGCTCCCAGGATCTTTTGTTTTTGGAGGTAAGGATTTCTGAATAATAACACTACAGCTTGCTTCCAATTCTACGGTCTCCTCATAGATCTGTCTCTTCTTGGTCAAGATATCTTTCATGAATTTAGAGTAAAGCGGCATTTGCTTCATGGCTTCCAATAAAGGAATCTTGATCTCCAACTTCTTCATAGCATCTAGAAGGTTAAGAACTCTCTATCTTGGCTCTTTTTGGTGGGGATCCTGGGATAAGGCAACTCTCTATGAGGGAGCTCTGGTGAAGGCTCTTGAGCCCTTGATCCTTCCTGGCTTCTTGGTCCCTCTTCTTCCTTCTCAGCTTCTTGCTCTTTCCTTTCCAAGACTTGCTTTTTTGCTGATAGATTGTCACCAATACCTTTTCCTATCTCTTTACCACTTCGAGTGGAGATTGATTTGCAAACTGATTGTTGTTCATCGAACTCTTTTCGGATCTCCTCCACTTGCTTGGCTAGATGCGTGAATGTTGCTTGCATTAATTCCTTACCGGCTATCATCTCCAGGGTCAATTTATTTAGCTTTTACTCAATTCTGGAGTTGATATCCGGTGTTGTATTGTTGCTGTGACTGAGATTTTTGGGAGATGTATCACAACTTCCTGTGCTGTCCTGGAAGCAGACTTGTTCTATTCTGACTTCAGGATAAGAACAATGTCCATTAGGGTGATTTCCCTTACAAAAATCACATACCATTTTTGTAGGTATGTCACAAACAGCTTGAATGATCTGCTGTTGTTGGATGAGCAACTGTACTTGCTGACTTAACTTCTCCATTTGTTCCAGAACTTTGACAGATTCATGCTTGGGTGGCTCTTCAGTCTGGATTGGTTGTTCCCAGCATAGATCTTGTCGATTGCTGAGTGCACACTTGTCAATGACTGTGTATGCTTGCTCCACCTCTGCTGCTAAAATCGAACCTCCTGCTGCAACGTTTAGGAAGGACTTGCATTTCGGCTTGAGCCCATTGTAGAAGAAATTAAGTTGAGTAATATCATCAAAGCCATGGCCTGGGCATGTGAACAATAATGACTTGTATCTTTCCTAGGCTACATAAAACTGTTCACTATCTCCTTGCTTGAATGTTGATATGTCTGCTTTAGCTTTGATATAATGCTCCATAGGAAAGAATCTTCTTCTAAATTTCTCCTCAATTTCTTTCCATGTGGTGAGGCTTTGACTAGGATGGACTGTTAACCATTCTTTTGCCTTACCTGAAAGAGAAAAAGGAAACAAACGTAAGTATACAACCTCTTTATCTTCTTCCTCAAATCCCATCAGACCAACAAATTCAAAGAATTTGGTGGTAAGATGAGTATTTGGATTCTCGTGCTCTAAGCCTGAAAACTGATGATTTTGAACAAGATTAACGTGAGAGACTTTGAATTCTAAGGCCTTTGTGGTTTTGGGAATGACAATGCTAGAGTGATATCGCATTCCCTACTGTGATACATAATCTCCCAAAGTTCTTCTAGTGCTCTCCATACTTGCTTGTC
Organism: Sesbania bispinosa; assembly: GCA_026901365.1. Classification (NCBI taxonomy): domain Eukaryota; kingdom Viridiplantae; phylum Streptophyta; class Magnoliopsida; order Fabales; family Fabaceae; genus Sesbania; species Sesbania bispinosa. The sequence continues at coordinate 1,222,328 of QLOH01000174.1, forward strand.
ACCTAGCTAATAGACTAAGAAGCGAAAACGTAAGTGTGTAACAAAAATTAAAAACAAAATTATGTACACTTGATAAATGGACCTCAGGGATCTACACAAATTAGAACCGTTCCCCGGCAACAGAGCCAAAAACACTTGATGGGTTTCTGGCAAGCGAACCACAAATCCAGCAGTATAATAGTAAGTAAGATATCGTCTCCACAGGGAACGACAATTTATGTAAACCGAAATCGTATTTATCAAGGGAAATAACGGTTTAGAGTGAATATGGTTGCAAAAGTGTAAATAGCAGGAAAGATCAATGAGAATTAGAAAGGTAGAGTTAGAGATACTTTACTTGGATTAGGATTGAACTTCATCTCATCGCACCCTTCATGTATGTAAAGACTATATATTATTTTAGGTTTACTCTATAATACTGTAGACAAACTTTATTGCTAAGACCCCGAGTTACCAGCGGCCTCACACACTCAAAGGTAAACTATGCGGGCTCTCCCAAGCGACAGACTTACCCTCGGCTTATTTTGCTCTATTTTGTTCAGTTTTTAAAGACTTAATTGAAATACGCGGCCTACCAAATGAATGTATACCTTCGCTAGAATACTGTCACTACCCATCGCTCATTAGATATACCTATCTCTCGCTTCTTGGATTCACAATCAATTAACTCTTTGCTATCGGAATACCAAGCCCTAATGGTCGGATGCCCCTTCAATTAGAGTACTCACACTACCCCTCAATCATTAGCAAAACACCCCTTTTCGGTCAAAGTGGTAACCGAGTCCTCTTATTCAATCAGAGAGTGAGTTTCTTCAGAATCCGCTCCCCCACTCTCGCTCCTACCCAGAACTGACCCAGTTAAGACTAGCCTATAACTCCAGGCGTAAACCGCGGGAATTAGGAATAAACACGGAATAAGATTACCAATATTATAGACAGAGAGCTCAGAAATAATAAAATAGAATTTACATACACTTGGGGATAGAATCGATTACATTCAATCCCACTGGAGAGTTAACTACTTGAGGTAGTCATACACACCACCGAAGATGTTGTCACCATCTTCAATCCTTGTGAATCACTCCTCCTCTCCTAATCTAAACTTAGTTACAGTACATAATCACTAGACGAGATTACAATACTATACTCCACACTGTCTAACTCGCTCTCTTGGACCGACGCAAGAGGTTCCTATTTATAGATTAGGAAAGACAAAGCAAATTTGGGCAGGGATCCTCTTAAAAACAGCAACAGGGAAGCAATCCGCGTGTTCTGCGCTTCAAGCTGCGCTACAGCGCAGGCTGTAACGCAGATTCCAGAGAGTTGCGCTTCACCTGCGCTATAACGCAGGGTGAAGCGCAGCTAGCGTCCTGCAGCTTCAACTTTCCTCTTTTAATTGTTGATCTCTCCCCGAGACTGGTTTTCGCGCGTTTGTCCTTCCTTGTTTCCCTTTATTTTCTGATATCTTTGTATTTATTATGCAATCCTTGTTTATTTGGGAAGCTTGTTTGCAATATCTTTGATTGATTGGCTCTGATCTCCTCATTAATGATTCAAATCTGCTTCAAATCTTTAATTAATTATCTTCAATCAATCTGCAATCTTGCATAAATTCTCCTCATTTAATGTCATTTAATCTCTGAATTAAATCTTTGCAAGAGTCCTGCAAAAATCATCAATAAATCTATTAAAATAGCATCAAATTCAAAACTATGATTAATAAATACAAATTATTAAATATTAAATAAAAAGGGATAAAAATGAGGTAAAATTATCATTTTGTCCTTGATAAGTGAAATAAAATATATATTAATTTATCAACTATTTTTCACTTATCAGTCTCCAACGGGCATTATTTATGAGTACAGGAATTAGGGCATTACATCCGGCAACTTAAACTTTTGGGATGGTTGGTTTATGACATGGTATCAGAGCCTCTATGACCAAGTGGTCGAGGGTTTGATCATTGTTGTCCCTATTATTCTACTAAAAATGTTTAATTTCAACTAGCTAGGTGGGCTTGTACATTGTCCACACTTTAATCCTTGTGGACTATAGTGTGAGGGAGCATGTTAGGAAAAAAAAACCATTCATGTGGCTTAACCCAACAGATTAAGCTTTTGGGATAGTTGGTTCATGATGACATAGTTACCCTCTAGGTTATAAGAGAAGTGGGAATATTAATTGAACAAAAATTGATGATGAAGAAATTGATGATATCAAAAGCACTCTTTCTTTGAGTGAGGTCAATGATAATGATTTGGGATTTATACTAGAGTAACATAAAGCCTTTAAGCATACCTATATCACAACTTTGAATATTATTTCTCAGGTTAGCACACATAAACATGAGTTAATTGAACACGTTATGAGGTAAACACTTGGTAATTGGTCTACCTAAGACAAGGTTTAATAAAACAAGGTTCATGATGCATGTCAAAGGAGAAAGCAAGTCAAATCTCCCTTTAAAGTTTAAAATGTCGTTTCTACTTCTAGACCATTGGAATTACTACATGTGGGTTTGTTTGGCACATTCTAAGACTGTGGGTTTTTTTAGGAAATTGTTATGCTCTTATTGTGGTTGATGATTTCTTAAGATATAAGTGGACTCTGTTTATTGCAAACAAAAGTGATTTTTTTTACTGTTTTCAAAAAGTTAGAGCAAAGATAATACAAAATGAGAAAAATATGACTATAGCCTCTATTAGGAATGATCATGGTGGGGATTTTGAGAATAAAGAGTTTAAATCTTTTTGTGGAGAATATGAAGTGAATTGTCTTACTTTTTTAATATTATTAACCCATTATTTACTTATTTTTAATTTTTTCTATTTTTTGGATTTTAGTTATTATTTATTTTTACAATTTTTAAATTAGGGAAACCAACCCACTTAACCCACCAACCTGTGGTGTGTCGAGTAAAGTTGGTATTTTTTTAACTCACCAAAAAAGTGAGCCAACCCGGTTCAATTCACTTTTAGCCTAACCCCAAGTTGGCTCACTTTGACATCTCTGAGTAGAGCTGGTGCGTCCCGGGTTAAGTAAGTCGAATTTACTAATAAATGGTGATGAACCGACGAGGCCGTGTTATCAGTGTTATTATTTTTTAATTTGACATCTGAAACAACATCATTTCAAGCTTAATGAAAAAAGGAAAACACATCTCACATAATCCAATACATTTCTATCTCACGTTCTCATTTCTTGATCAACATCTGGGTCACAGAACAAAAGTTTCAAAACTTGAAAACCCTAACACTGTGTTTGGTATCGTTCACGCCGTCGTGCCGCCAAGCCATTATTCGTTGTTCGAAGATAGAAAAGGAGAATAAACATTGAGAGACAATTCTAGAGAATTTTGGAATTTGAAAATTGTTTTCGGATTCAACATGAAAGTTGATTACAATTGAGTTTAGCAACACTATATATAGTGTGCGCTGAAGCTGAAGCTTACAAGAGAAGCTAAGGGATCAACTTCTAACTAACTTGAGTCATTTACATGGTGTTACAACTGTATTACCTAACTGACTCTATTATACTTAACTATTGTTAGACTTAACTACTACAGACTTAACAAAAAGCTAATACATTTAGAATATTACAAATAACTAGAATAATTAGAACTGTACTGTAAAGTTATCGTATGCTTTAACATGCTCCCCTCAAACTTAGGGTGGATTGAGAAGAGAAAGGTTGTCAAACACCCTGAGTTTGTTTATGAGTGTTGCAAATCTGGTTGAATATAAAACCTTGGTGAGGAAGTCTGCACACTGGTCTAAGAAAGGAATGTGGTAGAATTTTAGGCTTTTAGCAATAACCTTTCCTCTGACAAAGAAAATATCTAGTTCCATGTGTTTGGTTCTGGAGTGTAGTACTGGATTATGAGTCAGCATAACAATGCTTAAATTATCACATAACACTTTAGGTGTTGTAAAGGGAACTTTCAACTGAGTTAGGAGAGATTGAATCCATAAAATCTCTGATGAAGTATTGGCTAAACTTTTGTATTATGCCTTAGTACAAGAACGGGCTACCAAGGTTTCCTTCTTACACCACCAAGAGACCAAGTTAGGACGAAGGAAAATACAGGACCCAAAAGTGGACTTGTGATCATCAGGATCTGAAGCCCAATCTGCATCATAATATGCAGTGAGGGAAAAAGGTTGAGCAAGAGAAGCTTTCTGAATAGATAACCCATATATGATGATTCCTTTAAGATATCTTGATATCCTCTTAATTGTTGTCCAGTGTTCTTCAAGAGGTTGAGAGAGGATCTGGTAGGCTTTATTTACAGCACATCTAATTTCAGGCCTAGTTATAGTGACATACTGCAATGCTCCAACTATAGACCTATAGTTAGAAGGATCCTGAAGATAATTTGTACCAAATTTGGATAATTTGGTTTTACTCATCATAGGAGTGGAAAGGATTTTTGCTTCAAGCATACCAACCTTTACCAACAGGTCAGTGGTGCTTTTATTTTGAGATAAGAGTAGAGAGCCATCTGCCAAGTGACTGACTTGTATACCTAAAAAATATTCGAAAGACCCTAGTTGTTTTAGAGCAAATTCATAATTTAAATTTGAAATAAGTTGTTGAACTAATAGTAAATAATTTCTAGTGATAATGATATCATTCACATATTCTAGGATATAAATGTAGTGGGTGCCTTTTATGAAGAGTGAAGAGTGAAGGGTCACACTTGCTTGGTTTAAAAGTAAAGTGTAGGAGAGCTGGGGTGAGTCTTTCAAACCAGGCTCGAGGAGCCTGTTTTTGTGAAGTCTATAAATCCATTTAAGTAATTAAACATGATTATAAGACTTAACATCCGTTAGTTTTAATGATTAACAAATAAGATTATATAATGAACAAATAAGATTATATAAAGAACCAATTAGATTATATAAACAGGTTCTACTGAGAAAGGTATTTGTTTGTTAATTATGTTTCAGGATAAAATACTCTTTAGAAGAAGAAGAAGATTTTGTAAATAGAATCAGAATCAGAAGATCAGAATCAGAAGAACAAGAGTGCAGAACCTGAAGAAGATTAATCCTTAACAGAGTTGAAGCAACTGAAGAATAAAAGTGAAGACTTGAAGACTATCTGAAGAAGTGAAGACTTGAAGACTATCTGAAGAAGTGAAGACTTGAAGACTATCTGAAGAAGTGAAGATTAGAAGACTATCTGAAGAATCGAAGATTAGAAGACTATCTGAAGAACTGAAGGCAAAAGATATAAAGAAAAACAGATTCAAGTATACGTCTATCTGAAGAACAACAATGAACTGAAGAAACGAAGAATGAAACTACAACCAGTATGAAGAATTGAAGTTGTCTGAAGAACGCAACCTGTCTAAAGCAACGAAGCTGTCTGAAAGACTTGAGCTGTCTGAAGTCATCAACCTGTCTTAAGTGATGAAGCTGTCTGAAGAGCCAAGCCCGTCTGAAGACTGGAACCCGTCTGAAGACTGGAACCTATCTGAAGACTGGAACCCGTCTGAAGGTTGGAAGCTGTCTGAAGCTTTAGTAATGACGTGGCATCTTTGCTGAAATCTTGCGTGAAGACTTTTCCAAGTCTCTGCTGCTCGTACGTTTTGAAACACATTTGTGGCAACAAACACAGAGACCTTTCCCGGTGCATTTGAACTTCATACACCACTGAGGAAATCTCTGCAACGCAGCAGTCGCAGCAACAACAGTAGCAGCTTTACTGCAGCACCAACGTTGTACTATGTCAGAACTCTCAAGAAGCGTGTCTCACAACGGATTAAAAGAAGACTATTTGCTGTCTCTAAACGATAGCATTTCAACGAGACATTTCTTCATTTGTGCAATCTGGAACAAAGCAGAAGAAAATCTCAGGAGACTAAGCAGAAGCAACAAGGAAGATGTTTGAATAAAATATATTCAATTCAACATCTTTATCTAAATCCCAAAAGAGGAATCTGCGAACAACGTCTATTGATCAAGATATCTCATTCAAAGAAGTAATGGTGTCAGAAGCAAGTGAAAAAGGAGTATACGCCTAATAAGCAAAAAGGGCAAATTCAACGGATACATATTCTCAAGAGAATCAGAGGAAATCCGAAAGCAAGCAGATGCAGGATAATGCAAGCTGGATAAAGCAGATAAAGCAGATGCAAGCAGATGCAAGCATATGCAAGATAATGCAAGCTGGAGCAAGCAGATGCAAGCTGGATAAAACAGATGCAAGAAAGCAAAAGAATTCAAGAGAGAGAATACACATAATCATCACATCTCTCAAAACAGAGCTCATCAACAGAAGTGTCAGAACGGGAGTATTCTGAACACTCAATATGCTTAAGGAGAAGCAATCGTTTGAGAAGCTACTACACAACGACTATATGAGCCACATCATCAAAAGCTCAACGGTATTATGAATTATCTTCAACGGCTATATTCAAGAAGAACATATAAATAGCCTCAAGAAAGAAGTTGAAGATGTTGTTGTTGTTGAAAACACACAACCAAGTTGGTCGGTCCAACCAGTTGTTGTTGGCATGCAGAACATATTAACCATGCTGCCGAGCTGCAGTTGTTATGCTATACAACCAGAGTGAATTCTCAATCGGGCTACTGATCAGCTGGTCAGTTAGTTAGATTGTACAGTTGGTCTGTTGATCAAGTGAGTTGGTTGTCGGGAAGGCAATCATGCTGTACAAATGACTATCAAACCAGGTACGGTTTGAAGCTTTGAAGATACCTTGGTATTCCAATGATACGGGTGAGAATGTAGCCATGGAAACCAATGGTAGGAGAATAAGGCTGGAGCTTAATTTCACATCTTAGTTAGCCTACTCTCAGAGGATGTATTCCTCATAGAAAAGACAGGGATTGTACTTAAATTCAAACACTTGTATCACTGTCTATCCTTGTATTTAGTTTGTAATGACTGTATCTTGAGTATGTACTCAGTAATCTCTATGTACAAGAAAAATCTGAGTTGAGAGGTTCTAGCGAACATCTAGCTTAGATTGAGTAGAAATACTCAACACTTAGTTAAGTGTCTGAGAGCCTGGAGAGGCTTGGTGGAAGAAAGAATACTTGTGGTAGAGCCTGGAGAGGCTTGATAGAAAAAAATACTTGTGGTAGAGCCTGGAGAGGCTTGATAGAAAAGAATACTTGTTGTGTTGGCCTGGAGAGGTTAACATGGGTATTTGTGGTTTCAGATATTGTGACATATATGTGGCTGCAAGGGTCTGGGGGATTCGAAGTGGCACATATGTGTTGTTGTTATAAAAAGGTTGGTGGTGGTTTGCCACTAGGACTGGGTGTAGCTCACAGGGTTTGTGGGTGAACCAGGATAAATTCTGTGTCTAAGTTTTCTTTCCCTTAATCTCTTTTATTTACAGTCTTTATATTTACGTTGGGAATTGAAAAGTACTTTTCATAACAAGCTTAACTCAAGGATTTCAATAAAAACAAGTTTTCATACAAACATAACGTTAAAACGTCTCTAGTGTAGGTTGAAGTATTATAGAAGAATATATTCAGAGGGATGTCTGAAATACCTGTCTGAAGTGAGCCCAACAGGAACTCAGTTCAGACACATGATATAGATGGTCTCTGATCATCTAAAGTATTTCAGAAACAGTTCTGAAGGTACTCCTAGTAATATTCTTTAGAAGACACTAAGAGAAGCTTGTTTAAAATCAAAACAATCTTAAGTGTAAGAAAAAGTTTTTTAATCTAAATCTTTCATATATTCCGCATGTTTTAAAATAACTCTGATCTTAAGATTGGTTTTGTACAATGATCACTTAACGTGATTGTTTATTTTAAAGATTTCCAAAATTGTCTTAAAATGTCTAAAACACTATTCAACCCCCCTTCTAGTGTTGCCTGTGGTTCTAATAGTTTTAACCCATAAAAATCCTTATGTAGTTTGCACATTAGAGTGTTGTCTGTATGCTCAAAACCAGGAGGTTGACTCATGTAAACTTCCTCTTCCAACAGTCCATTAAGAAACATGTTATTCACATCAATTTGCTGAATAGGCCAGCCCTTGTACACAACTATAGTAAGAACATATTTGACTATAACTAGTTTGACGACTAGTGAAAAGTTTTGGAATAGTCAAATCCAGGTTTTTGATAAAACCCTAGTAACAAGTCTGGCTTTGTATTTATTTAGTGAACCATCAGAATTTTCTTTTACTCTAAAGACCCATATGTCGCCAATTGCTTGTTTATATGATGGAAACTGAACTAGTGACCGAGTTTTATTTCTCAACAAAGCCTCATACTCATCTTTCATAGCTTGAAGCCAATAGGGATTATCCAAGGCTTTTTTGACAGTGGAAAGTTCAACATGGGTAAGGAGAACTCTAGGTTCCAATCTTGGTTTATTTATACCATTTTCTCTACAGGTCTACATAGGGTGGATATTTTTAGGATGGACAAAGGGAATGATTTGAGAAGTGGATTGAAGGGAGGTAGAAGTAGGAAGAGTTGTAGTGGTAGGAAGATGAGACAAGGATGGAATGGAGGAAGGAACAATGAGAGAAGCAGGTGCAGGAGAAAGAGAATATGAAGAAACAAATTGTTGAGAAATAATGGGTGGAGCAGCTGGAGTGTGGGATGAAAATGTAGGTGAAACAGGCTTGGATGAAAAAGGGGAAGGATATGGAAATCTTGACTCATGGAAAAGGACATCCTTAGAGATGAAGATTCTACCTTCTGCATCCAATCACTTTATCAACTTTGTGAGTAGTAGAATATTCCAAGAAGATACATTCTTTTGATTGATAAGCTAGTTTAGTGGAGGTGTAGGGATGAAGAGATGGGAAACAAGCACAACCAAATACCTTTAGGAACTTGTAATTTGAGGTTTGATTGAACAATTTGAAGTAGGGAGATTGAAACTATAAATCAGAAGTGGGAAGTCCGTTTTTAAGTAAGTTGTTGTAAGAAAGGTATGATCCCAGTATAAAAGCGGTAAATAAGCTTGAGCAAGTAAGATAAGCCTTGCTTCAACAATGTGTTTATATTTACGCTCAACAGACCCATTTTGGTGATGTGTATAAGGACATGGTGTAGGGACACGCAGGAAAACATTATAAGGGGGTTGAATGGTGTTTTTATAAACTAAGCGTTTTTATAAAAACCTTTTCAAAAAAATAAGTTCAGAAGGCTTTTAGACAGGGATTCAGATGTTGTCTGAAATGTCGATCTTCGTCTGAAGATTTTAGACAAAGGTTTTGTAGAAAGCTTTTCGTAAAATTGTTTTTCACAAGATTGTTTATAAAACCTTAGTTCAAGTTCCCTCTTCTTGTTAGAATAAATAAAATATACTAAGGTAAGGGATAAAAGAGCACTCAACCAATTATCCTGGTTCACTCACTCCACTCGTGAGCTACCTTCAGTCCCAGTGCCAACAAGCTACTATATTTTCTCTTAATCTCAACATATCACAAGTATTATTTTGTTCACCAAGCCTTTTCAGGCTCTACACAACAAATATTCTTTGTCTTACCAAGCCACTCCTGGCTCTAACAACAAGTATTCTTTATCCTACCAAGCCACTCGTGGCTCTAACAAAAAGTTAATGTTTACAGAGAAATTTGAACTTATAACACAAGTTCTTCGTTTTTGGTGTACAAGAAATAATAGATATCTAACTCTAGATATGAAAGTTGATTGTACGGGAGTTTTTACAACAAATAAATCCTAGAAGGATTTTCACAGCGTTTCGCGGATCTTGGCCTTATAAATTTCGTAACTCTACTTCACTTCTAGAGACGTATGGTATTTATAGGTTTCATTCAGACTAAAGAACATCGTTGAGAAGTCTGTTGTGATATAGCATGAAATGCGTTTCATCCCGTTGAGACGCAACCACTGTCACCGTTCTAACTTCTACTTTTCTGGTGTTTTGAGGTGTTGTGTGGTTCTGGTTTTGGCTTTGACTTTCCACGTCAAATGCCCTTGTACTTCAGACAAATTTTGTCTTCAGATGAGGATCAACGTCTGACCATTCATTCTTCAGACAGTTCCTTGATCTTCAGAATTTGAGTTTTCAGAATTTTGACCAATTTCAGATCTTGGCAGACTTCAAACAGACTTTATTCAGACAGTCTCTGAAATAACAAAACTTTGAAACTATTTGATTAAGCATAAAGTTATGAGTTTAATTAAGTTTATGATCATCAAAACTATGTGTCAGAGATGTTTTACACTTTTAAGGTCTTTAGACCCAACACATGTTAGTCTATGAACAATCCCTAAATAAACAAAATATTTAGAAAGTTGTCTAAGTTCACCCCACATTCTATTTTAATAGATTTAATGTGGAGTTAAATTATAGTTCCACAATTGGTTTGAATTGGAAAACGGTTTTGAGTGTATCAGATTTAGCTTTAAGGGGACAAGCCCAAGTGTATCGTGAGAAAGAATCCACACAAATAAGAAGGTATTTAAAGCTACAAGATGATTTAATAGGAGTTGGACCCCGTAAGTCACTGAAAATGAGTTCTAAAAGGGATGTATAATCAATGATGGAGCTAGAAGAAGGTAATCTATGAGATTTACACAAACAGCAAGCAGTGCAATTTTTATTAGGTAAAGCGATGTTACATTATTGTAAAGCTACACGTAAAGCCTCGTGGTGAGGGTGACCAAGTCTACAATGCCACATAGTGTAGGTAGAAGAGGTTTTTTTCCTTATATGCAGAAGTATACTCTAAATGTGTTACATTTTGTAAGTCAAGTGAAAATTGTACAACATAAAAACAATGGGAGTGGGTGCAATACAAATGGTTTATAGAAGGATGAAATGAAGAAGAAAAATTATCAAAGGTGTAGAGTCCATCCTTGTCCAATGTTCCTCGAAGTACTACCTCAAAAGTGACCCGAGATTTGACAACACAAAAGGTTGGGTGAAATTCAAAATATACTGAATTGTTTTTAGCAAATTTACTGACACTTACTAAATTCTTAGTGATTGATGGAACTAGGAGAAGATTTTTAAGATGAAAAGATGTATTTGGGTGATGGGAGAGGAAAAAGATTTAGAACCAATAGAGGCAATAGACAAACCTTGGCCATTACCCATGAGGATTTCCTCTGAACCAGTAAGTTTCATACTTTCTGACATATTGTATGCATAATTGGTCACATGATGAGTAGCTCCAGAATCAGGATACCAAGACTGTGTAGTAGTGCTGTCAGGAGCTGTAAGATAAGCTTGTGCCTGAGACTGAAATGAACCAGTATGACCATTAGGGCGTCTTGGATTAGGGGCTTGTTGATGTGAAGAAGTGTTGCCGGGATATGTGTATTACATATTCATAGGTCTGGGTGGTGGACGATACCAAGTGTTGAAGGTAGGAGGTGGAGAATAGTAACCAGTAAAGGAAGAAGTAAAATTAGAAAAGCGATGATAGCACATGCTGGCATCATGACCAAATTTATAACAAATATGTCATTAGACATTAGATCTTCCATCAAATCTACCACCACGATCTCTAACATGGCCAAACCTACCCCCACGACCATGAAATCCACCTGAAAATCGACCATTGTGACCAAAACTACCAGGTTGTTGTCGTGAATTAAAATTCTGAGCATCCTAAAAAGAGAAATAAACTTGATTTGAAATGAGAGCATTATAAGCAGAGGATGCAAGACTGAGAGTTTTGCAATTATCAACCATTCAAGTGACAAGCTTGGAACATGCCTTGATCTTGGCGCTATTTGTTTGCCTTCCATCTCACTCCCTTCCACTCCTTAAGTTAACCTTATGTGAATTGCATCTCCAATTTGTGTCCCTATGTACTCCATCTCCTTCCTAAATTTCATTTCTGAAGCATATCTAGAGAAAATACAAAGGACCTTCCTAAGCCTACCCATTTTAGACCGTTTTCCTTTGGTGGCATTGAAATTTGCAGCAACCGCTACAATGTCATTACAAACCTCCTTCACCTTTTGTAGCCACACATTTCTCTTTGACGACTTATTGACTTTAAATTAGATACAACATTTTGCATGTACCTGAGTTCATCTTTTACTCATTCTAATGCAGAGGAAGATCCATGAACTTGTGTAGCATTTACAGAAAGCGTGGAGGAATCAACTAGCAGTTTCTTCTTGCCCTTTTCTAATAGAACATCATGTGCTGACAACATTTCTTCAACTTCAGTAATGTTACATACATTTGATCTATTTTGAATAACGATAATGATCGCGTGATAATCTTCAAGGAAGCCATCTAGAATAGTTTCCAAGTGATCACAAAAAAGAACTGGATCACCAATAGAGAAGAGTGTGTTAACAGTAGTTTATTTTGGCCTAACTCAACTCCAAAAGCTAGCTTGTAGGGTGAGGATAGTCCAAGTCTTATATATTATAACTTGGCCTTATCTATAGGCAATGTGGGACTTTAACACGCCCCCTTCACGCTAGGCTGGACATCTGGAGCGTGGACATCTATACGGGTGGTGACCCAATAACAATGGATCATCTAAGATAGGTTCTGATACCATGTTTAAAGATAGAAAAGGAGAGAAAATATTTAGAGATAATTCTAAAGAATTTCGGAATCTGAAAACTTATTTTGGATTCAATATGAAAGTTGATTACAATTGAGTTTAGCAACACTATATGTAGTGTGCGGTGAAGCTGAAGCTTACAAGAGAAGCTAAGGGATCAAATTGTAACTAACTTGAGTCAATTATAAGTTGTTACATTGTATTACCTAACTGACTCCGTTACACTTAACTGGTACACGCTTAACGGAAAGCTACTTAACAAAAAGCTAATACATTTCAGAATATTACAAGTAACTAGAATAACTAGAAATTGTTATGTAAAACTATCACATACTCTAACATTCGTCATTTGCGCTCACTACAAGCAGTTCTCAGTCGTGTGCCACCGCCGTGAAGTTTTTTCTCTGGCGTCTGCTCCTTGCCTGACCTCCACCTCCGACGCTGCTTGTCGCTTGGGCTCCTTCTCCAACGCTGCTTGAACCTGTAAATTGCCCTCCACGACTTCACCTCATTGGTCCAATGGGTAAGGTTGTTTCTGTGTCACACTTTTGTCATGAGCGAGGTTTAGATTTTTGCTCTATTAGTCTATGAATTAATATTTGTATTCCAATAGGTATGATGCAGTTGTGTGACTCATTAGTGAGGTTCAAATTTTTGCCCTATTACTTTGCTAATCTCTAATCATGAAAATTGTGAATGAAAGTATGTATTCTGAATTAAATTGACACTCTGTTGCTCTCAATTTAACACTTTCATGTTTTGTTACTTGATTCCAAATAACCATGTCTATGAGAAAGGAATGAAAATATGATTATGCCCTCTAATTGCAAATATGTTAATTATATTAAATGCAAATTGATACTAACTGCTGCAAATTGTATTTCTATTACAGACTGTAATTGCAAATTGTATTTCTTTTAAATTATATTACGTGTGTTATTTTTTTAATCTTTTATTATATATTGAGCCAACTGGTTTAATCAGTGACTCTTTGGTTCGATCCATTACTTATTAACCCAGTACCCTCATCGAGTCGATAGCCTGATCAATTCTTACAACACCGTTCTTTATAAGTAACTAATTTCAACTTATGAAAGAAGTTGGATTGATTTTACCCCTTATTTAATTCTATTTTTCTCCTACAAGTCATTTTATATAAGTTTATCCAAATTGATTCAAAATTAGCTAACTACTTATGGTATGTTTGATTTAGCGTTGAAACGTGGTAAACTCACATTTCCAATACTAGAAATAGTTGCATTGGGGAATCCAAACTTCAGTTTGGCCAGTTTCAACGACAAATCAAACAAGCAAACACACACTTAGTGCTTGCTTGGTTTACAATTGAGTAGAATGATTTTGGAATTAATAATTAAAAATAAATGATACACGCTTTATGGAATGCATTGGATAAAAGTGTTTAAAAATCAATTATGTGAGATTGATTTTCCACTTTGCATTACCTGTGAGGAAAAACACTAAAGAACCCATGTATATAGTAATGGTGTAATACAAGCAAATAGGGATGTAAGAGGGGTGAAACTTTGAAAGTGGTTCATAAATAGGGATGAAAGAGGGCTTGGGTCAACACGCCAACCCACTCAACCCGATCCAAACCAAAACAAAACAAAACAAGTGAGTTGGATTGGGTAATGATTCGGTTGGGGTCCTTTAGTGTGCAACCCGAGGGCTCGGGGCTCGGGTTCTCATTTTGCAAAATCGAGCAACCCGTAACCGGGGTACTTATTTTCACTTTCGCACAATCACAGATTTTCATTTCCCTTTCTGCTTCTAAATCTAAGCACCAGCCTCTCTCTCGTCCCGTACTCTCCTCCGTCCCCTCACCCTTGCTCGTCGCGCCGCCGCCGCTCGTGGTTGCGGGAAGTGTTCTCCTCCCCTTGGCAAGGATCGTTTCTGCACTGTTCTCAGGTAACCGTGTGTCCGTGTTTTGTTTTTCTAGAATCGTTCTCTGCTCTCGGTTCTTCGCATTTCTCATCTAATAATCTGTTCCATCCTTTTCTCAGTTCTCAGATTTTGGATTCTGGAATTTATTTTCTTCTGCTTGGTGGTTCGAGTCTTGACGAACTCACTGCAGACAGGTACACACATATATACTATAAAACTATAATTATAATCCTATTAGAATCTTAAAATCACAAATAGTTTGTGTCCTGAGGTAGTGTGTTCTTAAGTTTTGGATACTGATTCTGCAGTTTTTATTTTTAGTAGTGCGGCTTCACCGCAAGTGTCAATTTGTGGGAATTTGTATTTACCCTTTGCTCAGTATCTGATTAGAAAAGTATAACTCCATTGCTTCAATATCTGATTAAAAAAGTACCCCCTCCCTTAACCTGAAAGAGATTGGAAAAGCATAACTTCATAAGTGGTAGGGAGCAAGGTTTTATTATTTGTGTCTCTCTTGAACTGTAGTTCTTATATAGCGCTATATCTATCTAGCTTAGAGAGAATCATAGAGATAGAGATGGTACAGATATATACCTGTCTATATATAGATGCATCTCCATAAGACTTCCTTAGCTCAACTACATACAAGGATGTTCCTATCTAAAACACCTGTTATATTTGAAGTGAAAATAGTTTAATAAAGTCAGAAGTCTATACAAACATTTTGCAGGTATTTAAGCTGTCAATATAGTCTCAACATGCATTTATTTACCTCTGCTGCCACTGAGAGGCTACCTAGACTTTTCTGCGCTCTGTTCTCTTGTATCACTGACATTGTAGTGACAATTTATTGACATTGTAGTGACATCAATTGTTTGCATGTGTGTTTGGAAACTTTATTGACCTTTCCATTTTTATTCCGGACTCTATATCCCATTTCTGTTACAATGTCCTCAATCTTCTCTGCCAAATCTTTTGGTGAATGGTTGGATGTAAATATTTTCTTCCGCTCAGATACATCCTCGAACTCAAAGTAAATAATGTGTTATAATAACATGGAACCAATTTGCTACTGGAACCAATTTGCTACTCATCCAATTAATAACATGGAACCAATTTGCTACTCATCCAATTAATAACATTATGAATTTGATATGCATTGAAGGCAATGGTATCTGTATTTTGAAAACCAATTTGCTGCAGATTTTCTGTATTTTGAAAGCATCACTAATAGTGATTTTGCTGCTATAGGTAACACTAAGATTCAGGAAATTAAATTGACCCTGCCATCAACAAATTTAGTAGGTAATATATATATTTTGTGGACGGCTATTGATGCAAGTATTGGAGCTCCCATTGCCGGTGTCACTCTGTTTTCCGGTGAAGGTACTCATTTTCTATTAACGGCCACAGTACTACTTCTATCTGATTTTGTTCTGAATAAACTGTGGGGCATTTGGATTTTGAGATTGGGGCCTCCCCCTTTTTTCTCAGGACATAAAGTGGGATTTGAGACCTTGTTTTGATTTAGAAAAGAATATATAACACAAAGCTTTGCTCTTTGTGATCCATTGAAAATCACCATTTCTTTTTCTTGTTCTTGGATTGAGTTCTGAATTTCAAGACTGATTTACCCTACATTTTCTTCTCAGAACATAAAGTCCAAGTAAGCATTTCATAGAAAACATAATTCGCATTATGAAGGAACAGATTCATAGATTTCTTTGAGTATTAATTGAATAAAGCATGCTGGTCCACATATTGTATAAAAGCAGGAAGAATCATGATTCTCAGTTTAGTGTTTCTATTAAGATTGGAATGCATCTATCTGTAGGCAATTCTTTCACTTGGTGAGGAAAAGGGGGGGGGGGAGCATTTTCTGTTACCTATAATCATATTTCTATCTCAACCCTTGGATTTTTTTTTCTCTCCACACCATATAACCCGGCAGAAAACTTTGCACTCCTGACCTGACGGCATGTCCATACACATGTGTTATCCTCAAAAATAATTTTTATTTCCTTAACTCCTTTTTTTTATATGGGAATGGGATATTAGATTAATGTATTATCCTAATGTTATCACATAATATAGTTAACATTATTCTTATTTCTTATACGATTTGCTTTTTTTAAAAAATAATTTTCAGATGTCTTCAACTTCTATATGAGGTAAATTGAGTAAGCTGGATGGCAGCAAGTGCAATTTTTCTTGTTGCCTGTGGGGAACCACATTTGATGCCAACACATGTTGCTTTTCTAAGATTTTTTAATTGCACCATTCAGTCGATCAAGCAACACATTACTCAGGTTTTCTGCTCCCAACATGATGTCATCAAACATACAAGGTAATTTCTACTCCTGACTAAATTACACTACATTATATTACATCTTTTTCAAGTTTCAAGTTTCAAGTTTCAACCTTAGATATTGTTTATGTCATAGTGTTGTTGATACAGTGCTTCTTAATATTTTGATGTAGAATTTGCTGTGAAGAGGATATGGTGCTATCGTCTACCAAACATCTAATGTCAGCTATTGGGAGAAAGTGCCAACTAAATACTCAAGATTGTTCTTCATATGACAAGAGTTTTGGTGATGAGAAGGGCCAGCATGCTGTTTTCAATGTGTTGGATACTATGCTAAAGGATAGTTTAGAGCGTCTGAAGATGATGAGGTTAGTTTTCATGTCATGAAATTTGAAGAGTATAATATATGTATTTCTTTCAGATAGTATCAACTTTGAACAAGTTGGTACTGAGGCTAATTACAAAAGTACGTGTCCTGTTTTGTTTAAAATGGCATTTTTGTAATTATCAGTGAAAGTAAAAAATGGAAATAGAAAACATTTTCACAAATCAAATATAGCAACCCTAAAAATTTTTCTGCTCTATATTTTTAATGGTGAGAAAACAACTAGTTTGCTTCCATTTCTTCTCTATATTTCATTATTTTGGCTCCAATGTCTATTTTAAGGGAAGTTTGTTGTTGCGAAACTTTGTCTGACAATATGACTATTATTAAGTAATCGGTGACATATCTTCTTTATGTGTGTGTGTATGTTAGAGAACTCAGAAGAAAGATGTCACAGATTCCAAAATGAGTGACATTATTGATTATTACATGAACTTTGCAGGGAAAACATATCTTTGGTAAAGATAGGTCTTCAGGGATATTGTGAACATAACTACACTGAGCATGCAGCCACCATTAAGTGTTTATGCTTGGAAGGTAAGTTGGGAGCATCTCTGTGGCTTCGGAGAAGAATGGTGCAGAAAGGTATTCTTCCTGACGTGTTTACTCACAACCATATTGTAAATGGGCTATGCAAAATTGGTCTCATGGAGAAGGCAGATTGGCTTGTTAGAGAGATGTTAGAATTTGGTCCTCATCCCAACTGTGCCACTTACAACACTTTAATTAAGGGCTATTGTGCTGTTGATGATGTAAATACAGCTTTGCATCTGTTCTCCACCATGGCCGATACCGGTATTCAGCCAAACAGGGTTACTTGTAACATACTGGTACATGCATTGTGTGAGAAAGGTCTTCTGAAGGAAGCTAAAAAGATGCTTGAAGAAATACTAAATGATGATAATGACAAAGATATGCCTGATTTAATTACCTCTACTATATTTATGGACAATTACTTTAAGAATGGAGCAATTATTCAAGCCCTCAGTCTTTGGAATGAGATGCTTCAGAAGTGTGCAAAAGTAGATGTTGTTGCTTACAATGTTCTTATAAATGGATTTTGCAAGAGTCAACAGATGAATCTTGCATATGGATATGCATGTGAAATGCTTAAGAAAGGTTTTCTTCCTGATGCTTTTACTTATAATATTCTTATTGGTGCTCTTTGCAAGGAAGGCAAATCTAGCGAAGCTTGTTATATTCTTGGAGTTATGTCTAAAATGGGAATCGTGCCAGATCAGATTTCATACAAGATTATGATTCAAGGTCTTTGTTATGATGGAGATATTGTTAGAGCAAAAGACTTGCTTCGGCATATGTTGAACAATTCAATGGTGCCCAAGCCTATAGTATGGAACCTAATAATTGACTTCTATGGAAGATGTGAAGATCTCAGTAATGCATTTTTTACAAGAGATCAGATGCTAGCTTTTGGTGTTCGCCCCAATGTATTTACTTATAATGCTTTAACTCTTGCACAAGTGAAGAGTGGAAATATTTATGATGCTTACTCTCTTAAGGAAGAGATGCTTTTAAAAGGTCTTTTTCCTGATGTAGTCACCTATAATTTGTTGATAGGTGGTGCGTGTAATTTAGGACGCCTCGATTTGGCGCTACTATTACATGATGAAATGGTGCAAAGGGGGTACGAACCAGATTTAATAACTTATACTGAACTTGTTAGGGTGTTCTGTATTAGAGGTAAAATCAAAGAGGCAGAAGAGCTTTATGCTAAAATACTGAAATCTGGTTTATTGAATGATCATGTTCCAGTTCAGATTCTTTTTAATACGTACTGCAAATTGGAGGAGCCAGTAATGGCATTTAACTTTTATCAAGACTGGTTGGAAAGTAAATGGGGTAGTTATCCTGACTAAATCCCATACTATGCTTTTGACTTTAGACACCACTGAGTTCCAAGTTCTGGGAAAGAAAGCCATGTTTCCTTGGAAGTCGTTATTTTTCTGAAATTCAGACTATCATTTAAATGTTGGAGGTTCTCAGGTTGTGGCTCATATGACCAATGAACACTCCAGGTACGTGTCAACATTTTATCAAACACCATTTGCTTTCAGTGAAATAATTGTGTTAGTCTCACTCACTCAAACTATTGCTAAATTTATACCTAAAAACTTTTGGATTGGAAACATTTTTCTAGATGTGTTATTTTCACACTTCTAAATTTATAAATTGTTTGATTATGGACAAATTGCATTTAGGAAGGTCGAACGACTTTGTAATTATAGGAGGGGGTGCCATAGAAAATGCAAACTAGTAAATTTCCAAGTTTTGGTTTTCTTCATTTCTTCCTTCGTCATCGTGTCTTTTTTGGTTTGGAAAATTCTTTATGTGAAATATGACATTTTGTGCTTCTGTTACTTGATGAGTATTTTTCTTGTTTATTGTCCAACAAAGCAAGTTATTGTTTCCAGATACAATTTCTGTGCTGTTTTTCTGAATTTGGGATTATAATGTTCAACAATTTAGTGGCTTTGGCATGAAAAATATTGTAGGGATCTTCTATTTTAGGTTATAGTGTTTTTAATGATTTCAGATTTCAGATTGCTAGTTACTTGTTCTTTTGGTGTGCAGTACTTTCTTGATCAGTTACATGTCGAGGACCTTTGAAACAAAACAAACGATGCTTCCCGAGTTCCATATATATTACTTTTTGATACAATTTCTTTCAAAATTAGTAGGTCTTTTGTTGGGATACAGCATTCCTCCCAACTTCAGAAGATGTAAAACCACTTCAGGGCTCATTATGCTTCCGCTCAGGTTGGGTTTTAGAACTTATTATTTTTTTATTGCAACAGATTTTCAAAACATTTAATCACAAAATTGCATGAAGGGAAGACAAAAGATACCAATAGGATTCTAGAGTTTCACATAATCTGTTGACTAAGAGTTTGAATCATATTCACATCTGTTGTGCTCTTTATAATGACCACCCTAGTCACAAATTCACAGTAGACAAAATTACTATTTTAGAATTACAGTTATCTGGTTTAGTGTATCATTAACAACCTGTAAATTAGTTTTTTTTTTGGGGGGGGAGCACTGGAGCAGGGCGGGAGGGGGCCAGGGATCAAATGTAACTGATTTTATTTCCCAAGTTGATCTATAGTTGACAAATTACATGCAATGCATGTTGCAGTGTATTCTAATTAGTATTTTTGAAAACGTTATCAAAGCTTTAGAGCACAGAATATTTGATACTGAATTTCACCGGATAGAATTGCAAATACAATTTTGATGGGCTCCACTCAAAATACACGAGTGCCACACAGTAAAACGCATTGAGATTATATCTCCCTGGTCATTTTGGTCTTCAAGTTTTCATGTTCTGGAGTAATTTCCTAACAAAAAATACTGTATGCTGATGAATTAAAAGGTGACAGGTGGTTGTCCTTGAAGTGTTTTGATGTTTGACCTTGTGTAAGTGTTCATAGGTTCTTTTCTTGTTTTGACAGAAAAATTTCTTGCAAAGGAGCGAAGGAAAATACAACTTGGGGTAGGCTAAGATCCCTCCGAAACAGATACAACAAGAAACATGAAATGATCGAAATGCACCCAGGCTGACCTGTCTCTGCATATCAGGAGGTGACTTCTTTGAAGCAGCCATAAGCAAAACAGCAGAGAGATGCTACCATAAACACAATCCTACCCAATTACAAGTTTAGGAACAAAGAAGCATCCTAATTCCTTTAAGCGGAATTCTACTGCAACTGGAAGAACTGCTGCATCTCTACTTGGAGATCATCGTAAGAAATGTCAGTAAATTATCATGTGCCATTTGCCAGGCTACCTGCACTAATTGGGCCGACTGTGCCTAACAAAAAACCTGACGAATTGTAGCCACTGCCACACTGGTTCATAATGATGTTGAATGGCTTAGCCTGCAACTTTAGGTGGGTGTGTCGTCTTGACCAAAAAAAAAAAAGGGTGGGTGTGTAGAAAAAAAAAAAACTTTAGGTGGGTGTGCTAAAATTTTATTGTTGGCACATGTTTGTACAGTTGCAACTCGTTTCGCCCATAGTTCTGCGGACCGGTCTATCCGATCGGGAACCGGCCTGGTGATCGATCCATTCAACTCCAAAAAATCGGTAGTTTTCAGAATCGGTAAAATCGGTGAGAACTGGTGTCATAAAAATGGTTGAATTGATCTTCAATTTTTTTTTCGTTTTTACATTTTTTATTTAATCTAAAATGT
The DNA here is from genome assembly GCA_026901365.1 of Sesbania bispinosa. Taxonomy (NCBI): domain Eukaryota; kingdom Viridiplantae; phylum Streptophyta; class Magnoliopsida; order Fabales; family Fabaceae; genus Sesbania; species Sesbania bispinosa. The sequence goes on from QLOH01000174.1 coordinate 1,243,649, forward strand.
TCTTAAGATAAATAAAGACATATTTAAGAATTGCACATAGATATATATTATTTTATCAATAATTATTAATTTTTGTCTTATAAAACTTATAATAAGATTATATATGCTAATTTGAAATTTATATATCTTAATTTCTTATATTTTCATATTATTTTATTAGCACAATATTATATTATATAATATTAAAAATATATATTTAATTTATACAAGTTCAATCACGATTGAATCATTAAACTGTGAATTAGTGTCTTTATCGGTTCAATTATCAGTTCGGTTTTTAAAATATTGGTTTCGTTGGCTTATTTGGTTGTAATTTTTCTTGGTTGATAAATAAATAGGATGTAAGTGATATGTAGCTTTATTTTCAGTTTCAGGAGGGTAAATAACATTCCCTTTCTTAAAAGAGATGCTTAAATTACGGAAAAGTATTTTTCCACACCCAAAAGTGTACACCCACGGTACACTTTTGGGTGAACAATACTTTTTTTTTACGTTTTTTTATTTTTTTTTGAATGAACAGTATTTTTTTTTCATGAACAGTGACTTTTTTTTCTTTTCTAAAATCTACAATTAATCAGACTGATAACATAGTTAACCAGAAAATTGTATAGCATTAACCATAAATTCATCCTCAGTGATTATTTGTGTAGTAATCATTATGATCAAATAACTGTTCAAGTTTTCAAGTGAACATGCGGTTAATACCATATAAGTTGGTGGTTAATTGTGTTATTAATCCGGTTAATAATTTGTTTTCAAGTGAGCATATGATTAATACCATATAAGTTGGTGGTTAACTGTGTTAATAATTTGGTTAATAATTATAAGTGAGGTAAAAAATGGTTAAATGTGAGTTATTATGTGGTAAAATAAGTTGATCGAGTGGTTAATAACAAAGTTAACCAGATTAATAACATAGTTAACCACAAACTTATATGGTATTAACCACCTGTTCACTTGAAAACAAAGTTAAAGGTTTGTCATTAATATCTGTTCAAGATGAACTTTGTTTTCAAGTGAACATGTGGTTAATACCATATAAGTTGGTGGTTAACTGTGTTATTAATCTGGTTAATAATTTCATTTCAAGTGAACATGTGGTTAATACCATATAAGTTGGTGGTTAACTGTGTTAGTAATCTGGTTAATAATTATAAGTGAGGCAAAAAGTGGTTAACTGTGAGTTATTATGTGGTTAAATAAGTTGCTCGAGTGGTTAATAACATAGTTAACCAGATTAATAACATAGTTAACTACCAACTTATAAGGTATTAACCACATGTTCACTTGAAAACAAATTATTAACCAGATTAATGACACAGTTAACCACCAACTTATATGGTATTAACCACATGTTCACTTGAAAACAAAGTTCATCTTGAACAGTTATTTGATCATAATGATTAATACACAAGTAATCACACTGAGAATGAATTTATGGTTAATGTTATACAATTTTCTAGTTAACTATGTTATCAGTTTGGTTAATTGTAGATTTTTTTTTAAAAAAAAGTCACTGTTCATGAGAAAAAAATTACTGTTCATGAAAAAAAAAAGCACTGTTCATGCCAAAAAAATTACAAAGGTACTGTTCACCCAAAAGTGTACAGTAGGTGTACACTTTTGGGTGTGGGAAAATCGGGATTGTTAAATTACACTGTCATCCCTTCAAATGTTATAAATTAATTATATTTTCATTAACCCATTAGAGTCGGTCAAGTGATGGGGGTTTGGATAGGTTGCATGATGTTCCAGGTTTAAATACCGTTACTTTTGTACACAAAAAAAATTACATTTTGAGAAATGAATATGTTGTACATTTTAGTTTATTTTACATTTGTGAGAATAAAGATAAAATAAAAGTTTTAAGTGAAGTTCTAATGTTGATAATAAAAGTGTGAAACTATTTTTTACTTATTTGGTTTGTAGTTGGTAATAGTAATAATAACAATTGATTTTAAATCACTTTCATTCAACGTGATTTGTAAATTGTCTTTTAATCGCTTTTAGTCATTGATTTTATAATTCTATTAAAATTTAGAGTAAATCCCCAGTTAGGTCTCTGAAAGATACACGAGTCGCCAGTTAGGTCTCTCAAAGATGTTAGTCACCAGTTGTGTGGCTTGATCAGTTAAGTGTCAAATAAGCATTCTACATGACAAAGGGTGTAAAATTTAGGGTTTCTATTAGGTCCCTAATGTTGGGGTTAAATTGTCAAATTGTAAAATTCATAATGCAAACTAACAAAATCTACAAATAGTCCACTAGAAGCGTAATTGTAGTGGCTACGGTGCCACTATGATGGAGGACAACTTGTAAACCATCGCAGTAAGGCCACAGTGGCCTTCTTCCTTCTCTCGTGCACACCAGAGCGGTACGACAAGGGCTGCCATGGGCGGCCGCTGTGTTTCCCTCCAACGCTGGCACAACCATGGACAACACGACTGCTACTACATTATTCTTCTATCCGGTGTGACTAGCCATGGATTTTTAATAATCTAGAGTTGGATAAAGAGAAATAGAACTAGAAAATGGGAAAAAGGAGAGGGAGAGATAATGGAAGGGAGGGAAGGAAAAAGTGAGAAGGAACAAGAAATGACAATGTGACCACCATTAGGGATCTAATAGAAACCCTAATTTTAAACCTTTTTACCATGTAGCATGTTTATTTGGCACTTAACAGGTCAAGTCACACAAAAATATTCCATGTCAGTTTGTCTTAACGCCATTACTAACTGTGACTAACTAAGGGACTAACGTGGTGATCATTTTTAATTTTTGAGGGACCTAATTGGTGATAAACATCTTTGAGGGACCTAACGGGCGACACATGTATCTTTCAGGGACCTAACTGGGGGTTTACTCTAAAATTTAAAGTCAATTACACTCCATTGTAAATCGAATGGACACTTTATCTTTCAAACTTTCAAAAGTATTAGGGTGTTCAAAACTAGTTAGGGTTAATGTTGAAAGTTGCAGAAAGAGAAACATATTTTTAAAAGACTTGTTCATAGAGGTTTATTTAAAATATATTAAATGGAGTGCATTTTATCTCTTCGAAGAAGAAATTGTAATTTTTAAAATTATAGAGGGGGACGAGGTAATTCAAGCATCTTTAAGGAAGGGAAATCTACTATACTCTTAATTTTATTTTGTATGAGAATTCACAAAAACTTTTTTTACAGTCGCAAGAGAAATATGCTAGAGCTTAAAATTTTCAGGTTGGTGACCACTTATTCTTCATCTTGGGATTGTAATAAATGGAAACATGACAAGGCTGAATATTTTCAGGTAGTTGACCACATATTTTTCATCTTCCTAGTAATCGTGAGAACGATTCCTTGTGTTGAAAATGCTTGGAAGTATTGAGGTTGGACGTCTATGTTTTGAGTTACTTTTAATTTTTTTGGTTTATGATTGAGAATCTTCAACTAGTATAGTTGTGAGTTTAACCATTGGGCCTCCAGTATTCAAACATCTGACTTTTACAAGTAAAATCTGTCTGGAATCACAGTTTATTTCCATTACAAGTCTACAACCAATCACTGTTTGGTTGAGTTACTTTTAATTTGAGGCTTGCGAGTGTTATGTAGACGAGCTTATATTCTATTTTAGTAAACTTACTCCGCTTATTTTGAACTAAGTGTTATTATCATTCTTACTTTCATGGTATTGTTAAAAATTTTCTGCGAATTCAAGATTTCATGATTTTGATTATCACACTTTTTGCAATATTATTTGTTTTGAATAGTCATGAAAAACTTGAAACAATACTTAGAGGCTGTGTCTTCTTTGGAGCTCTTGTTCTTCCCCTTCTTGAAAAAGGAGTCTTTTCTAAACTTTCCTATCTTCTTGAACATGTGTTAGAGTTTTCTAGAGATGAAAGTGAATCCATCCTTTCCATCTTCATCTTCTTCTCCTTTAGAGAGCTCATCTTTATCCTTAATTTCTTTAGCTTACATAACATTGGTTGAGCTAGCCTCTTTGCTCTTTGGGTTGACTTTTAAATATATGGGTTTACCTTTTTTTTCCTCATTTAGTTCAAGCATACACTTTTACAAATCCCAACAATTCATCTAATTTTAGAATGTTGAGAACTTTTGCTTCTTAGATAGCTGTCACGTTTTATCTCCATTGCTCAGGAATACTTATGAGAATTTTTTGAGCTAGCCCCTTTTCTCTTTGGTTTGACTTTTAAATCTATGTATTTACCTTTTTTCCTCATTTAGTTCAAGCATGCACTTTTAGAAATCCCAACAATTCATCCAACTTTAGAATGTTGAGATTTTTTGCTTCTTGGATAGCCGTCACCTTTTATCTCCATTGCTTAGGAATACTTATGAGAATCTTTCTCACATGGTCTGAAAACTACTAAAAGTATTATCAACGATCTCATGATCTTGCATCTTGAATAACTCATATTGATGCATGAGCATACTGGTCTTATATTATTTGACATTGTGAGTTCCTTTGTGTGTTGTAGCTAGGTTGTCCTATATTTCATTTGTAGAGGCATACCCATGTACTTTATCATATTCTACTTCACTTAAAGTACAAATGAGATAAAATTTTGCCCTGGCATTTAGTTGCATCCTTGTTTTCTGACCATTGGTCTATCTAGCTTTAGGAATATCATGTCCAACATTATCCTTTGACACATAGTCTTTGTTCTAATTGATGTTCCACAAATCATAATGTGTGGACTCAATAAATAGCTTTTTCTCTTCCTTCCGGTAATGGTAGTTTTCATCACTAAATGCATGAGAACATGTGATGGAAGCTCCTTAAAACAAATTTTCTTGAGTTAGTATTGAAATTATTGCTTGTGTTGGGTCCACTTTTGCTTGTAGGATCTTTTCTCTTCACTTTTTATGTGCTCAAGTTAGAGGCTGAATTCTGATACCAACTATAAGAACATCAGGAAAATACAAAGTGAGGTTGAATTGTGTTTTCCAATTTTTTTTAGAAAAAGATAACTAGGATAGTTATAAATATTAACACTAAATTACTATTTAGATGTTAAAAAATCATTGTCTAAAATATTGTATGATGTCTTAAATACTTATATGTAGAAAAATAATTTTTAGTTTTTAGAAAAATCTTATAAAATTCACAACTAACCCTTTGTTGGAGCAAGATGAACAAGCTAAGTAAACAAAGAGAGGGATGAGATGATCAAATCAAGGATTTATATTGGTTCAGTCTCAATCACTAAGAGCCATGTCCAATTTCCAACACAAAGCTAGTAATTAGTATTCTGAACCACCCTTGGTTCTACAAGTATTCTTTTCTTCAGAATTTTTTAGGCTTATACAAATACAAGTATTATTTTCTCACCTAGCCTCTTCAAACTCAACTAACAAAAGTTACAAATATTGAAAGAAGGTAAATAGTTTATGTTTCTCTCATATTATAATAAGAGAGTGAACAAGGAACATAAATAAGAGCAACAAAAGAAACTTAGAATATTTATGATAATTGTATAAGATGCACAAGAATAAAGAATGTAGGCCTAGAGAAAGAATGAAGACTTGAAAACTTGATAGCACATATAACAATTCCAACAAATTTTAAACATTCTGTATATGCATTAAATACATGTAGAATAGTTGAGTTGCTTTCTTGTTTTCAAAGGTTTCCTTTTGGTTAAACAATGTACTTTTGTAGTAGAGATTGTATGAGTTTCAGTAATTTCTCCCTTATATGTTAGCATAGTATTACAATTGGTAAATGATACCTTTTGCCTTCCTTTTCCTATCATCATTGCACTGCTTAAGATGTATCTTGCTTCAAAGTTGATTTAGCTTTTTAACTTGTACAAGGTATCTCCTTTCAATAAAGTGTGTTTTATACTTTATACACACTACCTTGTCTTTGAATTTAATGTAACTTCAAACATAATACTTCTTCTTTGAATGTATTTAGATGCACAATTCATCTTTAATTATCACTTTTCAAAGGGTCCAAAGATACATTCTTAATCTTCTTGAATCTTAGATGACTCTTATATATTTTAAAAGGTTAATTAAGAGTTTGTCTATAGCCTTTTAAGGTGATTGTGGACATTTGATAAAAAACATTAAGATTATATAATCATGATCAAACCTTTAACATTCATACGCATTAGACGTCTTAAAACTCAACACGACTTGCTTTGAAAGTTCTTATAGAAGGGAGAAATATCATACCTAAAGTTAAAATATATAGTGAGAAAGTATTAGCATTTTAATTAAAATATCACAAACTTCAAAGCTAATTTATAATTTGACAAGCCTTGTGTTTTACAAAAGTAAGGCACATCAAAATGTAACTCGAGTTCGAGCCTTGGGTATGTAGCTATGTTAAATACTTGGAGGGAGAGTTTTGTCGTCCATAGAGGTCCTACCCGACTCGAACAAGATTGCTTCCTGATATACCTGTGGTCTTGCACCAAAAAAATGTAACTTGATAAACAAGATTGTGATTTATAATATTTAATGCTTTGATTTTTAAAAAGTTTAAAAATGATATTTGTGCAAATATATAATAAGATTTTTGTTAAAAAGATGTCTAGGTCTTATTTAGGGGTGACAATGGATACCTATTGGGTAGGGTGCATATTACCCGTCCCCATCCCATGCATGTTTATTTTATATGATTTTGGGCTTCCATTGATATATTATACTATTGATTGAGTAGTATCTTGATGGTTCTTGGAATATTCATTCATGTCATTAATGGTTATTGGGTGTCACACATAACTGTAGGTATGTATAGTGTAGCCTATAGTTGTGTGGATTTTTACTTAATAGGCATGACCATCACAATTTTCACGAGAGGGTATGTTTAAACCATTGTAACCCTTCATGAAAAGAGTAGACCATTTATCCAATTTTTCAATATAGTATTGGGAATATGGTAACAAACATGCCTTTTTATGCACTTCGTCTAAATCCTATCAAACTTGAGGAAGAAACTATGCTAAATTTGTGTGATATATTAAAGGGGAAATTAAGAATATTAAATCAAGGCAAACATAATGGCTTCGATAGCTATGTTATATTCCTTTCTTATTTTATATAACATGGTGTTCTAATCCATGCAATTAGGTTCTATAATAAGTTATTTCATGTTGTTTATCTTACAATGAATGTGATACATGATGTGCAAATTTTTCTTACAATTAATATAAACATAACCATTAATTACTTAACTTAAGCTAAAAAATACATATATTTGGAAGAAATTAAAAGGTAGAAATATCTTTATATTGTAATGAATTTTAGGAAAAAGTATCATACATCGATGTTATATTGCTCAAGCTTTCGACACAATCTTACATACATTTAATTTAAATGAAATGCTTATAATCAACTGTGCTTAAGTGAGAATTTTTCTAAAGTGATATCTTCTCCGCCTGATTCTTCCTATTTAATGGTTCTAGCTTTATTATCACAATATATAGCTTTTGAGATTGTTTGTTTCTTTTTTGTTTTATAGTTACAACTTTAATTATCACATGTGAAACTACTTTCGTTTTCAATGAATCAATAATAAGATTTCTTGTTTTTTTTCTTCTATTCTTTGATGGCTTTTATTATTTTTCTTGATTATTTGTGTAGCTTCTGTTTGCTATTATCTTTTCACGTTCCTATGCGATCTGATCCTTGTGTTTTTATAGAGCAGATACATTTTTTTTTTCTTAAATGGATGTTGGATTTCTATTGTACTTAATTACCTTAATTGCTTGAAAACAAAATAGAAATTAAAAAATTAATTATGTTTATAGTTTGAAAAATATTTTCTTTTCGCACTTTAAACTATAAACTATATTGCAAATTTGCAATCCACATCTTTTTTTTGGGTGTACAATTAATGTAGGTAATAAAATTTGAATATAAAATCATGTAAATTACTGATTTCAAATCATCTCGCACCACTAAATAATCCTAGGGAATGGATTTTTAAAATTTTAAAATCTAGTTGTATATATAAGTTAAATCACACCAATAACAATAGATTTTATCTCAAGATTTGAATCTCTAACTTTACAAGATAAAGTCTATCTATAGAGTACAGTGCACTTCCACCCCAAACAACCACTATTGTCTCTCTCTCTCTCTCTCTCTCTCTCTCTATATATATATATATATATATGAGGAGGGTTCAAATTACACCGGTGTAAGTTACACCAAGTGTTACACCGTTGAATAATTTTTTAACGGATCACTGTATTAAATAATCCACCGTTGGATTGAAAGTTACTATCATATAGATCATACATATAAAATTTTATATTAATATGAAATTATTTGATATGTCATTGAGATGTCTCAAGATTAACGTTATATATACATTTGAAATATAAGAAAAATTCAACCATCTGATTATCAAGTTATTAGTGTCGAAATGTTATGAAATTTGACACATATAATCTTGATCATGAATAAACATAATTCAACAGTTGGATTACTAAAAAATATAGGGAAAATTGCACTCACCTCCCCTGAGGTTTGCCTAAATAACAAAGATCTCCCCTCTAGTTTTTAAAATGCACTCACCTCCCTTGCCTAAAACAGAATGATAAAAATACTCGTACTTATGGATATTCGTAGATATACCAGTGTTGAGTACCCGCATATTTATTAAATGAGTGGAGATGAATATTATATTACTCGTCCCGCGGGTACCCACATACTCATTAAAATATATTTTCTATTAAATATATTAAAATATTAAGATATTTTATTATTTTATAATAATATTTTCAATACATTGACTTGTAATAATATTATATAATGTTAATTTATATTATATAAAATTGATATAATATGGTACCATAATATATTATATGTCATTTTTTATTTATTTTTTCTATAAATTCTTAATTCTTAGATAATAATGGATACTCGTGAATATCCGTTACCCGCTTGGGTAGTTGTTAATTTTAGTAGGTATGGATACATGTAGTGTATAATTCATTCCGCTCCGTTAATATCCCTAGATAATCCTCACGGTGTCAATGAGAATGGAGGTTTCTGCATTTCAAAAACTAGAGGGGAGGTCTTTGTCATTTAGACAAACCTCAGGGGAGGTGAGTGCAATTTCCCCAAAAATATATTCGATTTGTAGTTATTAGCGGTGTAATACTTGGTGTAACTTACACCGGTGTAATTTGAACTCTCCTCTCTCTCTATATATATATGGTTCAACTTACACCGGTATAAGTAATCATATCAAGTATTACACTATTGATAACTTTAAATTGAGTGTGAATTTTATTGATCCAACTGTTGAATTATAACTACTCATCATCGAGATTATTTGTGTCAAGTAAAATTTTAACACTAATAATTTTATAATCAAATCATTCACATTTTCAAATATTTCAAAAGTATATATGGCGTTAATCTTGACATGTCTTGATGATGTGTTAAATAATTTTGGACCAATGTAAAATTTTATAGATATGATCTATATGATATTAACTTTTAATCCAATGGTGAATTTTAAACAATAATTATTTGTAAAAAGTTTATTCAATGACGTAACATTTGATGTAAGTTGAATCCTCCTTTTTTTATATATGTATGTTTGTTTGATGTAATGCATCGATATCACCATCTTTCCTACCTTTTAAATTATAACAAAAACCAATAATTAACAATAACAAAGAGTTCATTTATTTTGTGAAGGTTATTATTTGAAAATTAAAGGATATTAACAATATATACTCTTTAATACCACTCTCATATACATATAATCATATAAGTGTAATTATTTACCTTATTTCCTTTTAAAAATGTGTGAAAGAAACTTGAATCTTCAATGCAAACAAAATAGTTTTTTAACACATTTTTTATTGCTGATCCATTCTCTAAAATTCAATACACTCTTTAAAAGGTGATTTATTTATAAAAATAAGGTTTAAATATGTTTTTAGTCCCTAAAAAATTAGTGAATTTTGTGTCTAGTCTCTAGAAAATTTTTCACCTAAGTTTAGTCACTCATTAATTTTCCGTTTCCAAGTTTAATTCTTGCCGTTAATTTGCACTGTTAAGTGATGACTTGACATTGTTACTGTACGCTGACGTGTCTATTTTGGTTGTCGTGGCTGCCACAGTGGATTTTTCTGAAATTATTTCCACCCAATTTTTTTAATTCTTAATTCTAATATTAATTACTTTAATTACTTTAGTATTGGAATTAAGAATAAAAAATTGGGGGAAAATAATTTCAGAAAAATTCACCATGGTAGCCACATCAGTCTAAATAGACACGTCAGCATATTGTAACAGTGTCAGGTCATCATGTGACACCCTTCTACCCCAAACTCTTATACAATCACTAAATCGAAATATAGGGAAAAGTAGTGTCCCACAACGGGTAAAAAGGTTCACATTTCTCATCGTTTAAAACGTCATTTATTTCAAAGTCAACTTAATTAAAATAGAAATAGAAGTCAACGGTTTTCAAAATACTTAAAGCAGCGGAATCTCAAGTGTCAACATCAAATTATTCTACTGGCCATGTAAGGCACTTAAAACAGTTTACAAAATCTCTTTCTAAATAGAAACATAAAGTAAAACCCCAATAATATGCCATGATGTCACATGTATCAGAGCGACACTCCCTTCAATCAATACTCGACACCAATCGTGTCATCATCATCACCTGTAAAATTAACCACAGTGTAACGGTGATGAAAAGAATACCAACTCATACATACACATAGCAGGCTACCCTATCCTCACCCACATATAATCATACTTATCATCAAGTAATCACATACTCACATCATCTTACATACCTTTATCATCAAATAAATTACCTCATCACAGTTATATAAATCACACTTTACAAATCATCAAAGCACATTCTCTACACTCAACACATACTATTCATATCGTCAATAACACTCATAACATCATAATATATTTCAACATCATCATTAGATACAATGTATACTCGTCTATCATCATGCACACCAAAACATCATCAATCTCATCCCAAGGATCATGACTTGGAACTCCGCACATGGGCACACCTCATCAATCTCCCTAGTTGTTACCAATGATGGCCCTACTGTTAAACACCACTCAGGCCGGTAAGTTGTACATCACCCCACTCTAGGTTTGTACAGAGAATGTCTCCCATCATGGTCTCTGCACCCCCCTCTAATGGGTTCACACAGTTCACCTCCCTGAGTTGCACTCCACCCCACTCTAGGCTTGTGCATCTCAGGTACAACACCTCCCTGAGTTGCACTTCACCCCACTCTAGGCTTGTGCATCTCAGGTACCACATCTCATATGCTCAAGGCATAATCAACATCATAAGATTAAATACGTCATCATCATCATCATTATCATAATCATAAATCATCATCAATCATCCTCATCATAAATCATCATAGGCATCATCAATCATCATCCTCATAATCATAATACCCATCGCATGCTCAATGCATCATTATATAAACATCAAATCACACCCATCGTAAGGTTATATACATCATCATCATTATCATAATAGACATCTATTCATCAAGGGTATAATCATATCATCATAGTCACACCAAAATCAAAGTATAACAATCATCATCAGGCACTAAGATCACAAAATCTACACTGGTAATCGATTACAAGCCTCCTGTAATCAATTACCTGCAAACAAAGCCTCTGGTAATCGAGTACACACCCTCTATAATCGATCACCTGCAAGCACACACTCTGGTAATCAATTACAGCATCTCTGTAATCGATTACCTGCAAGCAAACACCCTGGTAATCGATTACAACATCTCTGTAATCGATTACCTGCAAGCAAACAGCACTCCAGGCTGCCCAGAAAGCCCTGGTAATCGATTATAGACCTCTGTAATCGATTACCCGCGACGCAGATGACAGTTTTGCGCGACTTCTACTACTTCTAAACCTCTTTATTTCACCTTTAATCAATCTTCTTTGTTAAAACATCAATCATATACGTTTATATCAACTAAACTTAGTAAAAACACTAATCTTTACACAGATTATACAATTATTCAATTAAAACCCCAAACCATCAAACCCTTATTTACCCCTTTCGCTATTTTCGCTATCCTCTTCAATCTCATTAAGAATTCATCAAGATTCATAAAATCAGTCATCAATCAACATTTTTCATCATACCATACTCAACATATACATATATCAAATTGAATTTAAAGCCTTAGAGCTACCCAAGCACCCCCACATGCACATACAAGCAGCACCCTCTCCCCCACCGTACCTTAGAGATGACAATCCCAAAAGCGAATGGTGGCTCCCTCTTACTGATCTACTCTGCAGCACCTTCTCCTTGTGGAGTCGTTTCTCCCCTCCTTATGGTTTCGCTCTTTGACATTTTGAAAAATAAGGATTAGGGTGAATTGGTAACCCCTCCTTACTTAAATACTTAACTAGGTTGGGCTCACCCTCAACCCACTTATTCTTCTTTTAATTAGGAATAACATTATTAATAAAAATACTAATATTACTACACTATTATTTAGTTATTTTATTTAATTAATTAGTATTATTAAAATAATAATACTATTATTTCTTCCTTTTCTTTTATTTTATTTGTCCTACAAATTTTAGGATGTTACACATCACTTAAACAGTGCAAATTAAAGGCAATGATTAAACCTGGAAACGAAAAATTAATGAGGGACTAAATTTAGGTGAGAAATTTTATAGGGACTAAATACAAAATTTGCTAATTTTCAAGGGACTAAAAACATATTTAAGCCTGAAAATAACTAAACTATTTTTATATAATAAACCAATAATAAAGAATGTTGGAGGAATATTTAAATAATTTTGATAAGGACTAAAACTAATTTGCTTTTATAACATATACAACTTTATTAATATGAATGCTGGAATATTTAAATAATTTTGATTTTAGTTTATTTTAAAATCTCTCCCCTCCAAATCCCCCACTTTTATAAGAGAGGTAAAATGCTTTCAATAGGTATTTTGGTCTCCTCTCCCCTTCCCTTTCCCCTCCTACAAAATAGAACCAAACATAATCTCTCATATAAAATCTCTCCCCTTCCCCTCCAAATCCCTCCAATCAAAGGTATGCTTGCGAGTTAATTTTCGGAGGAAAGGGGATGAGAGATTTAATGGAAGTCCTTTTCTTTTGTGTTTGAGAGTTTGAGTGTATCTTACATATACAACGGTGTGTTTAATTTATCTTAAAACCATGTTATAAACGTGGATTCGAGTCAAAGTTATTCTATATAACGTTAACTCGGATCCACGTTTGTAACGTGACTTTCAGGTAAATCAAACAAGTTAATAGTCTCTTCCTCTTGTGTTCTCCCCCTCTAACTCTTCTCCTCTCTAAACTTACAAATACACCTAAGGTGATGAAAGGTTTTAGTACTTATAATTTTTTTGATCCATGAAACTTAAGTCCATTAATTCATCAAAGACAAATCTTCATTCAGTTCATAACAGATAGCATCAAATTCCGTTGAGAATATCAAAGGCTAGGTATGAAACTTCAAATGTAGGGAGAACATTGGGAACTCGGAAGGGGATGTTCTTGGACTACGGCATCGCTAATTTTCTATCTTATTTGTTGCGTTTAGTGCATGGTTTGACTGATGCTTGCTTCATGCCATTATATTGATTTGAAGTATATATATAGAATATCTCTCACGGACTCGTCAGTTCAGATGAATAAACAAGTGAAAATATCTATATTGTTTGGAACAGAGGGTAAATTTTAATTAGTATTGCCTATTTTTCATTTTTTTATAAAGTTTTGCTCTTGTCAATAATGAAAGGAGCGTTCAATTTAACAAAAGAGGAAACGGGCCGGGAAAATTATTATTATATAAGTGCAAAGAAATTGTTATTAAATAATGTAACATCATATTATGTATATATTAAGTTTAATAATATATGAAATATCATATTTATTAACATATAATTGAATAATAATATAAAATTTAGTTACATTACTCTATTTGTTGTTATATAGGTCCTTAAATAAATAGAATTATATTTGAATCAAACTAATTAACATTCGTATTACATATATTTTGAGAATAATTAATTTGACTGATGAAATACACATTGAAAAACTAATTAATTTGATGATTAATTAAAATATTAATTATTCGAGGCCTTCAGCTTATATTATGTTTTAATTATTCAATGACTAATATAAACAATGCAATAAGCCAATTACGGATTAATTTGATTATATATATACTCAAAACTTGTACATATAACGTAAGAGTTTTCTCTCAATGCAAGATCAATATTTAAAAGTTTCTCTATTATTAATCTAGATTATTATTTTATTTTTCGGTGCAACACATATTTTTAAAGGGAGACAATGTTGCTATTGTATATTGGACATCTTGGTAGCTGCATCTCAAAACTCGAACTCCAGATCATTTGTTAATTAAGATGAAAGCCACAAATGTAGAATAACTCCCCACTGGTTATACACATGTTCAATGGTGGATTATTATTAATTATTTGAGAGATTGAACAGAAAAAATAAACTTGCGGTGTAATATTTGTTGTAACTTACACTCGTGTAATTTCAACCCTCCTTTTATATATATATATATATATATATGATATATGATATATATCACATCTTGAGAAAGAGAAAAAAAAAAGTGGTGTGGATCCTCCTAAACACTCGAGAATCACATGATGACATGAACTATATCACGTTACTGTTGCCTCTACGAGCAGATAAAGATCACACTCTAGCTTTTCTCAAAATCCATGAGAGTTTAATCAACTAATTAATAAGAGATCACACCCATCGATCTAAATAGCTGCAAAATCTGTGTCTGCGGCCCCCCTTTTCCTTTGAAAGCCATATACAAGGGTGTCCATACAAGTCCTTCTCAACTTGATTGCCTAGCAAATCCAATCTCATCATATTGGAAAAAAAAAAGGCTACAAAGGGCACAATGTCTCTGTCCAACTCTAATTTCATACCCTGAGTCATTGAATCTTAGACACACATTTCCTTTATGCACAAGGCCTAGAAAGTTCCCTTTTTTATTGGCCTGCTTTCACTCAGAGATTCCATTTTTGTCAAACACGACATACATGAATAAACCACCACTTTCATCCCTAAAGAAGTATCATCAATTCTCTTACATAGTCTTTAAAGTAGACAAAAATACCAACAGAGACCAATGTGTCAGAATAACGTGAAAGTTGGGGGACAAATGTGATGGATATTTAAAAGTTCGAGCACTACTTTTTCCAGCATATATATTATATATAGCTTGTAGTTTTCACTAGCTATCATATTTATGTATATGAAATAAACTGTTGCATAAATGAACTTGGACACCCCATTATGTGAAAAATGGACCCTATGCAGATTTTGCTTCAGGTGCTGACTTACTCTGCCACTTTCACTCTGTTGTGCAAGTGGTGCTGTCGGGAGAAGTGTGTGGTTCCTCCTAGAGGGTATAATATAGGCCTAGTTAATAAATTCAAATATTAAAATGAATGGATTTCATAGCCATTAAAGTTTGTGTGAGGAAAATTCAACTGTTACTGAATCGGATATCACTATAGTATATACGCAGATTGTGACCGTCGGCCAAACCTTTACAGCGGCAGCAAAATTAGGTACATTCTTAGTCATACCTCTCTTTGGTGCTTCTTTTGGGTATTAATTTCACAGATAAAAAGGTGAAAATTAAATTAAAAAAAGGTTACATTACATCAATAGATTATTAGAGAGTATATTTATATAAAGATGGATATTGTAGTCGGCCAAACCTTGAAAGGTCAGGAAAATGGAGAAAGTTACATGTATCAGGAAAAAAAAAATAAAATTTCATCAATGAAGCACTAAGTTTCACAGCAGCAAATGGGAGAAAAGCTTTGATGCATTGACTATGGTTGTCCCATTTCCAAAAAGTAAAGATTTTTCATTATTACTTGAAGACCCTTTGTCATGAAAATGACACAATATAGAAAGTTGCAAACGAATTTTGTGAATATTATATGTAAAAAATTAAAGTAATGTTACTCGGATACACTGCTGCAACCAAGCTTCATTCTATTATGTAATAATATATAAATATAAATTAATATAAAATTTACCAATTAATTCTATCGATAGGCTAGCTATACATAAACGTGGTGAATATAAGGAGCACATGATGTGTTTTAAGCATTTTGCAAAAAGATTATTGGATAGGCATTGCCATTTATTAGGCATACCTCGTGTACGGTAGTAGAGTAAGACGACGCTCTTAAGTGTTCCATTATGATGCTTTTGGTGGTGCACTCTTGTGATGTGATTAATCTAAAATACTTATATCCGCACGCAACATAACAAACTTTTAGATGCCCTTAAATTTTTATTCTTTTTATTAAATATATATTACATCAATTATATTGTTAAGGATATCGATTTCTTTGTTTAAGATTTAATATTTTTACCAATTTTTTAGAAACTTTTTTTTAACTTTTTATAAAGTATTAAACATCTTTTAGTTTTTTTATTTTTCAAAAATTTATACAATTATTTAAACATATTCTTTTAATTAAAAAACATCTTTCTCAAATAAAAAAAATCCTAAAAATGTAATTTAGTGAGAGTGAATATGGTGTAAGAGAAAAGTGTTGCAATGATACCTAACAATTTCTCCCAAGAAAAACAATATAAGTTCAAACAACTTTACAACTTAAGGATGAGGATAAACACTTGTCATGAAGTTACGGGTCTTCCTCATATAATAACACATATTTTGAAGTTTCATAACAAAGTAAATTAGTATTAATTTTTTTAATTAATTATTCAATCAAAAGATAATTTTATTTTTCTTAATCTTTTTAATCAATAATGGAGTTTATTCAATTAATTTTAAATATATTTCTCTATCATTCAAATCAATTTTTGACATTTTAAAAATAAAAATTTAATTTTTTATTACCATTAAAATATATTTTATCAATTGAACTAATTTTTAATTTAAACTTTTATATTTGGTAAAAGTAACGGTACATATGCAAGGTATTCTAGTTACTAATAATTTTAAAAATAAAAATTATACCAACTAATCCTTCCTAAAAATTGGAACGAATTAGTCCTGTTTGGTGAATAGGGATATGAAAGGATTGACAAGTTGGATAAAAACATGATAGGTTAAGAGCATGATATATAAGCTCTTATCATATCCTATGTTTGATGCCCATCAAGATAAGAAGACAGATAACATTATTAATTTTATCTTATTATACGTTTGAAATGGACAAATGATGATATGTTATAAAAAATATTGATATGACAAAATTACCTAAATTTAATTTTAATTTTTTGACTTTTCAATAAGCATACATGAATAAAAAATATTTATTTATGAAAAAATATTTAAATTTAATAAAAAAGAATAAAATTATTAAAAATAACATAAAAATTATCATAAAAAAGAAGAGAGAGGGAGTGGAGAGAGAGGGGAGAGGGAGATATGAGAGAGGGAGTTGAGAGAGAGAAGAGAGGAGAAAGAGAGACGAGAGAGGGTAGAGGAGAGAGAGAAGAGAGATGGAGGGGAAGAGAGAGAAAAGAGAGAAAGGAGAAAGAGGTAGTGGAGAGACGAGCGAGAGAGGAGAGGGATCGAAAAGGGAGATACGAGATAAAGGGGAAGAGGTGAGAGAGAAGAGACAGATGGAGGGAGGAGAGAGGTGAGGGGGCCAAAGTGGAGAGAGAAGAGAGAGAGGGGGGAGATAGGAGAAATGGGGAAGAAAAAATTACATCCTATCATAACACTCCTTAACCCAACTCCCCCCTTTAGAATAAGAATTACACTAGGAGGAAAGGATATAAACTATATGATAGAGTTATCATATTCTATTGGTGCAATAAACACATGATAAGTAATAAGATAATAAAGTTATATTCTATCTATTATCTTGTCCACAAAACGGGCCATAATACTATAGTAAATGGAAACTCAAACATTACTTAACTGAGTAGAACATATATAATTAAAGACCGATATCTTACGCTATGTTTGGTAGTGTGGAGAAAAATAGGATAGAGAGAAATGTGGTGAAGAGAAATATGTGAGAAATAGTGAAGAAATATAGTTGTTTGGTAAAAAAGAAATAGAGATGAAATAGAGTGGAGATAAAGGATATTTTTGTTTGGTAGGAGAGAAATAAAGAGAAAAAAAGACACTCTAGTCTTCCAAAAATCTAGCACATTCTCTCACTCACTTTTTGAGCAAAAATTCTCTCTCTTCAACATTAATTTCTCCACTCTTTTGCAGAGATATAAACAGCAGGGTCCCACCACCTACAAACTTCTCTCTTTTCTGATTTCCCCTCAATCAAACTCAATTTTCATTTCCATCTCCCCTATTTTTTTTGGTGGATTATAGTATGGACCCTGAAACTTTTGGTCCATGATGGACCCTGAAAAGTTTATCGTAGAGTTAATGTATTTTATTCTACGGTCACGATTTTTACCCCTTCCCAAAGGTAAATGTTAAGAACTTCTGTAATTCTAAATGTGGCGTCGGAGTTTATGAAAATCATCAATTTGCCCCTACTGAATAGGTATGTTATCACTCTACCGTAATGGATGAAGGAAAGGGGTTTTTGTTTTTTAGAAGAGTTCTTTGAACCCTAGATCCGGATTGCAGTTTCCAGTTGTGGTTTTTTGGGAATCGGTTTTCCTTGGGGGTTTGTGGTTGGAACCAATGTATAAATATCGTAGGCCAGATGCAAGGCAAGGTTTCGACTTTCGAACAATACGACACCCGATTGAAGAGCTACGAAAAGACAAAGACAGAACGAATATTTCAGTCCATCATTCAGTAAAATGCTCAAACAATCGAACAACCCACTGATGGAAACTCACCAGGTGAGATTGGGTTTCTGTCAACAGTTACGAATACCCACTCCCAAAATTGATAAACGTGTTTCCACTCTCAAGCTAAGGATAATCGAGGAACAGAGCACCCGATCACAGACCCCCCAAAATGACGGAGACAAAAAGAATTTTTTTTCAGTCCTTCGATCAGTATTTTGCTCAAGCAATCGGACATGGTAGCAATGGCTGCTCACCAAGTACGATTAGGGTTCCAATCAGCTGGATGAAAAATACTGAACCAGAAATAAGGTTACTGAACGATGCGTTTCACTAAAAACTCATCAAATAAAACGACTCGTTTTATAAGGGGTACAAACGTGAATATAAATTCGGAGGGGCGATCCTGCAAATATGGAACTTTCAAATACTAATTGTCTTTCACCGCAATAACTTCTTAGGGTCCACCGTGGACCAAGAGTTTCAAGGTCCATGCTTTAATCCACCATTTCTTTTCTCTCTCCCTAAACTTCTTCTTAACCAAAGGAGCCGTTAATTAATGATAAGGAAAAAAAAGTTAAATGAATAAATTAAAAATGTAAAACCGGTTTTTAAAAAGAAAACTATAAAAACCAAAACCTATTTAAATATGTGAAAACTATGGGAAATATTCTTTAAACCCCGGCCCTGTGTAACGTCCTAATTTCTAAATTCAGAAATAATGCCTGTTGGGAGCACTATTTCCAAATTCATAAAATTAATTCGTCACTTTCGCGTATCAAAATAAAACATAATCGCTTGTGTAATCCAACCATTACCAAAGCTCCCCTTTACATAGTTAAAACATAGAAAATCCAACAAAGTTGCCGTCAAGGCTCCAATACAATGCATCAAAATTAACATAGTAATTTCCTAGGAAACAACGAAACAAAAGACTACGGTAGTCCTAAGCAAATCAATAACGATAATGAGAAATAAAGGTCTAATCTATGGTACTTCATGTATCCTCTACTTCTCATCTTGATCCTGAAACTCATCCTGCACAACTGAAATATAATTCCCATATCGTGGGATGAGACTACGTCCCAGTGAGCGTAACAAGTGTGTGCGGTGTGGGAAAAACAATCAAGAATCATCACAATTACACATATCTATCTAGAGCATCATGAATAACTGAATTACACATAATATATCATCATTGAAATAATGTTTATGATGCAATGCATGACTGTGAGGTGTTGTTACCCGACACCCGGGGTCTTTACACTGTAACGTGACTGTGATGAGCGCTCGGCCTAAGAATCCAAGGACCGTCGTCCAGGGAAACCTGAGATTAAGTCTTATTTGAACATGAATGACACATTACTTGATTATTTTTAATAATTGAGGATCCCCCATCTTCCCCTTGGCCGAGGGTTAGATGAGATCACCCCGTCTTTCTTAAACAAGATTGCCCGAAGGCCTGTGACGGTCAATGACCCTGTGATAGCCCGGAGGCTCTGTGATGGCTATAAGCCCTGTAATATCTTAATTCATAATTCATGACTGTGATGGCCAAAGGCCCATGATTTCATAATAAAATATTCAAGGTTCATAAAACATCATACAGAATCATCAAATCATCTACCCTAAGGTTTTGTCAATTCAATACATACAATCGTCAGTATATTCACAATTCTTATGTTCATACTATACATATATCACTAATTCATAGAAGGAAAGGGGAAAAAGAATAGGGAACATGCAATGGCAATTATCCAGAACAAACAAGTGAGAGTCCACCCACCTGTGAGTCGAGAAGACGGAGAAAGAATGAAGAACGGAGAGCCTTGATGGGGGGAAAGATTGATGCAAGACTCGTTCTTGATGAGTAGAAATCGTTCTTGGCCCTTGCTGAGACTTTCTCTCACTAGAACCTCTCTCTCTCTCTCTCTGAAAATACGAAAAAACGGAAGAAAGAACTGACTGAAACCGTCCACGAACGTGTTTTAAAGTGCAGAAATCGGACCTGCGCTCAAGCCTCGCTTGAGCGCAGCTCAAGCGCGAGTTCTCGCTCAGGCTACGCTCGAGCTCAGCTCGAGCGAGGAAACCAGAGTGAAATTTCCCCTTCTTGTTACGGTGCAGTTTTCATCCAAACCCTATCATATGACCTATCAAACTGAAGCCCCGAAAATAAGCTTTCTAATGAGAGTGGAATCCTCTCAATAGGACATCTACAACTCTAGATATTTGCAATTTAGTGCACCAAGGTCATTAGGCTTAGAACCAACATCAAGCAACAACCTTAGTTTTTGCCTCTTAAGCTTTTCCTTATCCATCTACATTCAAATTCGAATTCGAATCTTATATTTAAACATTATCCTAAACTTGATATTACTCTCTTATCTCTATTTCTTGTGATGTTATCATTCCTATTTTGAAATATGATCTTTAAATTAAAATGCTGAAGCATATCTCTTTCCTGAGGATATCCCAATCGGTTCTGATATTATTATATTAATATTAATAATATAATAACTACTGCATTTATAACAATTAAGGTTAATTGAAACATTAATAATATAATTTATCTTCTAATAATTTTATTATTATCTTGTTATATTAATAACTATTATTATATCTTCTAATATCAAATTCTATATCTCTCTTTTAGTATTCATATTATCGTGTCATTATTATATCATTAATATTATAATATTATTTTATTAATAGTTATTGTTATTATTATTATAAAGATTCTCTTTTCATCACCAATATTATCGAAATACAATTATAAGTATTTTAATTTTATTATGATTATTATTTTTGTTATAATTTTAGATTTCTAAATTTTTGGGATGTTACACCCTGTCCCTTATGTGAGTGTGTATTCTTTATAGGATTAAAATAAAAATTATCAGCCTTAACACACATTTTGAAGAAAAATCTCATGTAATGCTAACAAATATTAATTAATAATGGGTTAAGTATGTTTTTAGTCCCTCAAAATATAGCGAAATTTGGTTTTGGTCCCTTATTTATTTTTTCATTGGTTTTGGTCCTCCATTTTTCAAAATCACATGATTTTAGTCCTTATCGTTAGTTATATTCCGCTAAGTGATAACGTAGTAATATTTCTTGTAGATTTTTTTATGGATTTATATTCGAATTTTCTTGTAAATTTCAAAATTCAAAGAAAATTTTGTTTAGATTCTAAAATTTCTAGGAAATTTACTATATATTGTTTTTCAACAAAGCAAAGAAATTTTATAGCAGCAATTTTATGTAAAAAAAATTGAGGTTTTTTTGGCAATTTACAACACATGAATTTTGTAGAGAAAAAATTGTAAAAAAAATTCTGTAAATTTTTACCCGGGAACGTCGTAGTGGAACTGTGAAAGTGACTTAACAGAGTACAATTAATAAGGAGGACTAAAAGCATGTGATTTAAAAAAATGGAGGACCAAAACCAATGAAAAAATAAATGAGGGACCAAAACCAAATTTCATCATATTTTGAGGGACAAAAAACATATTTAACCCATTAATAATAATATATACTGGTAAGTATTTTATGTTAAATAGTTATTTGTAAATACAGATAAAATATTAAGAATTTATAAATTTAAAAAATATTTAACAGAATGATTTTAACTAAAAAATGTTTTATTAGAAATAAAAGCACGAATTAAAATATATAAAAATATATATGCATTTCAAACTTTCAGCTTTGATTTTTTTTTTAAATATTATGAGTAAGATATTATTTAATAATAACTTGTAAATATCTTATTATGAATAGTATTAATTGAAGAAATTTAAGTATTGAGTAATTTTTTTAAAGAAAATCGATTGAATAAGTAATTAAAAAGAAAAAAGTATTGATTCAATCTGATATAGAAAAAACTTATAGAAGACGTGTGTTATAAAATAAGAAAGATAATGCATATATGATTATATGAGAAAGAGAGTACATGAAGACTCAAGATTAATGTTAAAAGGTTAATTAATAGAGAGGGTATTATATATTTAAAATTAACACATGATTTATTACATAACAAATAGTAGTTTTTTTTTTGACGAACATAACAAATAGTAGTTGATTTAAGTAAAATCACAGAAGTTGTATGGCAAGTGATGAAAGTTTAATAAAGTATTTACATTTTGACCTTTTACTAATTAATGTGGAATGTGATTATATCATTATAATAATGATAACATATTCAAAGTCAAGCTAAAGGGTCAATTGCATGACGGACGCACAAAAATATATGTCTCTGACCAGCTGATAAACAAATTATTAGACCTAAACGGTTACAAGATACAAATTGTGGGATCAAAGGTTTCACCGAACATATTATTTTAGGCAGATTCTACGGTGCATTTAACAAGTCTGGGGCACTGGTGCATTGGTCAACCATTCCTACCAGCATTTGACATGTGTCATATACAATCAAAACATCCATTTATGTTTTTTAATCCCAAAATTTTGTGTATTTGTATTTTTGTACCCAACCTTGTTTCACAATTAAAAAATTACCCATGTCTTCTGTAAATCAGTTTCAGTATTCCCAAGTTTGAAATTCTTGAACATTTTTCTGTTTAAGCAACAACCTCTCTTCAACTTCACTTCTGTCCCATCATAAGGCTCTGTAAACTTTGCAAAAATTATCAACACAACACTAATCAAGGGAAGCTAGAGGATTCAGTAAAAAAATTCTTATCAGCTTCCATGGTTCTTCTTATTATGACAAATCTGAAACACAAACATATCCCAAACTCAAAATTACACTAAATCCCAAATACCAAAAAAAGGAATCCAACACAATATTATCCCCCTCCTCTTAATAAAATAAAAAAAACCTTCACACTTAAACTTAGAAAAAATAAATATACCAAATAAAAAAATAAAAGTAAAGATTGCAACTTTTCCTTGTTCATTGATAATAATACCAACCAAAAAATTTCTAAAATTGTGTAACACTATAAAGACCTGGAAATTTTGACTTGTTTATTCAACTACAGTAAGCAAAAGGGTAGCGCACTGTTACCTGCTCCTCCTTGCTCTTTGCTTCTGTACTAGAATTTTCATCAGCAAATAACGATACGACTGGATCAGACAAAAACGCATAAATTTTTGTAAATTTAGAAAATGCAACATGGGGAGAATATGTAAATTAAAAGTGTTCATGGGAGGAAAACAGGTAAACATAAATAAAGAGTAGTAGTGACATGTGGCATAATCTTATAAGTCAAACACTCCAATGCACCGGTGCCTCAACTTTGTTAAATGCACCGGAGCAATCACCATTATTTTATGGTACCTTGTGGTGCAATAAAGTTCCCACATAGTGGGCCTAGTCACATTACACTAATTTTAAGTTTATTGATCTCTCTCACCAAAATCATAACCATTATTTATTTATATTTAATTTGATTAATAATAATGTAGAATGAGTTTTTAATGAGAAGTAAATGCATGGTTTTATGTTATTCTTTAAATGGGTTAACAAACCTTCTTTAATTTTAGTTTACAGAATTACAATTGAATGTATTCTATTTTGTGTTGATTAACTTTACTTATCCTATATTGGATTGTTGCTTTTCAGCCCACACTTGTATATAGGTAAAAGTACCCTTGTACTTATCTATAAATTTCTTTGCTTATAAAAAAATGAGTTTGATTAATAAAAGGTTATGATTTGACTAAAAATAAATGAAAAGAAATTTTTGAGAGGATCTAAAACCCTAATTTTTAATTAAACTTTTCTTTATAATATTTTCGTTCCACTAATTAAAGTAAAAATTTTTTTAAAAGGAAAAATAAAAAGTAAAATTATTGATTCAAAAGTTAATGATTTAGATTTAAACAATTTTAGAATTTATTATATTTTTTCAGTGAGCAAATAAAAAGAAAAGGTACACAAAGATTTTACATAGAAAGCAAATAAAAGCAAAATCTCACCAAAGCAAGGGAATGCACCTAGGAAAGAAACTCCCCACATATCCTCCCTAATTAGAGGCATGAGGGAATGGGGGCAATGATAAAAGGATGCAGAGCTAAAGGAAAGGAATGACAAATTTTATATATTATTAGTATTCCTTAACAAATTTTATATTCATATGATCTAATTAAGAACCCAAGGGGTTGGTCGAGTGGAGCAAGACATGGTCTCGTATCTGACAGGGTGAGGTAAAATGTAAGTATCTCTGTAGGTGTTCAAAGAGTCCGGAGGCTTTCCCTGCCTTGAACTGGGGCACCATCCCCTCACTCTAAATTTTACTTTACCAAAAAAAAATGATCTAATTATAAGAGGTTAGTTCTCAAATTGAGTTCTTCGAATTGAGTGGAACAATCTTCCTCCATGTTCATGAATATATAGTCTATCTCATTCCACTCAATTACATTTTCTGTATGCTTATAAAAAATACACTTTCTGTATTTATTTGGGAGAAATAGAAGATAAAATCATAAAAAAAAACGAAATAAAGCACTAACTCATTTTATTGCGCAAAGAATGACAATTCCCGGCTTTTTAAGAAGGAATATTCATGTTATGTTTGTCTTTGTGGAATCAAGACCCAAGATAGAATTGTCATTCAATGTTTTAAAGATGGAATCATCACTATTACACAATAAAGACAAATATGACTCCATTTCACGAATCAAATGTGCCCTTTTCTTATTTAGACTCTCGAAGATTATTATATATTCATTAGTTCACGATCATACTCTTCAAATTAGTTTCAACTAAGTAAAATATGTAACATGTTAATACTCTTAATTTATCCTACCTTGGACTCGGGCGCCATTCTCTCACTCTAATTTTTTTTGTTACAAAAAAAAATACTCGACAATTGATAAAAATTAATTTTGAATAATGAAGTTGATATAAATTCAAATTTAGGATTAATATGTTAATTTAGAGCAGGTTGTTTAAAATTATTTCTTAAAAGAGTCACTTCTTTTTTTTAAAAAAAATCACTTATAAGAATTTTTAACATGTTTGTTAAACTTTTTTCAAGAAGCAGAATCAGAAAATAATCAGTTTTCTACCTTTTTTATGAAGCAACTCAGAGTTGTTTCTTGAAAAAAGCTGTTAAAATAGAAGAGAGAGAAAAAAACTTTTTAACAAAAAGCTGTTAAAATAGAAGAGAGAGAAAAAAACTTTTTAACAATGTGAAAACATTTATTGTGGCAAATAAAATGTATTTTTATGATTGTAGCCAAACGAAAATTTATTTCTGTTTATACAAGAATTTCTAAAATAAAATCAAATTTTTTAAACAATTTAAAAAAATATTTTTTAAGCACAAAGCTTATAAGCTAGTTTGACCAACACAAAAGTGTTTGGTAAGATACCTCAAAGTGGCTTATTTTAGGAGCTTCTAGCTTATAAGCTACAAGCTACTTCACCTAGCTTGTAGCTTGTAGCTTATTTAATTTTCTTCCAGTACTATCCCTTATATTTTATTATTCTTAATTTCTTTTTAGTTATTATTATCTATTTTTAATTTTAGTGACAAAAACTTTTAATTTCTTTTTATTTATTATTACCTATATAATACATAGTTTAAAAAGTTACAAATTAATTTATTTAATTTATAATTAAATATTTTATCACTAAAAGGTTTAATAAGAAATTAATTATTTTTTTAAAATATAAAATTATAATTACATAATAATATTTTTTTTCAAGAAAATACAAATAAAATTTATATAATAAAATTTATGTAGTTATGCCCTTTTATGTCATTTTATATTTACCAACTAGTTTATCAGCTAGTTTTACCAAACATTTCTAATTCAATAAGCTAGCTTATCAGCTCGGAGCTTATAAGCTAGCAGCTAGCTTATTAGCTAGAAGCTAGCTTATCAGCTACCAGTCAGCTAGTTTTGCTAAACACACCCATAGGTTTTGATAAAATTAAGAGGGCCCAAATTTTGATTAAACTATAAGTGACCTATATTTGTATAAAATTACAACTTGCTAAAAATGAATTAATAAACAATTTTGTCTAAAATGATCTCACTTTAATTAATTAAAATATCCTTATTTTTTAAATGACTAAGTGTTCGTTTGTTTCCCAATTATGAACAGTGAGAATCAATACCGGAATTATTTTAATCACTTTCGTCCAATGTGCATTGTAAATCGTGTGTCATTTATTTTCTATCATTGATTCTATAAATCTATCAAAATCAATTCTATTCAACTTTAAACCAAACAGATTCTAAAATATTTTGACAAAAAATAACTAAAATAAATACTTTTTTTCTTTTCCGTTAATTAGGCTAGGACTGGGATCCTTAATTTTAGAGTTTTAAAAAATAAAAAAGATGGACGGGATATGACCCACCTAATAATTTCTAAAATAAATGAATAAATAAAATAAAATAAATTTATGTAAAAATAATAATAATATTATTATTATCTTTATTATTATGTGTCAGAAACATTATTATTTAATTAAAAAGGAGAGACGGGTGGGTTGGAGTAGGCCCGACCCAGTTAGATATTTAAATAAGAGAGGGGTCGTCTATTTCACCCTAGCTTCTTTCATACGTCAGTTAACCAAACTCTAGGGAGGAGAGAAGCGACTCTACAAGGAGGAAGTGCCAAAGTGTAGATCATCGGAAGAGTTCTGCCATTCATCCTTGATCGTCACTCCTAAGTATGGGGGGAAGGGGTGCAACTATATGTGTGTGCTGGAGCGGTTGGGTAGTGAGGGCAATCATAAGTCCCTCTAGGATCTCTAATTTTGAATTCTGAACAGTGAATCATATGTTTTATATTTGAAATTGTTCTGTTTGATGCATATTGGCATGTTTCTTGATGAATTTGAGAGTTGTGAACGAGGTTGTCGAAAAGGAGTCGAATTAGGATTTAGCGGTGAGAACTCATAATTGATTAGATGTTAACTTTATGGTAATCTGCAGGAATAATTAATTATATATTTCAATGATTTTAATCGGTAAAAACGTGCCTAAACAAGTTAGAAATGTAAAGATTTGAGTAAAGATTGAAGGAGAGGGTTAAAAAGGGGGCAAAAAGGCAGGTGCAGTCGCGTCTCACGACGCTGGTAATCGATTACAGTGGTCCGTAATCGATTACCAGGTTTTTCTGGGCAAAAAACGTTAAAATAAGCCTTTGGTAATCGATTACAGACTTGTTGAAATCGATTACCAGGCTACCAGATGCTTCTGGTAATCGATTACAGCCTCCTGGTAATCGATTACCAGGTCCAGAATTTGAGTAAATGTTTCTGGTAATCGATTACAGCCTTCTGGTAATCGATTACCGGGCCAAAAATGAACTTAGGGTGTTATGTTTATGTGATGTTGTGATCATCTACTTATATGATGGTGTTTATTTAAAATATGAATCATTTTGTGGAATTTGATTGATTGAATTGGATGTACAATGTGTATTAATTGTGGCATGAAATATTGTTAGGTGATCATTCTATGTGATTGTGAGGCATCATGGGTGATTTGGATATGATGAGATAAATGTGAATGTGAATGTTCTATGTTCATAATATTATGATATGATGTGGAATGATTAGAGTAGAGAAGATTGTGTGAGAGATATGTGAAGAGATGGTGATGCATTGAGCATGAACATATGATGTATGAGACACATGAGACACATTCGATGCATGGCCTCAAGAGGGGGTGTTATACTATGCGACTCACCAGCCCATAAGAGGTGGGTAATGGTGGAAGGGAGCGAGTATCTTTGCACGGGCCCAAGAGGTGTGTTTAATTGTGCAACCTACCGGCCATGAGGGTGTTTAACGGTAAGGCCATCAATGGTAACAACTAAGGGAATTGATGAGGTTCGCCCATTGTGCAGAGTTCCAAATCATGACTCTTAGGATAGATGTTGTACATGTGCATAGTGTGAGCATACATATTATTTTGTGATTGTACGAGAAGTGTGAAATTATATTGGTGCGAACCTAATGTGTGGAATGTATAGTGTGTAAATTGAGATAAATGATGTTGTGTATGGTGATGGGTGGGAACAGGGGTAGCTTTCTGTATTGCATATATATGTCCGTATTCCATTCCTCACCGTACTCTCTCTTGTGGTTTTCTTAGGTAATGAAGAGGGCACTCAAAGTGCTGAATTTTGAAGAGACAGAGTGTCACTCTGATATGTGTGACATCGGGACTTAGTATTTAGGAGCTTATTTTCTTTTATTTTGTTATTTAAAGATTTGGAGAATTATTCCTAAGGGCCTTATATGGCCAAGTTATATTATTGTTATGTTGGCAATTAAATTCTTAAAACCTTAGTTATATTCTTTTATGGAGATAGTTTGGATTTTGAATGATTATTTGTTAAAGGGAGGATTTTGTGAACCTTAATTTTTACCTCAGAGTTAACTGTAGTTTGCATTATAATTTAACTTAGTATCTATTTTATTATTTGGGGTAGAAGGGTGTCACACTTTGGAGATCACTAGTTTTTTTTTGTGAGGACATTTTTTTTTTGTGAGGTTTGGAGATCATTGGTTTACACTTTTATCAACTGGTACAATTATTGATTCTTTGTTTTCACCCAATAGAAACTAGTAACCGTGGAAGTAATTAAAATGTGATTTCATCCCAATTTTATCTGTTTAAATTCTAAAATTGTCATTTTAGAAAGGACTTTATTATTTAACTACCATCTCAAACTTAGTAAATTTTACCAACAGGGGTTTGTTCACGTGGTACGTACATGCTTGATTCTCCTTAAACAAAGTCTCGGGTTCGAGTCTTGTGAATGAAAAAAATACTGTTGGAAGAGTTAGCTCCATCATGATATAAATATTTTTGACTCGAGCAGTATTGCCTCATGTGTTGTTCAAGTCGAGTAGGATCTCTATGGACGGAAAAGCTCTCCCTCCGAATAATTTATAATTTAATTGATCAATTTTACAATTTTTTTTACAAGAAATTAAACATTTTTTTATGACTAGCATTTCATATAATCTGTTTAAACTTTACAAAATGTTGAGGGTTTTAATTTACTCACCCATGCAATCTTGATTTTGAAAAAAAATGATTTTATAGAGTTGATTTCACTTTAACGTGAATTTTGAATAATGTGATTTATTTTTAGAAGTTTTTCTCTTAAAATTAAAGTAGTTTTTCATAAAAATCATTATAAATTTGTCAACTCCACGCAAAAACTACAAATTATGCATGTTAACTCAAATATGGGTTTAGAGGTAAAATCATTTTTTTATTCAAATCACCCAAACATGTTTGCATGGATTTTAAACCATGTTTACATCTTCAAATTTGATTCTAGGTATGCCAAACCCCATCTTAACATGTTATTATTTCAACATAAGTGTTCTTTTCACATTTATTTCAACTTAAATATTCTATCACACTTCCCAACAATCTTCTATGAGTGTGTTTGGTAAAACTAGCTGAAAAGCTAGTTGAAAGCTTAAAGTTAGTTGAAAGTTGAAAAGCTCGCTGAAAGCTTAAAGCTAGCTGAAAGCTGAAAAACTATTGAATGTGTTTGGTAAAACTAGTTGAAAATGGTAAAATGACATTTAAGGACAACATTAATTATTAAATAATGATAAGTGGGGGTGGTTGATGGCTAAACTTGTAATTAATTTTCAGCTAGTAGCTGAAAATTGGAGCTTGTTTAAAAAAAGCTACCCCAAGTAGCTTTTTAAGAAAAGCTTGTAGCTACCCAAAAAAGCTACCTTCCCAAACACTGTTGAAATGGTTTCAACTACTATTTTCAATTTTCAGCTAGCTGAAATGGCAAGCCAAACACACTCTATATGTCATGTGAATGAGAGAAGAATTAATATTGGGAAAAAATGAATGGAAAAAATAGAGAAAATCGAAAATTAATGAATTGTGTTGATTGTTTGGTTGAAGAGAAAGTAGAGCAAAAGAAGTAATAATTATCCGCTTATTTGGTTGGATAGAAAAATGACAATGGAGAAGACGACGACGCGCAAGCTCCCAAAACACGATGACGACACGACAACAGGCATAGCGTAAGGGGAAGACAAAGCACGATCTTCCTTTGACGGTGAAGATGACGACATGATGACGGGCACACGAAAAGAGGGAGAGAGAGAGAGAGCAGAAGAAGAGGGAGAGACAGGTTTTGTGTAAGGGGGAAGGGGATCAATATGTGTAAGGTTAAGCTCTTTCATTATTTTTTATCAGGGAGAGGAGGGCGTTGTGAAAAAAAGGTGGGGGTGGGGGCACTCAAAAACAAAAAAATAATGAGGCGATGGCGCTCCCGTCGCCTTAAAGGATAAAACAAAAAAAGGGGAAGGGGCCCAATGAGCGTCCTAATAGGAAAAAATATGTGGGGAACGGGAGGGCGCTTGGGTAAGAGAGCACCCTCACCAAACTTTAAAAAAAACACGAGGGCGTATCCACACTGAAACACCCTCAAATAGGTGCTCTCATATAAAAAAAATTAACATAGTGTTAGAAGCTAGAAAATAATGAGATTTTACTATAGAGACTAATATACCTTTATTTCTAATGTAACAAAGGAAAATCACACATGTATTAGATTCTATTGTACAGGCCAATACTTGTTTCTTGCTTAACTCTTCTAACATACATTGCAGCTTGATTCACACATTTCTTCCTTTTGTAACTGCCACTCAAACCAAGTATCTAAATCCACCCAAATTGAAAAATTAGAAATGCAAAGAGTCAACCACAAAGAACAAAATTACATACACTAGATTCAAACCATATCCATATAAAACATATGTATATTTGCAAATACTAAGCAATTCACAACAATGATTACACTACAAGAAAAACAATTTTTAGCGACGACTTTTAAGGGGAAAAATCGTCGCTATTTTGTAATTAGTGACTGCCCAGCGACGACCAACCAGCCTCGCTAAAAGCCTCATCGCAATTGCAGTAGCGACGACATTTTACGGCCGACGCTATGTAGCGACGGTCTGGCCGTCGCTAATGTCGCTAGTTCCATGGCCGTCACAACATAGAAACGACAATTAGCGACAACTAATAATTTTTTTGAAAAAATATTCTTCCTTCCCAAATTTATCAATCGTGAGGATCGAACCCACAACCTGTATGATACCAAGAAGGAGCATTATCATTACGCTATATTTCTTTCTTGAAACATATAGTGCAAAATATTATATATAGTGAAAAATAACAAGAAATTAGCGACGATCAGGCCGTCACTAACTTTATGAAGGCTGACGCTAAATTTTTTTTGCCTTTAAATAAAAAAATTAAAAAAAATATTTTACCATTTGTGTCGGCCTAGGCCGACGCTACATAAAAAATGTAAAAAGATAAAAAAAATCAACTTAACGACGGCTTGACCGACCTAAATAGCGATTTTCTTGTAATCAAGTAGTACAAAAAATCAAAATGGGCACATAAAAGATCAAGTATTATGGTTAAATAAAAAAGAAAGATAATATTTAATTAAATATAATTAAGAAAAAGGAATTAGGAATTGAAAGGTATTTGGCTCACATGTTCACCACCCTTGAGCATTTTGGCAGGGTGTAGTATTGATGGTGACGATGCAATGGTAGAGGTCAACATTATCCATATGGGATAGATGGGATAGTTGTAGTGCCTCTCTTAAGAAAGGTGATGAAGTTGAAATAACAATGTTTTTGCCTATGATGATCCAATTGCTACGGTTTGACATGAGAGAAGTAAGGAAGATGATAACGATACTTGGGGAAAAAACCTCTTCAATGACGAGATTTCTCCAGAAGTAGAGAGATAATCTATCTCTTTCTCTCTACTCCTGCAGAAATCCAATACTGCAGAAAGCCCGCATCTTGATACTTATCTTAACATGTTCTTATCTCACACGAGTGAAGAATATTTTTATGGGTCCCACCAATATATTTTCTTTCTCTTTTTTCCATCACACTCATGTTTATATTATTATAAATGTACACAGTGTGAAAATATCTAGTGTGAAATACTTATTTTTCAAAATAAAAAAATGGAAAGAGATAAAATAACATATAAGAAAAAGGGTCGCATGACTTCTTTTTGACTTGTCTTTTTTTTTAAATGTATATTAGATTAATTTAATTAATTGTATTTAAGAGTGATATATTAGATTTGCACTCATGTAAAATTTGCTCCATAAATAATATGTTTGATTGGCTTAAAAGTGAAGGACTAAATAACAAAAGTTTTTGTTCCGTGTTTAATTTTTAAAGTGGTCACAAATATAATAAAATTAATGAAGAAGTACATGACAAAACCGTAGAAATTTGTTGCTTAATAAACTAAAAGACAACTTCTTATCCTAAGTATAGTATCCATTATTTTTTTATCTCATACTCTCTCTCTCCCCTACTTATCTCTCTCTCATGTATTATATATCACGTATATATGACCTGTTCACGTTTTATACATATTTATTTATAATTCATTATTATTTACTTAAAACTTGTTGATTTGCACTGATCAAAGAATATTTACACACTATTAAATATTTTTTATTTTTTAACAAAAAATAAATGATTTCTATAATTTCATTATAATAAACATTTTATTTTTATCAAATATTTTTATTTTATTTCCTCAATACCCTTTTTTTCCCATTTTTCTCTTTACATATATACTCATTTGGTCAAAAAGTCCAGTGCCCCCAGAGTGCATAGATAGAAAAAGGTACCAACCATTTATAAATTCTCTGTCCCAATTTCTAGTGGTGCTTTACTCACATCCACAGACCACAATCCAAACATAGTAGTCTCACTCAGTCTCAGAATTGTGCCTATATAAACCCCAATCCCTCAAAACTTGATTTGTCTCAACATAAATAAATTAACAAAAACTTTTCAACTCCTCCAAGCTCCTCACACACACACACAAACCAATTATGGCAGAAAGCCCCAACAGCAGAAAGAGCAACTCCCTCATCCACCACACCACAACCACCAAGGGTGGTTGGCATGCTGCCATATTCATCATATGTGAGTACTCTTCAACCCATTAATTTCTTCTTAACTAATTATTCCTCTGTTCTCCCCATTTTCATATTAATCAATCATTTTGAATTAATTTAGTTTTCCTCTGCATATGCATGTATAGTTGTGGAAGTTGCAGAGAGATTTGCATATCAGGGTTTGGCTGGGAATCTCATCACATATTTGACAAATGTTCTGAATGAACCCATAACCACAGCTGCAAAAAACGTCAACACATGGGTTGGAGTTTCCTCTCTCTTCCCTTTGCTTGGTGGCTTCATCGCTGATTCCTATTTGGGTCGTTTCAACACCATACTCCTCTCCTCACTCATTTATCTCTTGGTAAATCAATTTCTGCCCCTCATTATCATTAAAGTTTAATTAATTAATTAGGCAAATTAAATAATATCTCTCTAGCTATATACTCTTCCTCGCCTCGTTCTTGATTTTGAATTTGATTCTCTCTGCTGGAATCTAATGTGCTCACTGCTGTATGTGATGCAACAATTTTGTCCTTTTCGGAGTCTTATGTATTATGTACATGGACCCCACCAGTATAGGAAGTAGGAACCATAAATCCATAATAAATATCACATTAAGTCTTCCCTACATTAATTTTCTTATCACAATCACGTAACTACAATTTTTATTGTATGTTATAAATGTAGTACTACAGTATTTAATTATACTACTGTGTAGTAGTATAATTTAATTTATACAAATTAGTCTTTTTTTCGATGCGGTGGAAGAATAATAAAAAAAATAAAACAATTATTTAAAGCTCTCCTTGCTTAACCGGTCCAGCACTTCAGAAGGCAGGTGTCTGATGTCTCCAAATCCTCTAATTAACAACTTATTAATAAGTTCATCTTTTTAAGATTGTTATTGCCCACATGATTTTGATATGGTAATAATAGAATTGATTTTAAATTAATTCTATTCAATGTATTTGATAATCATGCATCATTCATTTTCAATAATTGATTCCCTCATTCTATTATAGTCAATTCCACCTCAATATAAATCAAATGGGCAATTAATATACTAACAAATTTGCCTTTAAAAACTAAAATAGCATTTTGTAAAGAATAAGTCATATGTTTTCTAAATATCATAAAAGGTAACAATCTTTTTAATGGAATGTGTTATCTTCCTGATTGGTTTGTATTTCAATGTTTTGATTTTTTTAATATACATTGTTGAGCTTTATATCATTATATTACATGTGTTCCCTTTTGACAAAAAAATATCTTGTGCAATTGATAATTATTTTTTGTTTATTTTGTGCAATTGATAATTTAATTTTTTAGAAAAATATGGCCAAATAAGGATATGAAATTAAGATATTTGACTGACAACAATAAATTTAGTCATATTAATACGAATTTATTATAGATGCCTTTCATAAATATAAGATTCTTGTATAAATTTTCATAATAAAAATACTATTGATGCAATAAAAGCGAAATTTATTTCCCCGTCGTTATATAGAAAAAACATTGAAATTATTATTGTAAACTTTAAAATCTTCTTATTTTGTTTATAAAATGATTATCCATTTTTGATAAAATAAGCCATATGGCTGAGGATTAGAGTTCCAGAATGGAAATTTTTATTAAAATAAAAAATATTATACTCTTTGTTTTAATAAAAACTTTACATTATTGTAATTCTTATATGATTTTATTGCAATATGTTGGAAAGTCCCACATTGACTAGTGATAATGTCATTTAATAGTATATAAGCCTTGGACAATCCTCACCTACAAGCTAGCTTTTGGGGTTGAGTTAGACTCAGCTTCAAAATCTAATATAATCGAACTATTATTATCACATCCCGTAATCCTTCCATTCAATTACTGTATATGAATCCATTAACCAACTTATAATTTATAAGTGCTCTTTTTAGGATGAGGTAATGTAAGTATCTCTATAAGTATTCTTTGAATTCGGAGATCTCCCCTATACATTGGACTATATGAATCCATTAACCAACTTATAATTTATAAGTGCTCTTCTTAGGATGAGGTAATGTAAGTATCTCTATAAGTATTCTTTGAATTCGGAGATCTTCCCTATACATTGGACTGGGGCGCCACCCAATCACCCTAATTTTTTTTTACCAAAAAAAAAACTTATAACATGGCATAATCTTAGCCTCTCGTTAGTATTATTTGCATTGTTTATTAAATTATTTATTAAAATAGTTATTTTATATACTTTTAATTTTTAGAAAATAAATAAGTAAAATCTAAAAATAAATATATATTTTCTAACTCTGACTTTTTTGTTACAAAAAACTAAAATTAATTAACATTTATAAAAATTATAAAACCCTTTTATAATTGTTTCATTTTATAAATTTTAATTACCCTATAATAATTAATATTAATCAATAATTTTTATTTTAATATTTAATAATTAATTATGATTATTATATTAACGGAATAAAAAAACCAACAGATAAAATAGTAATAAACATGAATTATGAAGACGCTTAATAATCATGATGTAATTAAGTGAAATTTTGATTTTTTTTTTCTCGAACTTAATTGATGCTAAACAAGTCATGCACTCATATATATTTTTTCAATGTTTGAAATTGAAAAAAAAAACAGCACGTCAAATCAAACACTAGGAAAAACTTATCATCACCCGACACATCAATAAAATTGCGTTTGATTTCAATCGAAATCAGTCGTTACTTTTGATTTTTTGTTTCTTCTTAAGTGTGTGTTTGGGAGATTATTATTAGATACGTGAGGCATTTCTTGTTACACGGAGTGAAAAACGCTTGAGCTATATGATTCCAATATTCCATTTGAAGATTTGCATATTTTGGTGTGATTTGTCTGTCCATATTATATTAGTCACCCCATGCATGCACTTTCATTAATTTAATGCATAGATTTAGGCGTTGTTGATGGATGGATATATAAGAATCTCATATTCTCACGTCACAGGGCATGATTTTCTTGACACTTTCAGTGTCGGTACTTAAGCACAAAACGCTTTTCTTCGTAGCACTTTACGTGCTTTCAATCGGTGACGGAGGCCACAAGCCTTGCGTTCAAACCTTCGCCGCCGATCAATTTGACGATGACACGCCGGAGGAGAAGGATGCCAAGAGTTCATTCTTCAATTGGTGGTACTTGGGCATTGTCGCTGGTTCAACTGCTGCTGTCTTTGTAGTAATTTATCTTCAGGTAATTAATTAAATTCATCAAATTCTTAATTATTATGACTAAACATCACATCAAGGTAAATAGATATTTTATTCCTATAAAATTAGTAAATTTTAATTTTAATCCTTATTATTTAAATTTTCTTTATTTTTAGTCTTTATATTTAATTACTTGTGTGTTTTAGTCTTTTTTACATGTGATTTTTATATTATTAAAAAAATTAAAAATAAATAAAATTTAACTAGGAACTAAAATTAAAATTTAACAATTTTATAAGTATGATTGGAAAAACATATTAATCCTAAAATGTTTTATAAATAATTATGTAAAGATGAATTTTTTATTTTTTAATGATGATAATGATATTTAAAATTCTAAAAATATAAAGTAAATATTTGTTTTTAGGATTTAATGAATATATACTATCAATATTGTAAAAAAAAAAATTATACAGATATTTAATGATATGGTACTATATCATATTCATTAAATGATTATATGACAGTATTGTGTTAAAACATCGACAATGTATATCTATTAAACTCTTAAATTAAATAATAATAAATAAAGATTTAGTTGTTTACTTTAGAAACAATATTTTAGAGGACTATTTTTAAAAAAAATCGAGAAATATGAATTTTATCATCGATATATTCGTGGAACAAAAATAGTTATCTAATAATGTTTTTATATTCATTTTATGGCATTAACTTGGTTCCATTTTACTCAGTACCTTTTATAATGTTTTGATATGAAAGAATCATTCAAGAATCAGATTTTTGTAATAAAATGTTTCGAGCGACACAATGTGATTTTTTTTGGTCGAAACTTAATTGTGAATTTTGTTTGTTTGTGATTCACACGTATATGTGATAACATACACGTTTTGCATATCTCAACTATTTTCAATTTTTAGGCAGTATATTAGTCACAAGTTGTATACGGTATCCAAATTTCTTTTCCAAACCAATACTAAATAACACTTCTACATTTATTCTAGACTAAGACGTAAGTTATTAAATTAGGTCGGTTATTACATGGATTAAAAGCAGTTTTTAGATTTGATTAAAACAAGTTTATGATTAATTTATTTAAAACAAAATGTTATTTTAACACTTTACTTTAAACTCTCTTGTCTTATTTAATTATTTTAATCAAATTATCTTCTATTTGTCCAATTACTTTTTGAAGTCTATGTTGATCTTCCTATAATATCGGTCATCTTACTAGATTTTATACATTTGTTTCTGGGGACAAAAAAATCATGATTGAGCACCCAATTGAATGTTATTTTATTTTAAAATATATTTCTTTATTAGTGAGTATCCACTGTCAAAACATAAAGTGTGATTCAATTTCTAAGGAGGTAAATATTGATAAAAAGAGTGCCACCAAGTTAAAATATAATACAGTATAAAAGTTGACATTAAATAATAATTTCACTCACAAAAAAGAGTGGTTTGCCCGGTAGGTAGGACTCGTCAAAGGCGAGAAGCAACATATAAAAATTGTTGTGTAACGCCAAAACAAATAGAATATTACTATAGTGGATGATATCTTACAAGGAGAATTTATGGATCACACGCATTTCCTTTTTAGAGAAATAAGTTTCACCAACATGGGAACATATTCCTCAAAGTGTCTTTTCCATTTATGCATCACCTGTGGGAAAATTAAGTGAAAGGAATTGTTCACTGTAAAAGTGGAGAGGCTGATTTTCAGCATTTCTAGTTTTTCCTTTGTAAAATTCCAAAAAACATGAAACAGGAAATGAAATTGCAAACCAAACAGACCCTAACAATTTTGTAATGTGTCTTTCATTTACCTCAAAATCACGTTATAAACGTGTTTCTAGGTTAACACTCCTGAGAGTAATATTAGCCTGATCAACGTCTGAAACGTGATTTTGGAATAAACTAAACACAATATAACAGTAAGATAGATGTATGTGATAATTGAAGGCTCTTGCTTGATCATGTCATCTTTTTATAAAGAGTGAATGAAATGATTCTAATTGGTAATGGTGATGAGAATGAACATTGAATATGGGAAAAACAATGAACAGGACAATGTTGGGTGGGGAGTGGGGTTGGGAGTGCTGGCAGGGGTGTTGGCATTGGCACTGGCACTCTTCTTGTTGGGAATCAAAAGGTACAGAAAAGAAGGCCCTGCAGGGAGCCCATTCACCAGGCTGGCCCAAGTTTTTGTTGCTGCTGCTCGCAAGTGGCGCGTGAAAGACACGCCCGGTCACAACAATTATTGTTATACCGAGGAGGAGCGTGATGAGCCTCACCATCTCCATGCTCAACCCAAATTTCACACTTTGCTCCAAACTGGTCAATGTAGGTGGGTGCCACTCCTTTGCTACAACTCTCCATATTCATTAACTTAAAGCTATGCTTATACGTCATTTCCATTTTAAAACAAATCAATTATTTTCTCTTCCTTCTTTTTATACACTTAAAATTCTTTCTTTTTAGAAGTAGAAGTGGAAAGAATGATGATTTTTGTGGTGGGAAGACTTAAGTTTTTAACTAGTTTCTTCTGTTTTTCTTTTTATTTGGTTTTAGATGAAAAATCTTTACATACATATATAGCTTTAACATTCCTGAGATTGAGATTATTATTAGATAAATAAATCTCTTTTCTACGTATTTGATTTACTGTAATACCATCTTTAAACGTGGATTTAGGGCTAATACTACAGAGAGCAATGTTGGTTCGGATTCACGTTTAAAACGTGGTTTTACATTAAACCAAACACACACTATTTCTAGAATTTGAACCATAATATTATATAAATTGGTTAAAATCCTTTCAAAATAACAATTTTAACATTCAAACCTCTAAATTTGTAGTTGAAATTAGTGTCATAATTTACTTTTACTATGGTCAACTATTATTAATTAGGATACATTATTGATAAATTAATTTGTTCTAAAAAAAATTGTTTGATGATAAAGAAATTGAATTCTGTGAGCAACTTTGTTGGACTTTTTTTTTTGGTAAATCATGTGGAAAATGGTAGATATCCGTATAACATTCTTCTCATACCTCACGTGCTTTTAATTATAATTATTCATCTCTCTCTCTCCTTTAGTCGTTAATACCATTGATGCTGTTGGATAAGCAGAATTTGATAAATATTTTATATATATAACTCCATTGGAGACTTTTTAGGTTCAACACTGGAGTCAACTCTGATACATTGAAAGTCATGGGGTTGTTATGGATCACGTGGGTTGGGTCTATGGTTGGAGTTGATACCAATATCATGGTCCATTAGCGTATGTGTTTGATTTATCTTAAAATCATGTTTTAAATATGATCCATGTTTGAAGTGTGATTTTATTTCCACGTAGTTTTGAGGTATATCAAACACATATGCTGGACTTTTTTATTTTGTTGATTGGCAGTTGACACTTTCTATTAGCAAAAGGAAATTCTTCTGACAAAATGTAAATTTGCAATAGATTTTTGGACAAGGCAGCAATGATTGATGAAGTTGATGCCTCAAGCAAAACAAGAAATCCTTGGAGGCTATGTTCAGTGACTCAAGTTGAAGAAGTGAAGCTTGTCCTTCGCCTAATTCCCATATGGATAAGTTGTTTAATGTTCACTGTTGTCCAAGCTCATGTACACACATTTTTCACTAAGCAAGGTAGCACATTGGTCCGTTCCATAGGACCACACTTTCAAATCCCTCCAGCATCACTTCAAGGCCTAGTTGGAATCACAATCCTTTTTGCTGTTCCAGTTTATGACAGAGTTTTTGTGCCACTAGCTAGAAAATTCACAGGGCACCCCACTGGCATAACAGTGTTACAGAGGATTGGGATTGGACTATTTCTGTCCATATTCAACATGGTTGTGTCAGCTCTTGTGGAGGCCAAAAGGGTTGGTGTTGCAAGAGACCATGGACTAATGGATGATCCTAAAGCAGTGTTACCAATGAGCATTTGGTGGCTACTTCCTCAGTACATGATTACTGGGATATCTGATGCATTCACAATTGTTGGACTCCAAGAGTTGTATTATGATCAAATGCCAGAGGCATTGAGAAGCTTGGGAGCTGCTGCATATATAAGCATAGTTGGAGTTGGAAGCTTTGCTAGTAATGCTGTCATAGTTATTGTGGAAGCAATAACAGCAAGTACTGGTGAGAAATGGTTGGGAAATAACTTGAACAGGGCACACCTTGATTATTTTTACTGGGTTATGGCTGTGTTGAGTGCTGTTAATTTGGGTATTTATCTCTGGATAGCCAAGTGTTATGTATACAAAAAGGTAGATGAGGGTGAAATGATTAACCAGCATGGTTCTAGCATCAACAAATTACGTCCTGGAGTGTAGAAAAAAAATGCTAGCTTTTGCTATATATAGGTAATGCCACCAACTTCATAACTATGATGAGTGTAGAATTGTAGATTCTAGATGAGCTTTGTAATACCAATAATTACTAAGTTGGTTGCACCTTGGTTTCAATCTAACTGGTTCTAGTGTGTGTGTGTGCGCATTTCCGTTACAAAGTAATTGTTACTTAAGAAATTTTAATTTTTCTCTTTTTTTTTGTCTCAAAATATCACCCAATAGATGAGAGGCAAATTCAACAAAGTGGGGATCTTTTTTAAAAAGAAAATCCAAATTAGGATAGTTATGAAACTAATTACTATAGTTGGACTGTTTCAACACAATGGCATTTCCTTGGTGAGTTTAAACTAGGTGAGTACATAGGAGTTTTTTTAATTTGGGGCCATGTGGAACTCTGGTTTCTTAAAAAAAGTTATTGAGTGTAGCTATAAATACTTATTAGGGGTGATGATGGGCTTGGTAGACCCAACGAACATGACCAATCAAACCAAACCCACTTAAAAAAGATGGGTTGAGTTGAATAATCGGGTCAGGTTGGGTTTCATACAGACGAACCCAATCAGATTGAGTTGGGCATCAAGTTTTCATATTTTCAACCCGATCAACCAAATCCTATCCCAACCATTAATAAAATAATAAATTTTATAATTTTTAATACTAAAAAGTTATACATTTTAATATTTAATATTGTATAAATTAATTTCCTT
Organism: Sesbania bispinosa; assembly: GCA_026901365.1. Classification (NCBI taxonomy): domain Eukaryota; kingdom Viridiplantae; phylum Streptophyta; class Magnoliopsida; order Fabales; family Fabaceae; genus Sesbania; species Sesbania bispinosa. The sequence continues at coordinate 1,285,691 of QLOH01000174.1, forward strand.
ATTATCAAATTATAGGTTTATATTTTTTCATATTTATAATGACAATTTATATTTTTTATTTAAAGGTATTTTTCATTTTTTTTCACTTTTATAAACCCAAACATTTTAGAACGTTGGACCCAATTGACCCAATCCAACCCAACCATTATCGAGTTGGGTTGAGTTGGATACGTACTTAAAAATGGGAAAATCCAAGCCAATCCAACCCATGATCACCCTAATACTCATTTGTTGAGCGTCTTATTTATCTACCCAAGGCTTACAAGTCACATTTCATCACCCACTTATATCTTATACAGGAAATTTCATAGTCACATCTGTTTTTTGGTATGTTTTATTTATTTCAATAACTATATTATTTATTTGTATTTACGATTCATTTATATGTTTAATATTTCAGTTAATTTAGTTTCTTATTTCTTTATAACATTAATTGATTAATTTATTTTTTCCCATGTGTTTGTTATTAGGGTCATTTCTAAATATTTGTGAAGATGTTGTGTTAAATAAATATGAGTGATATCATAGCAAAAAGGGTGTTAAAAGCAACTCCCCCAATATTACCATGTCAAAGACGGCCACAGTAGTAATTAGTTTCAAATCAACCCTATTTTAATGATTTTTTTTTTTACTTAAATACATTTTTAGTCCATATACTTTTGTAAATAGGTGATTTTGGTCCCTATAGTTTTAATTGCTCAATTTTAGTCCCTCTTTCTTTAAAAATTGAACAAATCTAATCCTACGGTTAGCCTCTTATTAAATATTTAGTAGAGTTTGCTGACATGAATTTAATTTTGTGAGGTGTAAACTATCACATGACAAAGATTATTATTTAATTTTATTTCTTATTTTTTTAAATGAAAAATCAGAGCTTGCCTATTTCAGTTCGCTTTCGATTTCATTTTAAATTTCATTTCATACCCGAATGAGATTTCAGTTCGACTGGTTGATGGCTTGAAGCAGACCTGCAATTGTTTTAGTTTTGGAACTTGTATTTGCTTTATTGTTTTTGAGGAAATTGAAGTGTAATAGTGAGATTTTGTTTTTTGATTTTATTTTCTCATTGTATTAAATTATTTGATTTTATTTTTTGATTTTTCGTTTAAAAAAATTAAGAGATAAGATTAAATAATAATCTTTGTCATGTGATAGTTTACACGTCACAAAATTAAATATATATCAGCAATTTGCTAAATATTTAATAGGAGGCTAACGGTATAATTAGATTTGTCAATTTTTAAAGAAGACGGACCAAAATTGAGCAATTAAAATTAGGGGACCAAATCACCCATTTACAAAAGTATAGGGACCAAAATTGAGCAATTAAAATTAAGGGGACCAAAATCACCCATTTATAAAAGTATAGGGATAAAAAATGTATTTAAGGCTTTTTAAAAAAAAAAAAATTAGCCCACTTTAGTCAATTTGCCTATTACAATTGATTTTTTACTGCCTTTCTCTCTCATCCTTTAGTTTTTACTGCCTATTACAATCTATGTGTATCTAAAAGATTGGTTAATTAAATCAAAACCCTTTGGTCTAGTTCAAGATTGATGGCTGACTTGTGGTGTTACCGTTGGAACCATTGAACAACTCTTGATATCATTTTTAAATGTCAAGGATTAAATTGGCCGATGTAATGTTATTAAAATCAAACCGGCACAACTGTTGAATCGAAAACCAGTACACTGATTGGTCCTCTTAGACCATCTTCAATGGTGGGGTGCTTAGAAAATGCTTATATGAATATTATATATTATTTTTGTGGGTCCTACATGTACACATCATCTCTTAAGCAACTCTTACAATTTAAGCAACTCTACGCTCCAACAGAGCAACTCAACAAGAACTCCATAATGGACCCCACAAGCTACCCCACCTTTATTATTTTAATACTTTAATTCAACTTAAAATATTATTTAATTTTCTAAATAAAATTTAAACCGAAATAATTATAGATTAATTTTAAGTTGTTGATCCTGAAGGAAGAATGCCGGAGCCATTCATCATATTCAATTGACAATCACTTTAATCTCCACCGTCCATCAGATTTAAAAATGCTGCAATCACCACCGTTCATCTATTTTCCACAATTTTCATTTTTTTTCCATTAGGAAAATAATTAACCCTAAACCCAGATGAGCCCACTCATTTCTCCCAAATCAATTTCCCCTCTCCAGAGAAAAACTCTGTTCTCCTTCTCCTTCTTCCCAAATCAACCTTCTTCCTCTTCCTCCAACCACGGCCGCGACGCCTCTTCCTCATCCTTCATCGGCCGCGGCGCCTCTTCCTCGTCCTCCATCGGCCGCAACGACGCTTCCTCCTCCTCCATCGGCGGCAGATCACGCGTCTTCCTCTTCCTCCATCGACAGAAGATCGCGCGTCTTCCTCTTCCTCCACGGCGGCGCCTCTTCCTCTCAGATCGGACTCTTCTGCACATGCATGACCTAAAAAGGAAGCAGATCGGGACTATAGGGAAGCAAATCCTGCTGATCGGAGGCTCCTCTTCAAGCAGATAGGGTTTCTCTTTGTTCCTTTTTCTGTACATTATTTGATTCTGAAATTATTCCATTCGGTAAATTATTTTGTTTTTGGAAATTTGATTGTTATTTTGTAAATTTAATTCTGTTATTATTTTGTAAATTTTTCTCTTATTATTCTGTAAAATGGTTTTGTTATTATTTGATATCTGTAAATTTATTTCTCTTGCAATGTGGTTCTGTAATTTTCATGCAATGTTGTTCTGTAGAACTTGGTTCTGATGCAATGGTTTTGCTGTAACCGTTTTACTCTTCATCCCCGCCATTTTCGGTTTGCTCTATTATTTTTAATCCACTTTATTCATAAGATCCGAATTTCCCGGCTGCTTGGGGAAGCATTTCTCTCTCCCCCATTGCTAAGCAAGCACTCCACGTAGACTTGCTCCAATGGGATTGAAATGCTTCCCTCAAATGCTTAATTGCAAGAACTGGGTAAGAACCCACCGTTGGAGATGCTCTTAGTGGCTTTGGATCGTTGTTCATGTAAATCAATCAAGACCCGACTTAACCCGTCAGAACCAACCAGCTAATGGTTTGATCGTTTATTATGCACAAAATAAGGTTCAAACTAGTCCTTGTTACACACAATGATGCAGCCTTAACCACTACGTTGCATATATGGTTCTTACTACAATATGTGCACATCATTATATATATTACTTCAAAAAAAGAATGAAAAAACAATTTTGACACACGATCCTTATCTTCAAACACATTTCCTCGCACATGTGACCTCTTTATATAGATATTTATTATATAGGCTTAATTGCACTTTTGGTCCCCCTACAATCATTAATCCGCGATTTTGGTCCCCTATTTTTTTTCGCAATTTTGGTACCCATATTATTCCAAGTTCGCGATTTTGATCCCTCTAACACATACTCGGGAGATATAGAGGGATCAAAATTTTGAACTACATCGCGAATTTGGAATAATAGAGGGACCAAAATCGCGAAAAAAAGTAGGGGGACCAAAATCGCGGATTGATGATAGTAGAGGGACCAAAAGTGCAATTAAGCCTATTATATATTTCTATCCAATTTTGTTAGATGTAATAAAAATATTTAATTTTGCTCAAATTTAGTTTGAGAATATAATCTTAAAATGGTGAAAATGAATTATTTTTAATGTAATAAATGCATATTTTATTATACACTCCATACGTTCCTATTTATAAGACGCATTTGACCAAATCACACATATCAATAGGGGTGATCATGGGTTAATCAAACCCGACCAACCCGTCGGGTCAGACCCGACTCGCACCCATGAAACCCGGTTTGAATGGGTTGTCGGGTAAAACCGACCCGAACCGAGAACAAGGGAAGGAAATGAGTCGGGTAACGGGTTGGGTGTCCACAAACCGTGGAACCCGACTCGACTTGGCCTACTTAAAATTACTATTATTTTTCCTATTTTATTTTACTGATGTATTTTTTTCCCTATTCTAATTTACATTTCAAATTTCACTTTCATTTTCACACAATTATCTTTCTCTCAAGTGGAACCCTAGAACAGACTAGAAGCCTCGCTCCGCTTGTGCCCTCCCCTCCCCTTCGTTCATCCGTCGTCTCCCCCGCCCCTAGTCCGCCTTGCGCCGCTGCTTCTGTCCACCGAACCGCCTCGTTGTGGACTCTCCCCTTCGTGCATTTTCGTCTCCAAACCGTCAGCGTCCCGCATTCCCGCTTCTTCGTCCCTCCATCTGCATGAGAGAGAGAGTGTGAGACCTGATTGTGCAGGCGGAAGAGAATCCCGTGATCGTTGAGGATGGAAGGAGCGTGGATTCGGAGGAGATCGACAGCAGCGTCAATGGCGCCGATCTCCAAGGAGCGCCCGATCTTGCAGATGATGAGCCTCGAGTGGTAAGAAGAAGAGGAAGGAGATGAAGATGGAGAAGGCGTGGAAGAGTCTTCGATCAAGTTTTTCGATTTGGCGAAATTGATGACCACAACGTCCAGAGCTTCCCAATTCACCGACGTCGATTCAATTCCTTCTTCTCTTTCTATCGAAGTTTATGTAGAAAATTTTGTGAATAAAAAAGACAGAGAAAGAAGAGAGAAATTTTGAAATCTGAGTGTGTTGTTTGGTTTTTTTTACCCAAAAAGGGGCCCAACCCGACCAAGTCCATCCGACCCGACTCATACCTCCTCGGGTCAGTTTGGTTCGGGTTTGACTTGTGTTTTTTCAGTCACCCGAACCGACCCAACCCATGCCCTTTCCTCGATTCAGGTTCAAAAAGTCCATGAACCCGACCCAAGATCACCCCTAATCAATAGTTAAAATTAGTTAATTTTATTGGGATTTTAAAATATAGTTTAAATTTCTAATTTTATCCCTATTTAATATCATTAATTAATAGTGTGTTTGGTTTATACCAAAATCACGTTTCAAACTTGCATGCGGACAGAAGCTACTCTCAGTAGCATCTGTCCGGATCCACGTTTGAAACGTGATTTTGGAGTAAACCAAACACACTATAACTCTACGATCATTTGATAGTTGAAAAGACATCAAAGTTAATAAGGGTAAATAAGAAAAATGGTAATAAAAACTTCCTTGAAATTATAGAGTGACTTATAAAAAAGAACACAGAAAACTTCTAAAAGGTGCCTTATAAATAGAAACAGAGAGAGTATTATTAAGTTTAATTATATATTTGGTTCAACTAGTGAAACCAATGACTCATTTACTCAGTACCTCATCCGAATTGGTGACTGATCCGAGTTTAATAACATTAGTCCTTAAAGACTTACTCGGTCATATATATCATTTAACGCGATACTTCACTTCTTTGTTAACAAAAATAAAAACGTGACATGGGCTTAAATTAAAGGATGGTAAAAAAAGTTTGAAACTAATGAAATCATTTTTAAATGTTAAAAATTAAATTGGCCAGCGTTAAAAAAGTGAAGGACCAATACGTGGATTTACTCTTTGTGTACCATAGAAATCACTCCATATCTCATTTATCTTACTTATAGAAAAGCAACGAATCGCACTCGAATAATATTGGGATAGAAAATATCTTTTTTTTTTCACGAATGGATAGAAAATCAATTTAGAAAACAGAGTTTTTACCCAATGTATGCTGTCATATGATTTGCACCGAAAAATCAGTGTATGAAATATCTGAAAATTGTTTAATAAATCTCATGCTGATCACGTTTCAATTATTTATTTTTTAGATTAGAATTGACCTCTGAAAAGAAATTTAAAAAATGGGGGAAAAGATGACGAGTTGGAAAGTCAATGACAAGGCTAATGAAAAAAAAAAAAAGAAGAGAATTTTGATGCAGATAGAATAGTATGGACATGGTCATGCTTGGGACTAAGCATAATTTAAATTAAAAAAAAAATTGGTGAAGTTTTTTCTTGGTACATAATAATAATTTGGTCAAGTTAATATTATAATTAAAATTCATTATCTTAGTTAAATTTTCTCAGTCAAATTATATTAGTCTGCGCCAATAGAAACCAAAAAAATGAATAATATATAAAGAAAGTAATAGGAAAAATAGTATTACAAAGAAACAGAGAGAAATCATATGAATTAAAATTAAGACAATTTAAAAACAAAAAAAAAAACAAAATGGAGGTATGTTTCAAGGAGAGAATCACCAGGATCGGTTTTCCCTTGAAAATTTCTCTATGGTTGTGGACTTGTGGTCAATGTTGTCTCTTAAAATTTGTCAAAGGGCAAACAAGTAAATAAATTGCAAGGAAATCATATACTTGGTAGAAAATGGGGTTAAGTGCAAAGCACTAAGCAGGTCATGCACATGCATGGATAGAGTAGAGATATTTTGTCTCCAAACAATGTCCATTAGGTCTTATGAAAAGGCAAATGAAATGAGCTAAGAAGAGTAGAATACAGCTCACTCCAATAGTTGCATATTATTAGCAAAAGGGTCAAATAAAATAATAACGAACAAGTCCAATTTTAAATTTGGTAAAACACCACCACCTTCTTTGCTGGTTCTTCAATTCAAAAATCAACCTAGAAGATCCTGCAGATTCTGGATGAAATCTGAGGGATACCACTTTCCAAACTGTCAGATTTTCTATGAGGATTATGTATCTTCTTGACCATGATAGGCTCCCATTTAAAATGTCACATTCTGATTCGTTGCCATCATCATCTCTCCCTCTCTTCCTTGTTCTATTCTTTCTCCTTCTGTTGTGACTTGCAATTAACATCTTTCAAGTGATGGGTATGGCTGCAGAGACCCAGTTCCATGTTTTGGCTGTTGATGACAGTCTTATTGACAGAATGTTGATTGAGAGGCTCCTAAAAACCTCTTCCTTTCATGGTACTTTTCTTGTCCACCATTTTTTTTCTTTTGATTTGGTATAATATTGTCTGTGTAGTCATTGTGTTATTTTTCTGAAGGTGGGAATTGGGTTACTAAATTTGAATAGTGATATCTGATTCTTGTGGATATGTGTTGAAATAACAGTTACTGCAGTGGACTCTGCCAGTAAGGCCTTAAAATTTCTTGGTTTGGTTGAAGATGAGTTGAGGACTTTTGACACTCATGTTGTTGCTTCAGAAATTCATCAGGTCCAATTCTCTTACTAAATTAATCATACATATGGCTTAAACCATTTTAATGGACAAGTTTGTATTAATCTTTGACTCAATTATTCATGCAGGATGTAGATGTAAACCTGATCATAACAGATTACTGTATGCCAGAAATGACTGGCTATGATCTGCTGAGAAAAATCAAGGTAGGCTCTTGGGATATTTTCAAAGATATTTTTTAGATGCTTTTGTCACTTCTAATTTATTTGGTTAGTCTAGCTTCAATTTCATTAAAATCTGCCATTATTTTCTGCCCATTTCCAAAATTTGAATGCATCATAGAACTTGATCAAATTATTCACTATGGAAACAATTTGAAAAAATTGGATCTTATTTCTTTAATTGATGTTGAATTTTCAAACAACACTTTTTTTGTTGTAAAAAAACATCACTTCTGACATCTGAGTTGGGAACTTGGGATATTTATCAAATTTACAATATAACACATCTTAAACCAAATTTCTTAGCTGGTTTGATGTTAAAAAATAATAAAAGTTCATTAATTTGCAGGAATCTAAATCTCTTAAAGACATACCAGTTGTGATTATGTCCTCAGAGAATGTTCCATCAAGGATCAACAGGTGAGGAATTGTTTCCTACAACCCAATCTAATAATATCAAAGTAACTATTTTGAGAATGTCAAATTCACATATAAAGGAGCATCACATGACCAAATTTCAAATTTGACTTGACCTGACTATTGTTTGTCAGATGCTTGGAAGAGGGAGCTGAAGAATTCTTCCTGAAACCAGTTCAACAGTCAGATGTAAACAAGCTCAAGCCCCATTTGTTGAAATCAAGGGTCAAGGAAGAGCAAGACCAACCCATCAACAACAAAAGGAAGGGCATGGAAGAAAGCCACTCCCCAGATAAAACCAGATTAAAATGCAGTATTTAAAATTGGTTTCAAATTAAATTTGATAATACATAGGTAGTGCCTAGAACATTTTTCTCTTCTCTGTCTCACTAGCTTGGAAGTGAGAAGAGTGGATGGTAACCCAATCATGCAAAAGGTGTAAGCAGGAAGTCCCTGATGTAAATAGCAGAGAAAGAGTTCCAATCAATTTTGGTGGATAAATAGCAATTTGTTATGACCAATTTGTTTCGAAAATATTTTTCTTCCATTGTGTCTCTAATGGTTTTATCCTCAAACCTGCACCATATATATATATATATATATATATATATATATATATATATATTCCTAATCTTGCTCCTTTTTCATAACAAAATAAGAAGCAATCGATGTTCCAACACATTAGGGAGTGAAATATCACTCTTTTGCACAATTTTAGCATAGGGATTATTTTACACAATTTTAAAAACATTAGGGAGTGATTAATGTTGTTTTGAAACAAATCATCAAAATGCATTAATTTTTTGCTTAAGCTGCCTTCTTGGACAAGAAAAAAAATTGTCTTCTGCCCTGAGGTAGCCTTTACTAGGTGATTTTTAACATGAAAAAAAACTATATGAATTTTTTATTATTTTTATAAATGGTATTTCGTTTTTTCAAAAAAAATTAAGAGACTACTTGTGTCAAACATATTGATTCAATGAATGTAATAAGCATATACCTGTCTTGCAATATAAATGATCTCAAAGTATTGTATGTGAAAATATCAAGAAGTGAACCCTTTACTTTCATCTCATTAACTGTTCTGCCCTCTCTACATCTTCTTATTTGGATCAAGCATGGATTAAACAATTGTGGAACAACCCCAACTTGAACCATTTTCTTGTGAATCTTCTACACCACCATGCTAGTAATTGTATACTTAAACAAATAGTTCAGAAGCACATTATAAAAATGCAAATGAGACATGACTTTATATAACTTCATCTACGCAAATACTTCAAGTGCATCCTTGGTCATTTTTTACTGTGCATAATGTATCACAAGCCAGCTCAATACCTGTGAATTAACTTCGGTAAATTATAAAGAAACTTCTTAAATTTTTTCAAATCATAAAGACCTATTAAAATTTTAATAAAATTACAGTAATGAATAAGCAACACTGAACAAGATATCGATTTTAGAAGAAATCAATTTGAAATTCTGGAAGTGTAAACACATCACATGATATAACTTCTGAAATTGATGGCTTTCCTTGCTTTCTTCAGCTCACAGAAACAATGTCGAAAAAGTCTTAATTAGAAATTTAGCACTACATTCTTCAAAATACAAAACAAAATGACAGTAATCCATTTATGTGATTGCTCACATCAACTAATGTCTAAAACAAACAATAATAACTTTCATCATGGCTAGCTACTCTGCATCTCATTGACCATGTGCATTCAAAGACTTTCAAAGGCTCTGGCAGGAATTTGGTCACCTCTCAATCACACTCCTCAGGGTTCTCTATCCTCTCCATAGCCAGAATATTTGAGATTCACCATTTTCCTTGTGTCCTAATCATCACCAAACACAAAAACTATATATAAATAACATATATCATCTTAATTTAATTTCATGATGGGGCATAATTATGTAAAAATGAATAGCCGAATAGACAAAAAAAATGCTAGACTGTGAAAGAAAATGGATGATCGGATGCAGATAAAAGCAAATCTTATTGTAATTGTTAATATGCCATGCTCAAGGTATACCAAAAACATCTGTGAGACTTCATAGATTATTGCTTAAAATCATCTCATCTATGAAAGTTGAGCCATCCTCCTTTAACAAACATTAATCAATGTAGGTGTAACTAGTGGACACAGTATTTGCCATAAAATTAGAAGTAATTAATTTTGCAAAAAAAAAAGAGGTGAAACATTCTGATGAGAGAACTAAGAAACATCTGTCTTATCCAGATTTTAGAACCAAAATGGGTAGATACAAAAAGGCATGATGAGAAAAGAAGATTCCATCAAATAATGAAAGGAGTAAGAGCAAAGAAGATAAAATAAAGAGTGCAAGTGAGAAAATGAATTTACCCAACAACCTAATGGAAGAACTTTTGCACTTTTTATACTCTTCAAGGAATGGATGTGAGAACAACTTCACTTGAGCATTTTCAGTGTCCTGCGCATTGCCGAACATAATATAAGCAACCTATTTGGTTGAAATTCAACTTCAACAGACGCATGATAATAGACATTTTTGCATGTCAAACAGAATTGATAAAAAAAAGTAACTGATGAGTGAAGAAAGTGAAAGAAAATTTGGCAAGGGTGAGTTGAGATATAGAAAAAACATATATACATGGAACTTACTCTGATAATGTGAGTAAGTTGAGTCGTTTTCCTTTAACAAACATTTATGTGTGTGTGCATGCACGGCAAGGTATGTAATGTACCTCATTAAAAGTTAGGCAATATCAGAATTGGTGCATGCATCATTTAGTCGATGTCAACATCATCAATGTGAGAAATCTTCCCCCAGTCTTCCCCATTTGGATTCTGGCAACGCTGTTTGAGCAGCGAAGAACAATCCCAAATATGTAGAGTTGAAATGGATTTGGGGAGACCCTCCTCTGGTAAGCATTCGAGACTGGGACAGTCATGAAGAGACAATTCTTTAAGAGAGGAGAGGTGTCGGAGACCCTTGTAGTCTAGTTTTTTAAGATTTGGACATTTTATAATAAACAGAGAAGTAAGAGAGAGTGGCAGCAACCCTTCATCAGGAAAAGACTCCACATCCACTCCTGAAATATCAATTCTCAATTCACGCAGACAAGTAGTGTTGATTGCCAAAGCACATTTTAGTGAGGCGATATGTAATGTTTCAAGAAAATTATGACAATGGTTTATAGTTGGGTCATCGGTAGTTTTTGATCCTTCCACGCAGCTTCCACCACCCCAAAGTTGCTCTACCAACTGTCCTTTCAGTTGTGGACATTTTCTTATATAAAGCTTCCGAAGACGTGGAAAAGCACCCTTCACGGTGTTACATTTCCATTCTTCCCATCCCTCCATATCCTCGAATTTCAAGGTTTCCAGGGATCGAAATGGAATTATAGAAGAAGAGCTGCTCCCATACCCATAAAACTCTGCACCAATCACCTTTATTCCAGAGAGCCCTTTAAATGATAATTCCTTGAGAGTTGGCAAGAGTCCAAGTGGAGGCAACGAGGTACAATATTTACAGTCCACCAACGTTAAGGAGGATAATAATGAATTATCCCAAAACCAATCTGGAAATTGTTTACCACCATATTTCCAGATTGACAACTCCTTCAAGTGTTTGGAAGGTTGAAGCTTCTCAAGCACTTCCCTTTCTTTCTCTGAATCTTCATGTTTTTCACTCCATTCTAACTCCAACTCCACAAGGTGTGTTTTACTTTTCATATTTGCTGCTAATGCATCTAACGGATTGTCAACGTTCTGCAGCTCCAAAATTTCAAGTCTTCCATGAAGATTGAGTTCTCCTAATTCCTTAATATTGGACTCGGTATCTTTTCCCACATAAAATGAACTCAATACTTGAAGATTCTTCAATTTTCCAAATTGCTTTGGCATCATTCTCACTTTAGTTAGACAAAGATGAAGACAACACAAATTAGTGAGTTTATGCAAATTAGAGGGCAACTCCTCCAAATGTTCGCAGAAGGTCAACTTCAATACTAGTAAGTTGTACAACAAACATATTGAATCAGGCAACTTTCTGATTTCAGTAAAAGAAAGGTCTAGATAACGGAGATGTTTAAGATTCCCTATAGTGTCAGGCAACTCAATCAATCTAAAACCACGAAAAGATAATATACGTAAGAGCTTCAGTTTGGAGAACAAGTCATGCATCAACGTGTCCGACATCTCGGGCCTGTGAAAATAACTGATATTACAGGGTAGGAATGTACGTAATCTATTAGATTGAGAATTTCATATGCAAATGAAAAATGGCGAGTCATTTTCGGTATGTTATGCGCACCTTCAACATCCAACCTGCAACAAAAATCCCCACTCACATATTTTGCCAAATCATTGAGAAGGTCATGCATCACAAAACGCATTTCATCTTCTCTTGATTGTTGAAAAAAAGACCTCGACAACAGATCGTTGAAGTACTCCTCACCAACTGCTATCATACTCTTGCCTTGTTGTAGAAAGTTTTCAGCCATCCATAATAGGATTAAATCCTCCTTTTGAAACAGATAGTCTTTAGGGAATAAGGAACAATAAGCAAAGCATCTCTTGAGATGAGGAGGAAGGTGATGATAGCTCAATATTAAAGCGGGGATTATATTGCAACCCCCTTCAGGTAAGTCCCATATCTCGCTTGTCAATATACTCTCCCATTCTAGCAAAGATGTTTTTGTTTTTAAGAGACTTCCAATTGTTTTCAAGGCTAGAGGCAAGCCTTTGCATTTTTTAATTATCTTCATACCAATCTCCTTAAACTCATGATCTATTTGAGAATTTTCATTTTGGAAGGCATGTTTAGCAAACAATCTTTGGCAGTGTTCCTCTTGTAATTCTTGTAGCTGATGTGTTTGAGTTGATCGCATGGTTGAAGCAACTTTCAAACTGCGTGTTGTGACAAGAATTTTGCTTCCCTGAGCCCCATAAGTCAAAGGAGTTTGCAAAGCTTCCCATTGGTCTTGTTTTTCGTTCCAAACGTCATCCAAAACAAGAAGAAATTTCTTCCCTGTCAATTTTTCCTTCAATCTTCCGTGAACCATATTTAGGTCTATGCTATCATCGGTTGATCCAGTGATTGCCTCCAGAATTGCTCTTGTTACCTTGAAAACATCAAATTCATCTGAAACACAGACCCAAGCTCTGATCTCAAACTTCATCCTCGGGTCATTGTACAAATGTTGGGCAAGGGTGGTCTTTCCCAACCCACCCATACCCACTATAGAAATTACAGATAACTGGTTATTATCATTCTCAGTGTTAGACACCAACCAATTAAAGATATTTTCTTTGTCAACATCTCTGCCATATATAACAGCTTCACTTATTAGCAAGGATGTTGATGACATTTTTTGTGACACTTGACTACCTGATCCAACACTAGCCTCTTTCAAACCTAGTATATCCTTTTCTTTTGCAAGATATTCTAGCTTGTCAAGGACTTTTTGCATCCTTGAATCAATTCCCTTGTGAAATGAACTAAGAGGGGGAACAAAGATATTCCGTACCTTGCTAGTAATGGACCGAGATTTAGGTTTCAGCTTGGATTTGGAGACATGAGTGTCTATTTCATCCAACAGATCCTCTGCTTCAAACACAGCATCTTTGACCATGACAAGCCATGCTTTCACGTTTGGATTTCTGATCTGCCTTTGTTCTGCATCATCAAGCACAGCATTGATGGACAGCAGCTTGATGTTCAACTTGTTCAACAGCTCCTCATTGAGTTTTCTTCCTCGAAAGAAGTCGAGAACTTCACGAGAAGCGAGTCTCTCAAACGCCACTTGAAAGGAAGAAGAGAGAAGAGCACCACAAACAAGTTCAACCGCCATGGTAGCAAATAAGAATAGGAACAGGACGGACAGCAAGTGTGGAGTGCAGCTTGTAAAAATGATTCAATAGATTTAGGTTTTTTCAGAATGATGACTTAATTCTGTGACTATTATACTGTATGGTTGGTAAACATCATTTTCTTTGATGATCAGAGCCAACCAATAACTGTTGAATCTTCCCAATAAGACACATGTGATTGGCTGGCTGTGATGTATTTAGAAAAGTCGTCTTCCCTTGCTTCTAGCATGTTTTGTTTAGCATTGAAACGTGATAAACTCACGTTTCCAACGTTAGATATAGTTATGTTGGAAAATTCAAATTTGAGTTTGACTAATTTCAATGTCAAATAAAATACATACTTCATACTCCTTTACAAAATTTAAATGCATAGCAGAATTTGTAAAATTATGCCTTATGAATTTTATTTTGCCTTTTCTGTTTAGTAGTAAATTTTTATTTCTTGAACTGTAGCAAAGGTGCGTATTGGAGTTTGAAAATTTGGTATAAAGATAGATGACCCAATTCATTTCCTTTGCCCCATGCGAAGTTTCCTTCCTCTTTCCTCTGCTCCTTAGAGGCCCACTTTTTGTTCTTTTGTGTTTGTACTTTGCATCCAAGCAGACCAGACATGCCAGGAAGGAAGCTGATAAAATTATTTTTGAGATATACTGCAAGGGTGAATTTGAGCTATGGTTAAAAATATATCTTGGACCACCCAGATTGGCTACATCTAGTGACTTCAACTTAAGTGACTTGTTTATTACAAGTTACTCGCTGGACAACAAACTTAATATACATTTTTATGTAGAAAATTCAGTATGAAGTTATATTTATTATGTCTGAACCATTTCCTCACTATTGCACTCCTATTCTACCAATTCAATATTTATATAAAAAATGTTGATGGCAATTTTTGTGACACTTGACTACCTGATCCAACACTAGCCTCTTTCAAACCTAGTATATCCTTTTCTTTTGCAAGATATTCTAGCTTGTCAAGGACTTTTTGCATCCTTGAATCAATTCCCTTGTCAAATGAACTAAGAGGAGGAACAAAGATATTCCGTACCTTGCTAGTAATGGACCGAGATTTAGCTTTTAGCTTGGATTGGGAGACGTGAATGTCTATTTCATCCAACAGATCCTCAGCATCAAACACAGCATCTTTGACCATGACAAGCCATGCTTTCACCTTTGAATCACTGATCTGCTTTTGTTCTGCATCATCAAGGACAACATTGATGGACAACAGCTTGATTCTGAGCTTTTTCAGCAGCTCCTCATTGAGTTTTCTTCCTCGAAAGTAGTCGAGAACTTCAGGAGAAGCGAGCCTCTCAAATGCCACTTGAAAGAAAGAAGAAAAAAGAGCACCACAAACAAGTTCAACCGCCATGGTAGCAAGTAAGAAAGGGAACAGGACAACAGCAAGTGTGGAGTGCAGCTTGTGAAAATGATTCAAAGCAGATAGATGGGAGGAGTTAATTTAGTGACTCTATGATTGGTAAACACTTTGATGATAAGAAAGAGCCAACCAATAATTGTTGAGTCAGTCTTGCCACAAGACACGTGAATCGTGATGTAATTATTTAGAAAAGTAATAATGGTATTAATTGATAATTGTCGTGATCCGTTACTTCCTGCTCCTTTCCAAAATTTTCTTTTCCTTGAATTGAACGGTAGCAAATGTGAGTTGTGGAGTTTGAAATTTTGGTACATGAGAAGTTTCCTTGCTCTTTCCACTGCCACTCCTTAGAGGCCCACTTTTTGTTCTTTTGTGTTTCTACTTTGCATCCAAGCAGACCAGACATGTGAGAATGAAGCTGATAAAATTATTTTTGAGATAAACTGCAAGGGTCTTGGACCACCCAGATTAGCAACAACTAGTGACTTGTTTATTACTACTAGCTAGCTACTGGCTGGACAACAAACTTAATATACTAGTACATTTTTATGCAGAAAATTCAGTATGAAGTTACATTTATGGTGTGTGAGCCCTTTCCTCACTATTTCACTCCTAAACTTACTCAACACTTGATCCATCTAGTTACCCTTTAGAACAACCGAATTTGTCACCAAACCATGATTTTTAAGGTGAAATTGTATCTTAATATTTGAACATAACCCGTAATAGCAAAAGAAACTTCAACTCGCGGGTATAAACCTATGAGGTATAGTATTTTGACAGTTTTCTACAATAACTTAAAGCAGATTTTCAATCCAAAGCATAAATGGTTGGTGTATAGAGTATTCCAAAACATCTCCAATAGTTTCAAAAGGGACGCCCTTACAGAGCTTATCTAAAAGTGCATATACATAAATATGCAAAATAGTATACTTGAGTTGAGACCCGTGGCCTCAAATTTCCAACATCTTGTTCTTAAATTTCAAACCAGATTTTAAATTTCCTATCTTGCAGTAAGCATTAATCAGTGTGTTACACTATAAGTTTCTTCACCTATGTCACTTCGAATCATGTAGATAAATATGACATCACTTTTCCTTAAATACTTCATACTTGCTTTCATATGGTGACCCCTTCATATATTTTTTGAACAGATAGATTTAGCAAGGTTAAAGATAATTACAAAGTGACATACCTTGAAAGCAGAAAATATCAGTTGAGTTACCAATTAGTTTCTATATATTTAAATAAACTGATCAACGAATGCTTCCCGGATGATTCTTGTTGACTTATTTAACTTCTCTGTTAATTAAGCAAGCATAGTTTGTTTGGTCAGTTTCGATGGCTGCTGATTTATCTTTTATTAACCATTAAACTTAATTAACATCATATGTATGAGACATGTAATCTACCTAGCTAGATGGTTTTACTGAGTAAACTACTCGTATAAGAGGCATGACAGGAGTGTGATTAAAACACAAATCATATAACATGTTACAGAAGGGACACTAATAAATTCTATAACTGCCATCGATTGCAAAATCCCGGAGACAACAAAATTAAGGTGTTACTTTAATTCAAAAATATCAATACCATTTGCAAGAAATGAGTAAAATTAGACTCAACAATGTCTATATTTTCTTAAAAAAAACTAACATGTATCCTCAATCATGCGGAGTCAAGAACAACCACATTATGGTTGGGCTAACTCTATCTTCGGAGATTTTTTTATCCACAAGTCTTGAATCTGAAACCTTACTTATGAGGATCAAGCATGTAACCAACTCAGTTCGTTAATTATGTCTCTATCTAATGAGTATTTAGTATTTTCAATTCATTTAAACCATGTTACACAAAAATGTAGAAACACCAAGTTTCTTCAAATACAGAAAATCGTACAAAATAGGTATTAAAAAAATGCAACAAAAAAGAAAAGGTGAACTGCCGACAAGAGTGGCTAGTCTTCATTCAATGTTACCCCTCTACCTTTTCTTTTTCTTTTTTATCTCAGCTATTCTTCTCCATGGCTTTGCTATGGGTCGATTGACCCTACCCAGTATTTATGAATATTGAATTTAAAGAATCGAACCAGTAATTGAATTGAAGTCGCTAATAGTAATGATGTACGGTTGATTGCTTTAATTGTGATTGAACCACGATTATAACAGTAATAATTAAATACATTTTTAATATTATATTAGTAAGTAAACTAAGTTTAGGGTACACAAATTTAAAAACTATTATATCGTACATAACTAGATTTTAATCGTTAAATATGAGTTTAAAATAATAAATGATAGATTATAGAAATATCTATAGTTGTGAAATTGAATGGTGGAATAGTTTTTAAACCAGTACACCATAGAAAAATCCTAGTAAAATAATAAACATTTATATATAGAATTATATGAAAAATCATATGTTTAAATTAGTTTTTAACACCATTTTTTTACGGAATTTCACCCGTCACAAGGCCTATTTTTATCAAATCAGTTGGTCTGAACATTTTTTTTAATTCTGGTATTTACTCAAAACTACATCAAATCACTTTAGCCACATCATAATCCAATCAACCTGCAACCCAAAAGAATTGAGGGCTCAACCAAACAAAATCAGCCCACATTTTCCCTACCTTTAATTTACTTTGGTTTGAGACTTTCCACTTGAGTAACTCAAATCCCACAAAAGCAAGTTCACTTCATCCAACAACCCTAGTACTAAGGAGAAAGATGATGAGAAACAAAAGCATCGCCTCTTAAGGGTCTCTCCCTCAAAGGGAGGGCTTCCTACCAATATTAGGTGGTTTTCCTACCCACTCTATGTGGGCTACCTCCTCTATAGTGAGAGTTTTTTCTCCACTTCCTCCTCCTTTCTCTACTCCACCATCTTTCATTTTTTCTGACCTCCACCTCCATAACCTCTTGTCGTCCTTCTACCCGATATTTGTCATTTTCTATTCTTTTTCGATTTTCACCATCATTCTCCTTATTAACTGATTCCGTTAAAGTCGTCACTCTTAGCATTTTATAACACTATTTTACTCAAATCTATTACCTTTTATACACCTATACCACTAGAGCTCGATTTTACAACATTATTTTACTAAGTTTGGTTGCAATTGATTTTGTTTTGTGTTGATGTTAGCCACAAACCAATCCGGAAAAGAATAAAAAAGAAAAGTTCAAGACTCTTTCGAGATTTTTGTGAAAAAATACTACGATTTTTTTATTGCTTTAGGAATTCTAAATTATTTAGATGTGAGTATGATAGGTTGTTGCTATCAAGGGGGAATTGCTAAAAGGAGAATTAGGGTTAAGAGGGAGACTACGTATAACTATTAAGGAAAGCTATTATCTAAGAGAAAAATAAAACAACTGATTTCTTTGCATACCTTTCAACAAGGGCAAGGCACCAACTAAATACACAATATTTTGGGCCCAAGTATTACTGTTAGCCCATCAGCTAACTTTAAGGAAAATTAAACAAACAAACAAACAATTATAAAAGAGACTATGAATTAATTTTGCAGTCCACAATTTAGCCCACTAACTAAATGAAATCTTTTAACCCAAGGGGTTTCTGGGTATGTTTTTGGGTCTGCTAAGGCCCAACTGAGCATTCTATCATTACTGCCCGCTTCAGATGAAACCTTGTCCTCAAGGTTTGTGTTGTGTGTGTTCACACGGATTGATTCTTCAATGGATGGCTGAGATCACGCCTGGAAGACATCCAACGGTGCAGGAGGAGTCTTGGAAGGAGATAAAGATAGCACATGGATTGTGCTTCCCTTTGATGGCTGAGATCGCGCCTCGGAATAAGGGAGAAGATCCAACGCTTCAGGAGGCTTCTTGGAGGGATAAAAAGTGTGCACGCGGATCGTGCATCCCTTGAAAAGCTCAGATTGCGTTCCTGTGGGAGGAGCTGGATCGTGCGGCTGAAGATGCACCTTGGAGGACGTGTGTTGACCAGGTTCAGCCTTGGAGACTCTGCAACGGTCTCCCACGCGCTCCTTGCATCAAAGGCTGAGACGCTTGCTGCGTGCCTATAGTTGGATCGTGCGGCCAGGAGAGTTCCACGTGCTTGCCAACTGTTATGCGCTTGGAAGGAAAGCAAGTCTTCACGGGGATCACGCTTTTGAGGAACGGCCCAGATGACGCGGAAGCTTGATCGAACGACCTTGGGTGGCGCACGCTGGGCGATGGAGAAGGTGCCTTTAGGGGGGCGCACGCGTGCACGCGCGTCCGCAGGACAACTGTCCTGATCCAACGGCTGTGAGTGGTCATCATGAGACCGTTGAAAATCCAACGGTACAGGCGCGTCCTTGGGAGGAGATGGTGCAGGCACGCTGTGCGGCTCAAATTGTGCAGGGAAAAGCAGATTCCCATCCAATGGTGCATGGCTGACTTGGGAGGGCGCAAAAGCTGGCGCGCGTGTCTTGGGAGCAGTAAAAGCCGAAGCACGCATGGACGGTTCAGATTGTTGTTCCGTTGGTTCATCATGTGGCTGAGGGGGCGCGTCGTTGCGCGTACTCTGACCATCAGATTCCTTGGAGTCTCCTCCACGCAAGCTGGGACGCTTTTTCTGGTTGAACGACCTTGATGCATCTTGCTTTTTATCCAACGGTCCAGGAGGCTCCTCGCGAATTAATTTCCCCGATGTTGTCCTGGATTGCTCAGCGAAACTAGTGGGTCGCTTTCTGGGCGTATTTAGCAACGTGGACGACTCAGATTTTTTTGTAATTTGAATCAACGGTGAGATGAGAACCGGGGAATTAGCGAGAGGTTGTTTATCTGAGTGAGAAGTGCGTTCAGTTTCCTTTCTCTCTTTTTCTGTTTGCTGAGAGTTCTTGTGAGGGAGAGATTTGGGTGTTGGGTTCTCCTCAGAAAAACAGTCAGTGACTTCAGGGGGACGAGGTATGAAATGCTCTTGAGGGCCACTACCATAGAAGTTGCTTGACCCATTGCTGACCAACGGTGCAGATGGGTGCACAGAAAAATTAGCTTGATCCAACAGCGCTGGTTGGTCCGTGTGAATGAATACAACCAGCGCCTGGGAGTGAACCTGTTTGTGGGGTGGCAAGGTAAGGTGAGCTATCTGTTCTAGGAGGCTTAGGTGCATAGAGTTCTGCAACTCCTCTTGATTTTCCATCTGGTTTTGTAGGGCACCCAGTTTCTCGGCAATAGCACGGAGGCGGTCAACCATCTCCATGGATTGCGGTTTAGGAGGCATAAAGTGAGAGAATGAAAGCACCAATTGATAGATTGCTGCTATCAAGGGGGAATTGCTAAAAGGGAAATTAGGGTTAAGAGGGAGACTACGTATAACTATTAAGGAAAGTTATTATCTAAGAGAGAAATAAAACAACTGATTTCTTTGCATACCTTTCAACAAGGGCAAAGCACCAACTAAATACACAATATTTTTGGGCCCTAAGTATTACTGTTAGCCCATCAGCTAACTTTAAGGAAAATTAAACAAACAAACAATTATAAAAGAGACTATGAATTAATTTTGCAGTCCACAATTTAGCCCACTAACTAAATGAAATCTTTTAACCCAAGGGGTTTCTGGGTATGTTTTTGAGTCTGCTAAGGCCCAACAAAGCATTCTATCAGAGTATATGCGCTTAGTTTGTTGTTTTAATTTATACAACACGATAATACACTTTAAGATCCTATAAACTATACACTTTAACATCCTATAAAGTATAAACTTTGCAGATATAGTTGGACATTTTTCAATAAACGATCTTTATAAAAAAAATAGACTTTCCAGTTGGTCTGATCCTTTTTTCAATTATGGTATTAAAATATAGACAAATATAAACACCTCACTAAAATCCCATCAACTCACCTATCATCAAAGTAATCAAAATATAGACAAATATTTAGAGAGAAACTAATTCTAGAGTTTGATTCTCGAATCAGAAAACAATTTTGAGTACTGAATTAATATTATAATATTCTTTCAATTAAATAAATTATTATAATATATTTAACAAAATCCAATTGTAATCCCCTAAAAAATTCAAGATTGAATTAATCCGTAAATGATAACTAAATTGAACAACTTTACATTTTTTAAGGGTGAAAAATACAAATTTCATCTTTCAAAAACTAATATGATCAATTACAAATCTTTCAAGGATCAAAATAAAAGCTTAATCTTATATTCATTTATTTCCTATTAAAAACAAAGTCTCTTCGAAAGAGACTAATCTTAGTTAGATCATAAAGGAGTTTAACATAAATAATTCTTGTTCAAAGTTGTCTACCTAGTATCAAACAACTATACTCCTTTTAAAAGATAAATTTGGAATGTTGTAGAATAATAATTTAAAAATCAATGTATTAATTATTTGTAACATGTTTTTTAACGTGTAATTTGTTCTAAATTATCTTATAGATGAGACAACAGGTAGTATTAAATAATGATGGGTGTAAATTACGTCTTGCTGACTATAACCTTAAGTATAAAATTAAAATATGAAACTACTCATATTCAAAGGGGAAAAACACAAATAATTGACATCACGAGAAGAGAACACAACTTTATGTGAAATTTCCGCAGCAGATTAAAACAATATATAGAGAGAAAGGGAGCAAAATTACAAGGGCTTAAATGACAAGTGACAACGAAGAGAAAAGGCAATTTCCTTTTTCTATTGAGGCAATTGAGAGTGTGACCCCCCTGGTTGTGCGTTTGGAGGCATCCCAGATTGATTTCCTGACTGCAGTAAGTAAAACATAAGAATTAGTTTCCCTTCAAAATTGGACCAAACACTGCGAACAAATCAGATCATGTAATAGAGTTGATTTAACAAATCTCATAAATTGATCTTATTTATGTTTTAAACAATGGCACATCAGCAAGGTATTCTATTTGATATAATGCAATATCACCTAGGAAACTACATGAGAGTAAAGTTAACGAGGGCAGATGGCGAGGACCAAAAGTGCACGGTTTGAAGTTCAAAGGGTAACCAGGAAAACGAAACAGCAAGGACAAAGACGAACATAGATTAAATTTATGGGGACTAAAAACATATTTAGGCCTTTTTAATATTGTGTAAGTATGAAACTCTTGATCCAGCTGAACCAGATACTTTCACACCATCAACTGACGAATGAATCAAGGGGTAGGGGTTCCATATGACAATTTCCTTATAACCTGCATCATCAGATATAACAGAACATCCAGGTCCTTCTCCCTAGTCTATGAATGGAGTAGATATCAGCCAGAAAAAGCTTGAATGGAGTAGACCATGTATCGACCTTTCCCGCATTTCTCAGCGCCCCCCCCCCCCCCCTCAGAATGAGAATGAAAAGTGTGGCTTCAAAGGCCATATGCTTAGTTCATCCCATACACTCAGACCCTTTTTGATCCAAGGTTCTTGGTGAAATTTTAGCTGATTTTCTTTCAAAGATATTGCATAAGACCACTAAGGCCAACAGTCTTGGCCAACAGCCATTTCTTGGCGCTTCTTCATTACATGTAAATCTTTATTCTAGGGATGACAGAAATAAAAAGAAAGGAGCTTTTTTCACCATTGACAAATCATGAAAAAAGCTCGATGAGCAAGTAGAACAGAAAACAGATGCATACTCCTACTATGTCTTCTGCTCAGCTGTGTCAAGCACTATGAAGCACGGACACCTCTCTTCAGTGGCGTGTCCGGGTGTCCGACACGCGTCAGTGTCGGACACTCGTACGACACGCGTCGGACACCAATCTGTAGGTATTAGAATAAAAAAAATTATTTTTTTGTGGCTTGGACATAGCTCCAACACTGCTCGGACACCTTACCGACACTATTGTATTATACTTTTGTAAAATAAAACTAAACTGGTTAAAAAAGTAAAGAACATTTCAGTTCTAACAACTTTGTCTTGAGAAGATGAATGAACAAATCTTAATTTTAATATATCCAAGCGGTGTCCCGGTGTCCTATATTTTGGACATCACCCGTATCCCGGTATCCGTGTCCGTGTCGTGTCCGGTGTCCGTGTCGGAGTCGGTGCTTCATAGGTCAAGCAGCATCTCTTATTTGTGAAGAGAAAGTAAGAAAAGGAAGAAGTGGGAGACAGAAGAAGTTTAATGTTGAGATGCAGAAATAGAATTATTTCTGCTATGATGTGTGCAGTAATATGCTAATAGCTACCAAACAACTTACTAGCATGAAGTAACAATAAGTAGTTTATGAAGCAACACATTATCTTACCTGGTAAGGATTATATCCTTGCATCAAAGGCATTTGCCCACCTTGAGGTCTGTTGAATGAAGCACCTTGAGGATAACTGGTATTTGAAGGCCCTTGCATATTAGGCAAGTTGTTTGGGAAACCTCCAAGAGGTGGCCCTACACTTGTAGGCAAGGATCCTGAATGCATTTGATTCATGCCCACATAATGACCTTGTGGCATTGGAGCACCCATCTGATTCATTGCACCTTGCATCCCCTTGAAGGGAAAAAAAATCAACTAGTTAAGTATACATTGCACTTAATTAGAGATGCCTCATAAATCACAATGCATTAAATCAGATCATATTTACTTGATTTGATTTCTTAGTTCTTACTGTACTCTCCCTGAGAATGACAGAATTTTAGGGTTTAGGGTTTGATTTCATAACTTTGATTTAAAAATAATAATAATAAATTCAAATTTTGATTCAACTAATTATGCTGGTCTATATTTCTCTAAAAATTCTAGTGAATTTAAAAGAATCCATGCAATGCACAGCCTGCTCTCTAGTTAGAAGTTACTGACAACCTACATTACAACTATTTGTAAAATTCAATATTTCACTAGACATACATGACAGTATGACACCAGCTAGAAAAATTGAAGTTCAGTTCCGTAGCAAGAAGTTCAGATTTGTTGATACCTATATGAATTAGTTTACATTAAAAAAATGAAATAGTAAGTAAATCGACAACAAAAAAAGGTATATTTCTTGCTAAAGTAAAAACATCATTACATGGTCCATGTGTATGCATCAAGAAAGCATCCCTAATAGGATACACAAAAAAAACTATTGAAATGTGACCCACTATAAAATGTTCTCTTATAAAGTTTATTGAGAATATGTGATTCATGTGTGCTTGTCTATGTGTACTGACTGAGCTAGCATATGAGTATCGTTCTCTTGATGAAATCATTTATTTAATAGTTATACATGAAACAAAGGTCCTCTTAACAAATTGACTATAAATCACTAAGGGGTCGTTTGGGGTGGTTGCGAGTTTTCAGTTTTTGGTTTTCAAAAGGTTTCAACCAAGTTTTTACAACTCAAAACTGAAAACTAAACCACTTTTTGTGGTTTTCAAAATGGATGTTTTGAAAACCACAAAAAGTAGTTTTTAGTTTTCTGTTTTGAGTTGTAAAAGCTTGGTTGAAATCTTTTGAAAACCAAAAACTGAAAACTCGCAACCACCCCAAACAACACCTAAACTCTTTTCAGATTGGTGTGAATGTGGTAAAATATAATTAATTATTGCAGCACATACACGGAAAATGAGACAAGTACAGAAAAATGGCTGCTATTTCCCATTTGGATAAAGAGCACGAATTTCTTCAATTCTATTAAGATATATCACTTCCACTTATATTTTAAAGAAGAGCATGGGATAAAATAATTAGCACAAATTAGTCGGCTAAGAGAGGGTGAAAAACATGAATTACAAATATAGTGGGAAATTTGAGCATTTTAACAGTGGCCTAACACACATACACTCCAACTTCCTTCCACAAGATTTCCAGCTACTTCTCTCAGGTTCTAAATTCTAAAGAAAAGACACATTTTATCATTTGGATCCTATGGATACAGATCAACCAAAGCATCCAACATCTAGTCTCAAGCAGCCCCCACTAATTACCACTTGAGATAGGAACTACATCCAGATAATTATACTATATTAAAAATAAAAAACAGAATAAGAGAAAAGATCTTTGGAATACATACCATAGGTCCTGGCATTGGCATTGGATGTGATGTAGGCACTGATGAAATTCCCGGTAGAGATCCTGGCATACCAAGTGGCATTTGGGGTGGAGGCCGAGGCAAATGTTGGTGAGGCAAATGGGAAGGGTGCTGTAGCTGTGGCATATTCGGAGGCATAGGCAAAGGACCAATCTGTTGTGGTAGTGCCTGGTGTTGATGTTGCGGGATCTGCTGCGGATTCTGTTGGAATGGTTGCTGTTGATTGGCAGCAAGAAGAGAGGGATGTGGACCTGGGGGAAGTGGGGGAGCACCCATTGAAACAGGATGGGGTTGCTTCTGCTCCCCTTGAGCCACATCAAGAGAAGGAACAGATAAGGGCATCGCGACTCCAACACCTGGAATGGTACCCTCATTTCGAGTCAACCCAGGGGCAAATGGCCCTGGAGTTGTTGGGCCTTCAGGCATTGCAAAATTACCACCGACACGACCAGCAACAGGATTTAGCTCAGCATATCCTGGCAGGTGAACATATTCAAACTAAGGGTTCTAACCATAAGAATTACTATCCATAATTCTATCCAGCTCCAGCCTACAACAAGGGGCCTTCAAATATTGCAAACTCCAGCTCAAGTTTAAAGAAAAATTAAGTGTGCTTTTATACGGATTTATATTATCTGGAAATGTTGAATAAGGAAAGCAATCTGAGCCCCTTGACTTTATAGTCCAGTAATTAGATAGAACAATTGGCACCAAAAGATTTAAAGATTCTATACTAAAGAAGACAAAATATAGTATACTGACTGCTTTATTTTCCTTTACAGGAATTGAACAAACCTTGCATGCCAGTGTTAAATCTATCACGAGCAGTGTCTCCCGGCCTATTTCTGCACCAAAACTTTGTTGTATGATCACTGCTACCACTGCATAAAAAAAGATGGAAGTCAAATAACCTACAGTTGGCTATCACTTTCTTCCTTCAGATATCCACAGATCAATTAAATGGGTTACAACCAAGGTTATCAAATCATGACTCAAATCGTGAACTGCAAAGCAAATTTTTTAATTGTAAATCATATTGAAATTGAATTGTAAGACTAAGAGACACAATGAAAATAACTTGAAATATACCATATAAAATATGCATAATGCCCAATGTAATTATTTTAAACTAGGAATTGAGAAAACAACTTAAGCATAAGTCCCACAAAACAAAATCATAAGTCAAATGTCATAGAACAGAAGGTGCAAATGGAGTGTGTGACTGCCTGAGCTGTGAAGCAACTATTTTAGAATGGTGAAGAGAAATGGAACAGCCAAGTGGGATAAACAGAGTGACCGTGTGAAGTACTTGCTTCAGAAGAACAAAAAACAGAGTAATAAAATAATTGTTCTTGCAGTTTCTTTTCATTAGCGTTTATTTGACTTTTCAATTTCTTTGATAAGAATTGGAGGGGGAAAAAGTAAAAGAGAAAGTTATACAATACTCTATTAACAGAAAGACAGTATGTGGAACAGTAGCCTCAGAAGAGACAGAAAAAAAACTAAACAGGCATTGTAGAGGACTATTGCAGAGAGCAAGATTAAATCCACCTGCACAGAAGGTATCCAATAGGATGCCATGCAAGATCCCACACATTATTATCATGAGCATTGGAAATTTCAATTTGTGGAGTTTCATGCCTGCAAAATACATGAAATTTGATAACCACAATAATCAATGCCTACCTCATAAGATATCCAGATTTCAGGAAAAATAAATTAAACAAGCACCTATGAAGTATAATTGCAAGTAATTAATTTTACATAGAAAGTTTAAAAGATCTTATGAGAAAACTATAAAACATCTCTTTAATCTAATATCTAGATGATAGAGCCGAAAAGTGCATGAGCTGCTTTCTTTTAAACCTACCCATTTAAGCATTCTCTTGCCACACATACAGACAAAGAGACAACAACAACAACAATAATTATAATTATAATAATAATACCAAATATTTATTAAAGTCTTCTCTTAATCATGAAAATTCAACTCACTGGTGCTACAACTAAAAATTGTCCATCTTAAATTAAACTAGCTGATTCTTCCAATCTCATCCCAATCAGAAAAGCATTAACTCTAATTCAGCAGAGAATTTTAATGGAGCAGAAAGAAACATCGTTTAATTTTTTGACATGTTACAGATAGTTTATCCCTATTTGTATATATGAATAAATATGATTAATTTTGACTCTGTAATGTTTAACATGCATTCTCAAAGTTATTTTGGACTACTAAGATGGAGTCTGATTAGCTTCAAAATTGAAGACAACGTCATAACCAAAGGAAAAGAATCTTCCAGAAAACTAAGAGCCTATCTGATTTGAGAAAAATTTTATTTTCTGTTTTCACTAATAATTTACAATAATGCCACCTTATTTTGTGCAGGAAATGATGAAAATAGTAGTTTTGTTGTTTTCAATTTTTAATCATTTCCTATACAAATCTATAAAATCACCAAACAATGATAACAATGTAATAATTTCGTAATCCATAATTATTAATAAAAACAGGAAAGAAAATATAAAAAATGTTCTTTCAAACCAAACAACTCCTAATAAAATACAAACATAATGAGAAAAGAACATTCCATAAAATAATGTAAGAGAGAAGGAATACTGCAGTGTAAGTGAGTAAACGAATTTACCCAACAAGCCAATGGAAAATGGAACCATCATAACTCCCACTGACAAAGTACTCTTCATGGAATGGATGCCAAGCCAAGGCTAGCAAAAGAGTCAAAGGTAAGTCATAAAAATTATATTTCACTATCATACTTACAGAAGCATTGGAGAAAATGGTAAATTTCCGTACAGTCCTGGCAATGTTACACTACCCAACAACCCAACGAAACATTAGCCATGTAAGCAGCAATTTAGGGAACTTATGCATGCATGCAGAGAATGGTCTTGTTGTGCAAGTGCCACTGAGAATATTAAAAGAACAATCGTATGAATTTCACCATTGCCTACTTAGAATTCAAAAGATTGCATAGCAATATGCACATTGCTACACACGAGCCAATACTTAAGGAATTAAGAATATAATATGAGAAGTTTGATGTAGTATAATTAATCCATAAGAATACCGAGAACTGAATTTTCAAATTAGAAGGGCTGCTTCAAATAAAGTAACATGATAAAAAATGACCACAGATTACTCAATGATGGATAATGGCATAATCATGACTAAATTGTGGCATCACTTACCCAATTTTTAGCTCAAGTTCTTATAAAGATGTACTATATTGATAGCAATTTAACCATGGTAATAATCGCTAACAATGTTAGGCATGCAAAGGACAGTAGCTGATGAAACAGCTAGAGTTTTAGAGAACCATGCCAAAATCTTTAAGTCAAAAAGTAAATATATAAACATTAGTTTACTATGAAATCTAATAGACTTAACACTATATAGGAGAATCAAAATCATAGTGGCCGACCCCCAAAACGCTATAGCGGTATAGCGTATAGCGGGATGACCGCTATTCTGAATTTTACGTTACAGTTTAGGTAATTTATACTAAATACATAAAAATACTACAAAATTACTCAAAACCTTGACATATTCATAATTAGCAATAAAAATTCATAGGACTTAGCAAGTACATACAAGCAAACAATAACAAGGTCAAGGAAACTAAACAAGTTTAAGCCTCTGAGACATAAAGTAACAAAACATTAGAGTCAAATAGAAGTATTTCTTAAGAATGAGTAACCAAAATAAGAATGAATGACTGGATCTTTGAGAGATAGGTGGAAGAAAAGAAGAGGTAGAGGAGTGAGGTAGAGAAATGTGAAAGGGAAGAGAAACAGGGGGAAAAAAACCTGAGTGGGTAAGTTGCAGGACAGCAGCAACGACAACACACAGTCACAGACCCTTGAAAACAGAAGCAGAGGAGTCGCCAGAGACCGCCGGAATGAGTCACAGGAGAGTCGCCGGACAAATGCGTAGATGGTGGCCGGAAAGAGAGGGTGGGTCGCGAGAGACGGAGAGTGAGGGCTGAGAGACAGAGGAAAATTATCGTGAAATGCACAAGTCTTTTTATGCTGAAGCTTTTTCACTTAAAAAGACTGAAATACCCCCACTAAAGGCACTTGAAGGGTCACTTTTTGAGGGCATTTTTGGGTTTTTGTCAAACCTTCAACATAGCGGCCAAATAGCGCCGCTACAAAGCTGTTATTTGCACCACTATAGCAGCCGTGACGGCCGCTACGCAGCCCTGCATAGCGCTAGGGGGCCACTCCGCGCCGCTATAGCGCGCTATTGACTACCCTGATCAAAATTACTCCTATTACTGAATAATTTGAGAATCTAAGGTAAACGATGCATTGAAGAGAATGGCTAATCGCAAGGCAGTTGGACTACATAATATACCTATTAAGGTACAAAAGTTAAAAGGGTTAAAAGAGAAAGCCATAAGATGGCTCACAATTACAAAGTTGTTTAATGAGATTATGGGGTCTAAGTTTAAGAGAACATCAAAGGAATGGAGAAGTACTTTAATCCATATCTTTAAGAACAAAGGTGACATATAAAACTGTTCAAATTACAGGGGGATAAACTCGCAAGTCATACTAAGTGTTCGGATAAAGTGATTGAGCACAAATTAAGACATGAGGCCTGCATCACGGAAAATCAATTTGGTTTTATACTAGAGAGATCAACCATAGAAGCTACATACTTGCTATGAGGACTGGTGGAAGCTACATACTTGCTAATTGCTATAAAGACTGATGAAGAGTTATCAGAGGATTCAAAAGATCTGACATGGTTTTTATCGATTTGGAAAAGACATGATAAAGTACCTAGAGAGGTTTTGTGGAAGGCTCTAGAGAACAGAGAAGCTCAAATTGCTTACATTGGAAAAATCAAAGATACATATGAAGAGCCCACAACTAGTGTAAATACACAAGGTGGGGATCAATTCCTTCAAATCAAATCTTTAAGTAGTTTCAACTGAATTGTACGTTAGACATCATTCAGACTCCATTTCAGTTTTACTAGAACCCACTGATAGCATTCCATCACCAAGAACTATAGAAAAATTCCAGCTTAATAATCTAGTCTCAGCTAAATAACATAAGAAATTTTCAGACATTTAGGGATATCCTTTCCTGTTACAATGAACTTTTCTTAATCAAGTAAAAATGACATCAAAGCAAGGTTACAAAGTCGCTGTTACTTTGCTTTTCCTGATGGGCTTACAATGGTGCATCTAGTTTTCATCATCATATATTCACGTACCGTATCAGGATCAGCGGGGATCATATAATATTCATTGAGGATATATTAATTCCAAGGAACTGCCCTTCTATTCCTATTCAAAGAAAAGGACATGTCACTTACTAGTAACATCCTTCCGATGTCCACGAAAAGATTCAAGCTCCTTCATTGCCCTTATGTCATAAAGCTGCAAATACAGGGTTCATATGAATATTAGTAACTCTGGGAGAGAGAAACGTATAATAAGTCCAACTAAATGTATGAAAGCAGGATTAAGCCAAAAAGAACAAGATGGGAGAGGAGAATGATGAGCAAAAAGCTGACAGTGACAAAGCAAGAAAAAATCAAAGGACAGAGCAATATGGAAAAATGATATAGTAAGATTCATCGGTAGATAAAATTCAACTCAATCTCTAAAGGTTAGATAATCATCCAAAATAAGACAGACAGTAAAAAAAATCATATTAAGGGTCCATCATTTAGAACCATGACAATACATTTACCAACCTTTATTATTTGATCTTTAGAAGCTGTTAACACCCAGTTGCCATTTTGATTCCATTTGACACAGAGCACAGTATTTTTGTGGCCATGACTGCATGACATGACAATGAATCTATAAACACAAACAGACAAATGAAACACTGGACATCAACACTTGCGTTTACACTCACAATGAGCAAAGCTCTCTCCCCGTTTTAGCATCCCAAAGTTTCACAAGATTGTCCTTCCCACCTGTATTTTGAAATCACACGGGATATATATCACACATTGAATTTCATAACCACAAGAATTTTCATAAAAAAAAAATTTAAAACACCTGATACTAATAGAGATTTTGTAGGATGCCAGTCAACACTCTTCACATCCCAACCATGGCCTGGCTGAGTTCAAATGCCACAACAGTAACTCTAAGGTTAGTTCATAAAAGTGGAAAAAGAATAGTATAAAGTTTACATGAAACCTTGAATAATCACATCAAATTGACTGGCTTTAAAGTAATAGCAGTATAAAACTCTAGAGGACTGATCAATTGTTCTGGAAAACGGAAAGATGCAAAACTTTTGCATGATAATCTAAATATTTACAAAAGACATATAATAATAAGTTGAACAGACAAGAGACAGGAAACCCGTTCTCTTATCAGCTTCATCCAAAGCACATTACCAGTTAATGAACACTCTTCTTGACAGCGTGCAAAATCCCAAACTTTAACTGTGGTATCATCAGAGCACGAACAGAACTTCAAATCTGTCCGACAAAAGCTGTTTATAAAAGAGTCAGCAGCTTTCCTCTACAGCATGCTATAAATTCTGCAAATAATATTTTCAAATAAAATATCAACCTTAAGTCACGGACAGATTCTTTATGAGCAGATTTGTTGGCTTTAACATTGTTCATGTTGTTCTGCCAATACCTAGAAAAAACAACCCACAAACAAAATACATCTAAATAGATGCATGACTTTAAATATCAAATCTACTTAAATATATGAAATATGTAGCTTATAAGAAAATTATATATCTACTTTATTGCTCCTCCATCATCACCGGAGACCATCCAGTTGTCATTGTGACTCCAGACCATGGATCTGATTGCTTGATCATGAGCCTGCATACGTTTCAAAATCCACCTTAGACTGCTTATATTCTTAAGCTACCAATGACTACAATAATATCAGGACAGTACTTAAAGCTATGTACCTGAAGTATCATTTCAAAATTAAAAGACTGCCCATTCCAAAGAGTGAATTCCCCTGTCTGTGAGCCAGTAATAAGACGCCGGCCTGTTGGAGTCCACTATATTTTAAAATTAAACAGTAGAGTAGCATCACAAAGTCAGTCAAGTGCGATTTAGTGGTGTATTTAAAAAATTAAAAATGCAGAACTATCATCTTCCTAAACTAATTTAAAAACCTTATAGCTGCAACTCAATATAATATAGCACTCTGTATAATGATCTCACAATAATAAGATCCAATAAACAACACAACTATACATGTGATTCTACACTGTATAAAGCAGTCAAACAATTTGCTAAACAAACCAGGCAGGTTGCAACCTGTAATAATAGTCTACCCTGTCCCATTGTAAAGGCAACATGTCAGTGGCAAGTGGCAACTATTTGAATAGAACAGGACTCACATTTAACATGTGATTTATTGACTTGTTTTACTAATCAAGAGATATTAATCAAACAACATTCCTTGTTATTCAATCCTAGAACTATGAAGACTGAAGTAATTGTGTTTTGAGTTTTGTTCTGCAAATTTCTGAAGATCGTCCATATGAACAACTCCCCAGGGACAAATTCTGTCTAGTTATATGGGTGCATACATTCTGCGCCAATGGTGTGTGGCTACTGGTTGTGCACAACATGGAATTATAGACCAGAAAATTTGGTTTCCCAGATGCTATGTAAACTGATGTAAATATGCCTCTCACACTCATCCATATTCCATACTTATGAGCTAACAAAGTAATATCTTGAGCAGATGTGTTATCCTCTAAAAGCAGTAGGACTATATGAAATAACTCAAAACTTAAACCATTCGGAATGAGAAGTTCAACTTGCTTAACAAGAAAATGCCAAACCGAGTAAATTGCCATAACAAATGTATTTGAGAGGAACGTGTAGTTTCAAATAATTCCAGCTTAGAAAACAAGTTAACTGGATATCTATTTACAAAAAAAAAAAGTTAACTAGATATATATTTTGTTTTATACACACTGGACAAATCAGCAGCAAAGTTTACCATTGGTATACACAGTTGAAAACATTATATTTATACATACTACTCTAAAAATTTATTTGCCTAGTATCACAAAATCAAATCAAATGAGAAGTAGCATCTATTTAGAAATGTTTGAACAAATTGAGCAGGAAAACACCTAGCCGACATATCTATAACTGAGAATCACCATAATATATGCTAATCACACTATTTCAGTCTAACTTACAAGAACACGATTAATAGGGCAACGATTTTTATTTAGAGACGTATGAACAAATTTAGCAGCAAAGCTCGTGGATGGATTGTCTGAATAGCCAACTGATGGCAACATCTGCATGAGAAATAGCATAAGGTTATAATATAAGGAAATAAGTTGATCATTACAATAAAAAATTAAAAAAATCTTTAAAATCTACCAATTTATGTTATTAGAATAAAAGGGGAAAAACTACAAATTTAACGTGATATAATATAAAAATTATTCATGTGTCTTCACCTAAAAACTTAAGCTTTTGGGATAGTTGTTTTTGACATGGTTTCAAAGCCTATGACCAAATGATCTAGAGTTTGGACATTGCCATGCCACCCCTGTTCTTCAAATAAAAAGTTGAGATTCATCACAAGGTACGTGGATCTGTGCATTGTCCACCCTTTAAGCCCAAGGGGCCCTTATAGGAGGGGGCGTGTTAGAAATATAATATAAAAATAATTCGTGTGTCTTACCTAAAAGCTTAAGTTTTTAAGGAAGTTAGTTCATGACACTTGCACTAATTAGAAAGTACAAAATCAAAAAGTTCGCTCACATCAATTGCTGCTGCCGGCGTAGGTTGCAGTACTGTCCTATCTCTTGAATCACGCTGCCACATGCGAATCTGAAGGCAGATTCATACTACCCATGAATTTCAAAGAGCAAAAACACACAGATGGACATGAACAAGCCAAAAAGCTATATAATATAGCTTTGATCCAATGAATGAAGCAGTAATCATTACCTGCATATAACGCACAACTGTGCTCGTATAATCAACTGCCTTCCTCTGAGTAAGCTTTCTTATTCTTTTTGCACCATGGCTTTCACTATGAACTGTAAAAGTATTCATCATTAAATTAGAATAAGAACCATCTCGCACATGCAGTATGCAGTTTCATTTTGATTTTTGAATGAAAAAGTAAAAGAATAAATATTGAAGGGGAAAGAGTGGTAAAATCCAATGATGGTATACACTCCCAAGTCCCAAAGACAGGAAATAAATATTATTCAAAAGAAAAGGTTCAAAAAAATAGCCCGTTGTGTTCACTCAACTCAACTCAATGTCTATGGGGAAAAAATCCTCATAATCATAATTCATAAGCATAAATGCAAAGAACTATAAACAAATAGATTATTTATTCTATCCAAAGAAAATAAGGTTGCAGAGCATGATTCCTATCAAACCACATATATCAAATTAAGACAAATATTCCTCAACCTGCATTTTTAGAAGATTCCAAGGAGCTTCTAAAAGTTAAAACCTCTGGGCCTTAGTTTGTCATCTTCTCCCAAGACCAAACCATCTTAGGCAAGGTAATATCATCTTCTCCTTAGCATGTGCTACTCCAACTTTCTCCCTGCCATGTCAGTTCCTACTTCCTAATCTTATCTTCCCCTCCAATCATCCACCTCAGCATTCTCATCATTGCTATACTTGTCTTTTGCTCTTGTCACGACTCCACTGTCAAACAGTTCACTCCCACCATAGAGCATCAGTAGTCTTAAAATCTGTCCTATTTAATTTTCCTTTGTGTTTGATATGCACCTTGATATCAAAAATTACACCTAAAGCATTTCTCTATTTCATACACCCGCCTTGAATCATAAACATCACATCCCCCTAATCACCCCATTACTTTGTAAGGTAGATCCATGATACCTAAACTTTCAATTTGTCGCACAATGCAATGCCCAATTTCACCTCTAAAACATTGCTAACTCACATCTTACTAGACTCACAAGTCATAACCCAATTTCACCTCTAAAACATTTCTCTATTATTGGGTTTATATAACAAAATAAAAAATCACAACAACCGACCATACCCACTAAAAATCAATAGCGAACAAGTGTTCCGATTCAATTAAATGCCCTTAGCTTGCTAATAACAACAATAAGAAGGAAAAGAAAAAGCAATTGCACGAAGAAGAAAAAACCGAACCATCGTAGTGAGGAGGAGGGGGGCCTCCGGGACCGGGGTGGTGAAACTCCGGGGCGAGGTTCGTGGACGAAGCGGAAGGCTGACGCATCATCGGCGGCGGCTGAGGCTGAGGCTGTGGCGGAGGCGGTGGACCACGGTGAAATTCCGGACCTGGCTGCTGATGGTGGAAATGCTGCGGCTGCTGCTGGTACTGGTGCTGATGTTGGGGGTTGTGAGGGTCATTGTACATCATTGCGACTAGAGTGTGGAGAAAGAGCGAAGTGTGGGAATGGGGGACGATTAGAGATTTGGAAATTGTAGAGGAGGGAGAAAAACCCTAAACCCCGAATTTTGGTGGGGATTGGGGAAGTACGAAGAATGTGGAGCGGGAAAGAGAGAATGAGTGAGAGAACAAACCAGTAAACGACGGTGTTTTAATCAGACCAAGTGTATAGTATAACTTGGTTGAAAAAATATGAAAATTCAATAAAATGTGTCAGCATCATTACCAACTCAGTCACAAATTTTTGATAATTCAATAAAATGTTTGGTTTATAATTAAATAAAATTATATTTAAAATCAATGCATAAAATTGAATTATATACTGGTTGTGATGGATATTCAATTAAATTGATTTGAAAGAAAATTTTTGAAAATCTATTTTTTAATGGGCAAATGTCAAATCAAACAAACTCAATTTTGCTTTTGATGTAATAAAAATAAGAGTTCTCCCTATGAAATAAATGTGTTTTGATTTTTGTTCTTATAAATATTTTTTATTTGTATCTTTCCCAAAATTAAAAAATTTGAAAAACATCTTTATTAATGACATGGTAGCTTGCAAGCTAAAAAATTATCACGTAGGTATGGGTCTTTATTATGTAGTAATTTTTTTTATCATGTTACTAATAAGAATATTTTTCAAGATTTTAAATTTTAGAAGAATGCAAAAAAAAAAATATGATAATCAGGATCAATAGTCACTTGTTTTATAGAGACAAAAAACATATTTTAAATGAATAAACTAGTAAATCGGTCCCTGACTCTGCAGGGACCATGCAGTTTCATCTCTGGCTTTGTTAAAATAGCACTTTAGTTCGTACTTGTCAAAAACACATGCACTTTAGACCCTAAAGTGCATTTTTTTTAATAAAGTGAAGGACTAAATTGCATGTCTTTTAGTGAAATAAGGACTAAAGTGCATGTGTTTTTAACAAAGTACGGACTAAAGTGCTATTTTAGCAAAGTCAGGGACGAAACTGCATGGTCCCCACAGAGTCAGGTACCGATTTACTACTTTACTCTATTTTAAATGTATGATAGGATATGGACAAGATAATCATATCAAGATAAACATATTTGATGTACATTAGATAATTTACTAGATATGATTATATCATTCTATCTCATATTTGAGGTGTTCGAGATAATGATATGATATAAATTACATGCAAACCACAAAATTATTCTTTTACCAATATTACAAGTGATTTTTTAAAAATATCATTTTTAATATACATTTTGACTTTATATATATACGTGTATATATATAATTATAATTATAAAAAATGATGGAGTCCTTGACAGTGGTGGAGGCGGCAATGAAGGGTATCGGGAGTGGTGACAGTGATAGGTATTGAATGGCAGTGATGGTGTTAGGTGTCAAGTGATGGTGGTGGAAGATACTAGGTGGTTGTGGATAGTGTTGGAAGGCGATAACAGGGGCAGTGGTAGTAATGATGGCGATAGTGGAGAATGTCGAATGTGGTAATGGTAGCAGCAATGGAGGTTGTTGGGCCATGTTGGTGGTGGAGGATGTCAGACAGTGACAACAGCGGAGATACAATGGTGGAGAACTATGAAAATGATCTAAACTTAATTTGAGAACTATGAATATGAGGTTAGAAAATAGCGAGAGCATCTGGGTAATATTCAGAGTGAGTAAAAGTAAATTGGACGAGTTTCAAACTTAATTCAGGTGAATATAACTCTAAACTCTTTTTTTGTTGGAGAATTTCATGTTGGCATATAAATTTATTATTAGCACTTTTTTTCCAATGAATCCAAAACAATTCATGAATATATTTTTAAATCTAATGTTGACCTTTTAATAAATTTGTCTCTAAAAAGTGAGTTCATTTTCTTCTCCAATCAACATCCATTGTTTTGAACTTACTCTTACAATATCATTCACAAACACAATTCATTCTTGCAAATTTAATTTTACCAAACTTAATTCTATTAAACTTAATTTAACCCAAGTTGCTTTTATCCAATTTTAAAACAAATAGACCCTAAAAAGGTTCGAATGACATGTGCACTAGTGATTTGTTTGGCTTCCAAATTCATCACGCGTTATTTAGAATTCTTAATATTTTAATTATCACAATTATTTATATTTGATTTCTTTGACCATTGATCTAATCAGGTTTGAATACAGTTAGAGATGGCAAAATGGGCTAGTCCAACAAGGTCGACCCATAAAAGCCCATAAAAATACAGGGCTCAAACACCTATTTTAGAAGTTCAAATAACTATCGAGCTTTTTAGCTCAGCTCGATAAAGTCCGCTACCCGCAAAAAGCTGGCAAC
Organism: Sesbania bispinosa; assembly: GCA_026901365.1. Taxonomy (NCBI): domain Eukaryota; kingdom Viridiplantae; phylum Streptophyta; class Magnoliopsida; order Fabales; family Fabaceae; genus Sesbania; species Sesbania bispinosa. The sequence goes on from QLOH01000174.1 coordinate 1,323,340, forward strand.
CCGCAAAAAGCCCTAAAAAAAGATAGGGCTCATGCACCTATTTTAAAACCTCAAATAACTTTCGGGCTTTTTTTAGCCCAGCCCAATAAAATCCGTTACCCGTATTGAGTCAGACCAGATCAGGTAGCTCGAATTGACAACTCTAAATAAAATTCACCTTAATTTGGTGTGAATTTGTTTGAATTATACCTATATTTAGATATCTAATGAAAAATAAAATAAAATGAAATGTTATAGCATGAACCGAAGTACAATGGAACAAAAAAAGTACTATTTTTATTATCTAGACATTTTAGTAATAAGATAAAAGAAAAATTATTTCATTCAAATTAGAGAAAAAACATGGTATTGAATTTGAATGAAATGAAATACATCTTCTTATATTTCATCTCTTTCCACTAATTCAAATACAACTTATCATTTTTTATTATATCTCATGTCTCATAAGAAGTGTTGGAAAGCCAAATATGAATGGCTTTTATTTTTCGCTGTCTAACCTTTTTAATGCCAAACTTTAAAAGAAAGGAACGTGAAAAATTGTGGGTGCATGTGTAACTGTATGTGGTTGAACCAAAGGCTTTTGTAAAGGAGGTGCTCCACAACCAAAGATGTAAGAAAGACAAGAGTGCACTGCATAGGGAGTATTTTGTTAGTGCATACTCTAGGAGTTTTCTCGGTATAATTTATAGTACCATGTAATACTATTGTTGTAGTAGGAGAGGGTTTTACTAGTGTTCATTATATTGTAATCATTTTTATATAATGGATTATTTCAAAGATTGTCCCGTGATTTTTCCCTCGTAGTTGTAAAGAGTTTTTCACGTGAAATCAGCTGGTGTGCAATTTCTCAAGTTATTATTTGTGAAAATAGTGATACCGAGTCCCACTATTTTTCATGACATTATTCACACACTGTTATGAATTTTATCGATTATTCTCCAAATATTTAATTATACTTTCAGTTACCTTCATAAAGTGTTTAAGACAGTTGAAGTGATTTTAAATATGACATCCTAATAAGGAGAGTGTTTTGACCATTTTAATTTTTTATTATGTTTTTTCCAAAGATAATAAACATGTTGTGTTTGACCTAAAATATATTATATAAATCATTAAATAATCTCTTCATCGTATGTTACATCTAGCTAAAAGATATTTATTATGTTGTGCGAGAAATAATTTGTTTAAAAGAACACCATGATGAAGAAAGAACAAGAACTCACATTTTAAAGAAGAGATAACTAACAAAATGGTTCCTGACTTTTTCAGGGATATGCAATTTAGCACTGAGAAAGTGAAAAATCCAAAATAATTCCTGGCTTCTTGCTCCATCATGCAATATGGTCCAAAATGACGTTTTTCCGTTAATTCCAGCATGACGAGTCATGTTAAGTGACACTGTGGCAAACAACTGGACACTGTGCACCCAAAACGATGCCGTTTTTGCAAAATTAATAGCTTGGAAGCTTCGGCCGGTGATAGCAACTGCTAGTGGAACTCTGAGCTGGCAGCAGAGCTGAATGGGAGCTTGGGCCTGACTTGGGCACATGGAGCTGGACCAAGCCTTGGTCAACCCTCCCATGGTCAACCTTTGACCTTTGACCACCCTTGACCAAGTCAACAAGAAGACTTCATCTTAATTAGGAAGGATTAAATAAATAATTAGGAAGTTAAGTAGGATTTAATTGTATTAGGACATTTTGTAATTTTCCTAATTTTCCTTCTTGTAATGGGCGCTACTTTTAGTGGGTTTAATGGTAAGGAGTTAGCTTAACCAATTAATTAGGAGGTCATGGGTTCAAGACTCATTTAAGATAGTTTTCACTCATCTTGTATTTTCCTTCCCACCTAGCCACCTTTTTTTTCCTATAAATAGGAGACCCCCCTTGTAATTACAACTTTGATGAATAGAGTATAGGCATTATGCCCACTTTTCTCCTCAAGTGTGAGTTGAGAGTAGGCTTGGTGGTTCTTGCTTAAACCAACCAGAGACTTGTCTGATTCTCCTGAATCAGTGGCGTCTAGCATTGGACTTATCTGCTGTGGGTGGATTCCTGCTTCAGTGGCGTCCCAGCCATTCCTTTCTCTTCCACTTTTTCTTTCATTTTCTCTCATTTTCCTTTATTTTCGTGTGCAAAGTAGCTGCTGCCCAGCCACTATTTTTCACAAATTAAGTGCTACTGATTGATTCTAACCGGTTGTTTTTGCTCAATTCTAGATCCGTATCCATTCAGCTATCAATTGGTCATCAGAGCTTTGTTGAATTGAGCAATTTGGGGGCTATTTGGGTGCGGTTTTACTGCACATTTTGGTGCAGAATTAACTGCTATAACTGCTTGTTTGTTGGTGAAGTGTGGTAAGAGGAGGCATTGTTGTCTTCATTTTTCCAAAGATCGTTCACCTACATTTTCACCCATTTCACCATTAATTGTTCATCCCTCATATTCATCTCTTTACTTTCCGCTTTTAAATTTTTGGCCATTTATTTTCACCTTCTCCCCATCCTTTTAATTTTTGTCATCCCCTTTACTTTCCGCCATTTAATTTCTGTCCTCCCCATCCTTTTAATTTATGTCATCCCTTTTACATTCTGTCATTTATTTTCAGTCCTCTCCATCCTTTTAATTTCTGTCATCTCCTCTACATTTCTGCCATTTACATTTCTGCTCTCCCCATCCTTTTAATTTTTGTCATCCCCTCTACTTTCTGCCATTTATATTTTGCCATTTACATTTATGTCCTCCCCATCCTTTTAATTTCAGTTCCCCCCTTTACTTTCATTTTGCGCAATTTTCTTCATTTATTTTGCGATTTTTGGGTACTGTATTGTTTAATTTTCTACTCCTGTTCTATTTGTTTGTTTGTCATTCTGATTGCAAATCTGAATTGACTGATATCTCTACCTTGGACTTTCCCTGTTTGATTGTGCAAAACGCTCACCATTAGGTTGAATTTTGGTTCATAGAGTTGGAAGAAGATCAACAAATTTCCAATTGTTGATTTTCCTTCAAAATTTAATTTCCATCTTAAAATTGAACCAAGCGCGTTTCTGTGACCGTACTGTGTTTGTATAATCAACAAGGAAGTGCTAAACGATCTTTTTGGAATTTTTTGAAATCAGGTTGCCATACCATTTTATTTTACAGTTTTTATAACTCAGCCTGTCTGTTTTGTTTTTCTGGTACCGTTTGGACCAGTTTAGTGTAGGGTCAGCCCAAGGGTAAGGCTGCTCAAGCCCATGCTTTAGGCCCCCGATTGTTAGTAACTTCCTTTATACAAAAAATAAAAAATATTATTATAATTAGACCCAGTTCATTGGTTTATAAATTGATTTTCCTCCTCAATGGTTGATGGTTCAATCCTTGCTAAATGAATTTTAACTTTTAAGACTCATTTCTTTCACATCATGTATTTAAAAAGGCCCCAAAATGCAAGTTTGCTTAAGGCCTCACTACATATTGGGCCGGTCCTGGTTTAGTGTCAAAAATCTCAAAAAATTACAGTAGGTACAGTTTAGTTTTCTGTAATTTTGTACAAATTTCTGTAATATTCTGTTGGGGAAAAGGCAAAAAGAAAGAAAAGAGGCAAAGAAAAATACAAAAAAATTATATTGCCAAAAATGCAAAAAGAGGTGTAAAAAGCAAAAAAGGGTACAAAGTCAACAAAAAGAGAAAAAGTCAAAAATACACCCAAAAAGTAAAAAAAATTCAGAAAAACAAAGAGAAAAACATCAAAAAGAAATCCCAACAATACAATTGACATTTACTGTAATTTTTTTCCCTGTATACTGTAAATTGAGTTATAACTGCTGCTTTTTTCTAAAACAACAAATTTTGGCAACTCTTTTCAAAAAATCACCAAAAACAATTCTCTTTGCAATTTCTTCTGTCTTGTCTTGTTTGCTTTCTACTCTTGTGTATAAGCCTTCTTGAGTGCTTGTTTTTCTTGCTTGTCTCATCAACTCTTTGTTTTGTCTTAGGAAATTCCAATCCTCTTTCAGGAGATATTTTCCTTGTTAGTGCGCTTCTATTTGGGAAAGGTTAAGACTTAGTCTCACTGTTGGTCTTTGCAAGATCAAACCAACCTCAACCGAGTAGAAGAGGCAAGAGAATTTTCATTATAGAAAAAAACAAAAAAAGTGACATACACGAGTGTTGCATTCCCTTGAGTGTAAACACTTAATTTGAGTGGAGAGGTCCATAAAATTCTTAAAACTAAAACCAATCTAGGAGAATGGAAGGAAGAAGGCGAGGGGAAAGGGCAACCATGTTGTCTAGAAAAGCCTTAGAAACACCATTGGGTGAAGAAGAGAGCCAAAGAGAGAACCTATTCCATACTAGGTGTCACATTGAAGATAAGGTATGTTTAGTAATCATAGATGGAGGAAGTAGTAGCAACTTAGCTAGCCTTAGGTTAGTTAACAAGATCAACTTACCCACTACCCCACACCCAGAACCTTATACACTTCAATGGGTGAGTGATGAGGAAGAGATTATGGTGGATAGGCAAGTAAGGACAAGGTTTAACATAGGGGACTACAAAGATGAAATAACCTTTGATGTTATACCCTTAGAAGCCTCTTACGTCCTTTTAGGAAGACCATGGCAATATGAGAGAAGGGTAAAATATGATGGGTTTGCCAATACCTATAGGTTCCGCCACCAAGGAATAAAATTCACACTCATGCCTATGACCTCAAAGGAAATAAAAGAAGATCAAACCACACTTAAGAGGTTAATAGAAAAAGAGAAAGAAGAAAACTCTAAACAAATAGAGGAAAAGGAAGAAGAAACTAAGAAAATTTTGGAAGAAAATAAAATAAAAAGAGAAAGAGTGTGTGTGGGAAGACAACCTACCTTATCTTGTAAAGATTTGAATGCTAACCCTTTTAATGGAAACTTAGATAGGTTGTTGGAAATTAAGCTTAATGGTGCATGCGGGAAGACTCAAGCTATTGAAAGGGAGTTTTCTAAACTAACTTTCTTTATGCATGAAATACCTATTTTTATGCACAAATATATGCCTCAAAGCATCGCATGTTTGAAAGAAATAAATAGTGTTGATAATGCTTTAAAACCTATTGCATGTTTAGAAAAAAAACTAAGTTTGAGAGTACCATGAAACTTACTAAAGATGCATGTTTAGTCAATTCCTTTGGTCAATTTAGATTGCATGATAGGAATGATAACAAAGTTGAATTGAATATGCATGTACCTCTGGTTTGTATCCATAATGTGCATACACATTTTGGACCTAAAATAATTGTTTCATATAAAAATGTGTATTATACTCTTGAACTAGTAAAAGAGAATGATAAAAATTGGGATAAGGCTATCACATGTGAAAACATTTGCATGACACCTAAATCACATGATTGTATGCTTCAAGTTTTGGTTACTCAAAGTGATTCCTTAATTGTTTTACCTTGCTTGCAAAGAAATGATACCTTTGATTTAAGTAAGGCACCAAAATACTTGAGTAAGTTCACTAGGATAAATTGTGACTCATGGCATGAACATGTGCATTATTCTTTTGACAATCATACTCAAGATGCATGTGTTGTGTTCAATAAAAATGTTGGGATGTTATTAGAAAATATTAAAACATTCATGCCACATAGTTTCACTTGTGCATTTATTTGGGGACATAGTGTAGAATATTTTGATGAAAATCGCACATTGAAACGCATTTTGTACTTGTGTGGAATTTATTTCCTAAGCCTTCTCCATGACCACTTACTTGTCTTACATGCAAGGAAGGGCCTCAAAAGATTAGTCTTTGATCCAGGATCTAAATCCACAGAGTACATGAACAAGATGGTTCAATCTTCATTGAGGGAGTTTTCTAATCCTTATCTCAACTGCCTCTTGTTCACATCCTATGTTTTTATTCTGCTAATCTTTATGATCCCCGGGTATTTTTGTTATGAGCCTTCACTTTGCTTGCTTGGGAATAATACTTACGGGTCTTCTTTTTGTTGTCTAGGCTCAAGGAAGATGTTTAACTTGTGGGCATCTAGCTGTACTCTCCCAAGGCTAAGGGAAGTATCTTCTTACTTGCTACTTTAGTCATCCATCTCCTTCTTTCTACCCTCGTTCCTCTTCTTCTTATGGCTTCTTTATGATCTTTCAGATTTGAGGTCAAATCCTTTCTAGGGGGAATGATAGCAACTGCCAGTTGAACTCTGAGCTGGCAGCAGAGCTGAAGGGGAGCTTAGGCCTGACTTGGGCGCATGGAGGTGGACCAAGCCTTGGTCAACCCTCCCATGGTCAACCTTTGACCACCCTTGACCAAGTCAACAAGAAGACTTCATCTTAATTAGGAAGGATTGAATAAATAATTGGGAACTTAAGTAGGATTTAATTGTATTAGGATATGTTTGTAATTTTCATAATTTTCCTTCTTGCAATGGGCGCTACTTTTAGTGGGTTTAATGGTTAGGAGATAGCTTAACCATTTAATTAGGAGGTCATGGGTTCAAGACTCATTTAGGATAGTTTTCACTCATCTTGTATTTTCCTTCCCACCTAGCCACCTCATTTTCCTATAAATAGGAGACCCCCCTTGTAATTTCAACTTTGATGAATAGAGTATAGGCATTATGCCCATTTTTCTCCTCAGGTGTGAGTTGAGAGTAGGCTTGGTGGTTCTTGCTCAAACCAACCAGAGACTTATCTGATTCTCCTGAATCAGTGGCGTTTAGCATTGAACTTATCTACTGTGGGTGGATTCCTACTTTAGTGGCGTCTCAACCATTCCTTTCTCTTCCACTTTCTTTTTCATTTTCTCTCATTTTCCTTCATTTTCTTGCATAAAGTAGCTGCTGCCCAGCCACTACTTTTCGAAAATTAAGTGCCACTGGTTGATTCTAACCGGTTGTTTTTGTTCAATTCTAGATCTGTATCCATCCAGCTATCAGCCGGCTAGACGGCTGGAAGGCCGAACGGTCAGGATGGATAAAATCTGCATATGAATTGATACAATCCAACCTTCCTGGCCGGCCGGCCTTCCAGCCGCCTGGCCGACCGAGGCTTTCAACTTGTACACTTATTTTTAGCCAGCTAGGAATGTTGGATGGCTAGCTAGCCAAGAACGCTGGAAGGCCGGTTGGACAAGAATGCTGGATGATTAGTCATACAAAAAGGTTGGAATGTCGGCCGAACAAGAAGGCTGGAAGGCCGACCGGACAATAAGGCTGGAAGGTGAGCTGGCCAAGAGGTCGGTCGTTCGGCTAGCTAGCTTTCCGGTCTTCTTGTCTTCCCGACCTTTAGCCTTCACGACTAGCTAAAAATGACGTCGTATTGAGTCCACAATGTCAAATAGTGTGACACAATGCCACTTAATGTGACACGTCATCCAAGGGTTAATGGAAAACACCAGTTTGGACTATAAAGCATGGGGAGCAAGAAGCTACAAATCATTTTGGGATTTTCACTTTCTGAAGAACTAAACTGCATGACCCTGAATAAGTTGAAGACCAATTTACTAGTTTACCCTTTAAAAAATTGAAAAATAGAGAAAGAAACTAGTATAAAGATCATATATAGTGTATTATATATAATCAATTAATTAATGATTGTTCTAAATCTCTTAAGAAAGAACTCAGTACATAGTATATTCAAACTTTGAAAGGCCATTTAATTTTCTTCAAAAAATTAACAAGTGTATATTATGTATTTCTTTTTTTAATAACTTGTTTCATTTATATCTTGAAATTAAACAAGATTTTTCTGGCCAAATTGAAAATAATTTGATGCTTACACTCTGTTTGGTGGAGAATAAAATAGGGGGAAGGGAAATGGGTTTTTCAGTTTGGTAGAGTAGAAACGTACGAGGAAAGAATTAGTCAGACATGGGTCCCGCTACCTGCAATTTCTCCGTAAAATAGAGGAGAAAATCCGGAATGATGCGAAGAAATATTGGCAAAGATGAGAGACTATGAGTGAGACTTTTTTTACCACCGTTGCCCTTCCATCTCCAACCCTTCCATCTCCAAGGAACCCTTCTATCAAATATTGATCTCCAGAAAATCCAGAAAAGGATTGAACCAATAATATTTGCAGAAAAATGGAAAGAATAGAATTTATTTACAAGAAATATTGAAAAAATTTACAAGGAACACTCAAATAAAATTACATAAACTGTACAAAAAAATTACAAAAAATATAAGAAATTATTTTGCAATGCCTAGTAACACAGATCGGTCAAAAAAGCCACAAAATCCACTGGGAAATAGCAAATCGGGGTGCCTTTAACCACCTTCTCAACATGCATGACCAGATCAGAGCTGGAGGCGATGAAGCCTTCTACCCACCGCCTAAAGCAAGCACCTTTTTTGTCCTGTATAACCCAAAAGTAATCAGAAGCAGAGAAATAAAAAAAAGTAGAAACAGGAGATAGAGATGAGAGACGGTTGATGCAAAAAAGAGAAGAAACAAAGACATCCCCAAAGCCACCAACGTGGCCGCCACCACCGCACCGGAATCTGCACCTCCTTCCAACGTGGCTATGGTCACACCTCCACCAAAACAGAGTAAAGGAAGAAGAAGGATAGAAAGAAAGAGAACCAAAGTTATGTGGAGAAGAAGTGGGGGGTGCATGAATGAGGAAGAGAGGTATTAGGAGTGAAAGGGTGTGAAAGGGAAGATGAGGGGGCGTGAATGAGAGAGTGTTCTGAATGGTGCGAGAAGAGAGTAGGGTTTGTGTGTGTGGGTGAAGGTTTCTAGAGTCTGAGTGTCGTGTATGGTGTGTTGGTACTTGGTGGAGTTATTTTTGGAGATGGGAAAAAAATAAATGTGGTATAAATGGGTGGGTGGTTGGATGGTGATGAGAGTGGAAATTTGGACGGTGATGAGTGGGTGGAAATGATTTAGGAAAGTTGAAAAATAATAAATGTGGTATTTTAAATCAATGACAATCAAAGGCAAACAAATTTGCAACGGTAGGCAACCAAAATAGTTAATTAAATGAGAGAGAAAATTTAAAATTTAAATGTGTAATAATTATTTATCAGATTAGTTTTTTTTGGAGAAAAAATTACTATTATAGTTTTTTGGGATACAAATTTACTAATATAATTTTATAAGTAACTAATGTATTTAAAAAATAATATGATTTCATTTTTTTATAAACATTTATTGTTTTAAAATTAGAAAAATATTTATTTTTATAATTTTAACTCAATAATATAGTTAGGGGTGTTTTAGTCTTTATCACTTTGTTTGGTTGAGGAGAGTTAGGGTGGAGAGAAATGGTGGGGAGAGAGATAGGAGGGAGATAGGAGATCAACCTTGTTTGGTTGAGGAGAGAAATAGTGAGGAGAGAAATAGAAAGGTGTGCGTCCCACTTTTCTTTAAATCTCTCCTAATGTGTGGAGAAATGGGAGAGATAGTGTGGATGAGAGAAAAATTACTACAATACCCTCATTAAACATTCATCTTATTTTTCCTCAAATATTTTATAAGGGCATTGTTGTCAATTTAGAAAAAATTATTTTCTCTCTTCCCACTCTCCATTCAACCAAACAAAGGGAGAAAGAGTTACACTTAACTATCTTTTCTATTTCTCTTCAACCAAACAACCTATAAATCTACTCCATTTCTCATCACTTTCTCTCTTTCATATTTCTCTCTTCTCTATTTCTCTCCTCCAACCAAACATAGGTTATATATTTATATTTCTCTCATACCAAACAAAAATACTATTTCTCTCCACTCTATTTCATCTCTATTTTTTTCCTACCAAACAACTCAATTTCTTCCCTATTTCTCACTTATTTCTCTTCACCCCATTTCTCTTTTTCATGTTTCTCTCTACCCTATTTATCTCTACACTACCAAACACAGTGTTAGTGTTAGCTTGGCGTAAAATAATGATTAAAATGCATGCACCAAAACACAATGATTAAGATGTCATAGAAGTGTACACCAAATTAGGTTTTGCCATCATTTTATCATACCTTGCATCGTGTGTGTTCGTATCATAATTAAGATTCAGCTTGGTATTTTATATATTAACTTTGGTACGTATAAAAGTAAACTTAAACAACAAAAAAAACAAAATCATGAATATGTTAAACCAACCCTCTAATTTTGGATTTGCATTGTACAAGATGTTGCAAAAAAATTTTAACATGATTTTCTAAAATTTCAATCTCTAGAGGTTTGAAGTAAAAAAATTAGCGCGTGTTAGATTTTCAGTCGAGAACAAATAGAATCAATTAAGTTAAATTAATTTTGAATAATTTTTATGCTTATAAATTGTGCCTTATTCATCTTTTGTCATTAAAACTTGTATTCCCTTTAACAATATATCAACATATAGTTAAATAATAATACTAATAACACAAAAATACATCAAAATTAAAGCATGCTTAAAGTTTTATAAAGGAACCATCCAACAATAGCACAAGAAAAGCCTAGCGCGTGCTTTTATTAAAAAAAAGGAAGAGGGTGTGACCTCACACTCTCCTCCCTCCCCATCCCACAGCCACAATACAAAGGGGACACTTAAAAATGGTCGGTTACATTCTCATGCTGCCTTGCCTTGCCTGCCACCTCAAAAAGAAATCCAAAAGAGTCCAATACCATCATCGCCAATTCGCCATATTTTACATTTATTACCCTATCATTTTTCATTATTATCAATTTAAGCCTCCTTATATCACAACCCTCGCTAACATTAATTATTCTCATAATTAGTTTTCTTACAACCCTCGCTAACATAACACAAATTAAACACCATACCAACTATTCGCTAACATATCTATCTGCCTTCAAATAGTCCAAAAAAAGCACACATTGTTTTCCTCTCTCCTCTTAGGAAGACAACCAAAAGGAAATTACCACCTTATTTCTTTTTTTTAAGTTAATCACTTTATTAATTTTTCTTTTGCAAAAGTACAAATTCTTGCCTTCATAGCTACGACTCTCTCTCTGAAGTCCAAACAAAACAAAAGCAACGGATTAGACAACCCCCTCCCTCTCTCTCTTTCCCTCCTCCACAAACACATTTCATTAACATTTTCCTCAACCTCAACAATCTTTCTCCCTTTCTGCAAATCCAAAACGCAGAAAAAAAAAAACAGCTCCAACGACATACAAACAAACTAACGACAAACCCCAAAACACACTACCCTCATAAAACGACACTACACAAAAAAACACAACCACCGCCCAAGTTTCCTCCACAGCCCCACCGTATCATCTCCACCCACCGCCCCTTCTTTCTTTTCTCAAGGTACCACAAATACACACATATATAAAATTAGCTCATTTTATTTACCGCGTGAAATTTTGATCAAGCTTCAAAGATTGAAACTTTTATCTTTTCTATGAACAGGGTCGATGGCAGAACTTGGAAACAACAACAATAGCAACATCAACACGACGTCGTCTAGGTTTTCCTTCTTCAACCGCTCTCTCACGACGGTTCGCTCTACCAACGATGAAAAGCCGGCGCAAAAGCCCCATCACCTGGAACGCGCAGGTTCGCTTCGCGGAAAGGTCGTTAAGAAGCTCTGCAGCCTCTTCGAACCCGCAAAACCAGCTTCTTCGGGTGAAGCGATTTTCTCCAACAAGCCAAAAACCCTAAAATCAATTGAAGCTTCCGATTCTTCAGAAGAATCGCTTCCCAGCAAGCTAAAATCGACGAAATCGATCGATTCTTCGGCGGCTATTCGATTACCTGGTACCGAAGATCGGATCGTGTTGTACTTCACGAGCTTGCGAGGGATTAGGAGGACCTACGAGGATTGCTATGCGGTTAGGATGATATTTAGGGGATTTAGGGTTTGGGTTGATGAGAGAGATGTGTCTATGGATTGTTCTTACAAGAAGGAGTTGATGAGTGTGTTTGGGGAGAAGAAGAAGAACGTGGTGTTGCCTCAGGTGTTTATTAGAGGGAAATATGTTGGGGGTGCTGAAGTCATCAAGCATTTGTGTGAGGTTGGTGAATTGGGGAAGATTCTGGAAGGTTTGCCAAGGACAAAGCCTGGGTTTGTGTGTGAGAGTTGTGGGGATGTGAGGTTTATGCCTTGTGGGAATTGTAGTGGGAGTAGGAAGGTGTTTGATGAAGATGAAGGGTTGTTGAAGAGGTGTTTGGAGTGTAATGAAAATGGCTTAGTTCGGTGTCCTAATTGTTGTGTGTAGTTCTTCTTTTTTGGCAAATGCAGCTTTTTTTCTTGTTGCATGTGCACATTTTTTAGGTGTTGATAAATAATTTGATGAAGATGGAGGAGTTTGTGTTGTTTGTTGGTGGTGGTGGTGGTGATGATATGAGTTTGGTTATGGTTGTTATCATGATTCAAAGCACTCTTTGAATTTTAATGGGTGTGTTTTTTTATTGGAATTGTCTTATGAGCTGTGGTGCCTGGTGGTGTCTTCAGCTCCTTGAACAGCATTTTGTTCAAGAGTGTGCTTTTATAGTTTCATTCAGCCCCCAAAGAAAGAAAAAAAACTAATGCATCTGGGTATGAGTGTTGTAGTTCATTCATGGAGAGGAGTGTTTCTCCTTGAGGCAATGTAAATATTTAGTATTATGATAATGATCTTAAGGGATTTGCAAATATTGACCATCAAAATTTATATTGAATGATTTGTTTTCTTGGTTCCTTATTTCTTTTTGTTTTCATTGCATTTGATTTTATATAGCACATTGGTCCTGAAGACCTGATCTGCTTCAATTCAGCATATCACAATGCAATGATGGTATGCCTCAATGAGAAATGTATTCCTTAGTGGGGACATGATCTCTCTTCATGGAAATTAAAGTATTTAATCATGTGATAGTAAGGATTAGCAAACAATATAGCCCTTGATAGTTTATAATGATTCTGGGTTATTTTAATGCTTGAATTTATTCTTGGACGCGCTTTGCCTTTTTTTCCCCTTATATATGTCCACGTATTGGCACATGTGCAGATGATTGATCATCATAGTCATTATTAAATTTAAAGCTATTAAATTCAAAGATGAAAAGCCAGAGAAAACACGAGAGGGAGGGCACATGATTGATTATTCTTTTCTATACCCATGAGAAGTTATTAAGAACAAGTAATTCCGTGTAATATTCGTGCCTTTGATATAAACTAGTGAAGATTCTGCAATGCAATGTTAAATCTATCGTTACTTTTTCCCCCATTTCTTGTTGTCTAAATTATGATGTAACATATTTAGCACTCTCTTGATGTTTCTCGATGTTTTATTATAGAGGATTTGTTCTCCTTTTAATGTTAGATGTTCGGTACAAGGCTCTTTTCCTATTTCCAAGTTAACATCAAGACAGGGGATCTGGCAGCTACTTCATAGCTGATATAGTTGACCGAAGACCTGAAAATTAGTAGGCCCTCAATTCCAAAATTTTTGTTATTTAAAATTATACACAGATTAAAAGAATTTTAATATACCTAATTTTATTTTATCTTGATTAAAATATATTCATTTATTTCTATATATTTCATTTATTATAGTTAGTTGAAATAATTATTAAATATAATATTAAATAATAAGAGTATGATTTTTATTCTCGAAAAAAAAATAAGGGTATGATTTTAAAATATATTAAATATTAAGTTAGTTTTCAATTTTTAAAATAATCAAAGTTTTTGAAACATAAATAAAAATAAAAAATAACAAAAGTTTTAGAATGGTATATTATAATTTTCTAGTTAGAATATGGAGTTGGGTTTAAGTTTATAGCTAGAGTGAAATTTAGATTATTCCGCCAACTTACTTTTGATTATTTTCAATATATGTGACAGCTTCGAGCACCTAAGTTGGTGTCAATTGCTTCTATTTCTAAAGGTGAATGTGTAGTATTTCATAGTCAAAAGTAAAAGTTAGGATCTAGCCCACATAACCATTTTTATGTCTTTGTCATCCTTTTCAAGGCACCCCGAGGTGGATGTCCAATGCGGCAATGGCATCATGTTGAATATGACTTTGCACCTCTCAATTTTAGTAACTAGGAAATCGGAGAGAGATATTGGAAACGAATTTTCTTGTATGGTTGTATTCCCTCACATATTCAAGAAAAAGAATAACACAAAACAAGTCATTGCATATATTTAGGTTGTCAAACGCGTTACACATTTACAATATCTATGTCAATTTAAATTAACGGGTACTCGTGTAAGTAATATGTATTTATGGATATTTATTAATATTTAAAAATTTTAAAATTATAAAAAGGCTTAAATATAATTTTCATCCCTACACTTTTTCATATTTTTAATTATAGTTTTTACCAACTTTTTTTTTTTATTTTCATCACTACTTTTTAAACGCATGTTATTTTAATCCCTGACTCTAATTGAATCCTATTAACTATTGACCTGACTAATAAAGCTATGTGCCACAATTGACATGATCACAATACGTGTCAAAGTGTTATTCAAATCAACAAATCTAATCTAACACGATTAAAATTAGGGTTTTTTTAATTGTTTGATAAATCCTTTTTCACTGTTTTGGAATGAAAGCAGGATCTACTTGTTTTCCCATTGGCAAAACCACAAACTTCTCTTTAAAAGAAGGGAAAAAAGTTTTTCCTTCAAAAAGACTTCAGAGTTATTTGCATTGTACATAAACCTAAACAAACAAGCTTTTAAGTTACATAAGTGATCAAAGTGATTTTAGGATAGATCCTCTTAAGTTTAGGTCTAGGGTAGACCTTTAATTTTATTACTATAAAAGGTAAATTTATTTTTATAATACATATTATTAATTTTTTAATATTAAATTTATATGTTTATACATTATAGTAAAAGTCTATCATAAACATTTTTTTGTGGTCTTTCCTAAAATTCCCCATCAAACATCGATATAAAGGTTCATGTAAAATAACAAATATTCTTGATTACTATGCCAAATATCATTAATGTAATTTCTTTAAACTTGTTACACTTGTATAATAATTAAACTCTAAAGAATTTAATAACTATATATTGTCAGTATAAGCAGATGTTACACTGTCATCCAATGATATGTTACCACATCATTTAATGAGTTTAATAACACATGATGTGTCATATTCATTAAATGATATGGCAACACATAATTGGATGTTAGTGTAAAACTTTTAAATTTTGTTTACACTGACAGTGTATAGTAATTAAACTCATTAAGATGGATATCATATGGTTCTTTTATTTTTCTCTAACCACTTTGTTTGGTAAAAGAAAAGAAATATAAAAGAGAAAAATAGGGAAGATAGAAATAAAGACAAGATAGAAATGATTTGTAGGTTACATGAAGAGCCGGAAAAATGAGCTAGCCCGACCGGCCCGACCCGCAAAAATATAGGGCTCGGGCACCTATTTTAGAAGCCCGAATAACTCCCGGGCTTTTTAGCCCTACCCGATAAAGCTTGCTATCCAAAAAACCTGCAAAAGGCCAGGTAGCCCGCAAAAAACTGGAGTATCCGCAAAAAAAACCCCTCGAAGGGTAGGGCTCGGGCACATATTTTAGAAGCCCGAATAACTTTAGGGGTTTTTTAGCCCGACCCGATAAAGCCATCTACCCGCATCAAGGCGGGTCGGACCGGGTAGCCCAAATTGACACCTCATGTTATATGGTAGTTTTTCATCTTCCCTTATGATTTACCTTTTTTTAAAATTGATTTTTTGTGATCCAAAATCGATTTTTAGAAATGAATGGTTGAAATGGATAGCGCACGCTTTACGAAGCACGTTGGACGGAAGTGATTTAAAATCAATTCTGCATAATTGATTCTGGATTGTTCAAAATTTAAACCAAACAGGCACGGAGACTTTTGGACAACCATGAAAGTAAATTTTTGGTTTATCACAATCGATTGTGATACAATTTAAGAATCACAAAGCCATAAAAATCGATTTTAAATTTAAGAATCACAAAAGCCATAAAGATCGATTTTCTGCTCTCCGAATCAATTTTATGCTTACAATGGGGAGAAAAAAATGTTGGGTGGCTGTGTCACTCTTTGTGAAAGCCGAAAGGGTTGGGCATTTTGCGTACGCTCACATTGTATCTCTTCTATCTCTTTCTCTTTGATTTACCAAAGAGGGGAAGTGCATCTACTTCTCTGTCATATCTCTCTCCTTTCTATTTTTCTTCTATCTTTCCAATACCAAGTGAAGTGTAAGCACAAGTAAAGAGATATATATAGGTGGAACATTGAAATTCAACCAGTGGTGAACCTAAAGAGACTTGGTGCCTTACTTTGCACACATCTATTCTATTATAGAAATTGAAACAAAATTTCTTTGTATCTACAAAAAGTATTTAAATTAACTCCAAATACAATCAAATTTGACAAAGCCACTAGATTAATTTTTGTGATCAAAAGTCATTATTATTCAAATTCAATTTTCTATATGTTGAACTAAAATAGGGAAAACTTATTCATGTATTGCTCCTGAGTTGAAGGATTATTCATTTCAATCCAAACCATTTGAGTTGAAAAATTAGTTACACACAATAGATGTGTTTTCTTATTTATTTCCTCAACACTCTTTGAATATAATATATTTCTCTTTCTAACCTTATATATTGTACTTTCATTCCCTCCATGCTCATAGGGATATGAAAAATTATGAATTGTCCCAGTCTCACTGCATCCCATAAGATCTTAAATGCAAATTATTGAGAAATCGCTGGATTGATTTCAATTTTCCAAGACTGCATGACCACTTCAAAAGGTGAATACTTTAATAAGCCAATACTCAAGTTCCCATATTTTGAACTGTGGACATAATAAGGTTCATGAGGGAATGACACGTTTTAACTTACCATGAAAGGTGAAGCCATGTTTATTAAAATAACCTAGCTATGAAAAAATGTGGAAATTTATAGATAAACCTTCTCCCAAAACTCTTAAAGATAAATTCACAACTCTTAATTGGAAGTTGTTACAGTACCATTGTGTTTTTCTTTGTTACTGGTATTCTGAATGAATTGACAAGGTTCTCACAATAAATGTTTGAAATCTGTCAAGTACAATTGTCAAATTAAGGTAACCCCTTAAGATACCAGTACCAAGGAAAAAGAGACTTCATTGTAGCAGTAATTCCCTCAAGTCACATAATAATAATGTACAAGAGGGAATGTGACAGGACAATCTACAGATATTCTCCTATGATGCATGCTCCAAAATGTGTGTTCAACTGAGTTTTGACCCTTAACTTTCTATTCTGCTATTGAGTAAGAGGAACACACTCAAGCTCAATCTCCAGCACACCTCTCTCAACATTTTGTAGCCTCACTGAGATTTCCTGTTTGATCTTCCCATCATCAAGGGAGATGATACCATCTCTTACAAGAGTGTTATCCTTACTTGCTACAAATTTCCCAAGCTGCATGGACTCATTGATTGTAGATTTCTCATAGGCAATTGCAGCTAAAACTAGAGGTTGAATGTCTATTTCAGCCTCACCCATAAAATCATCAGTTGAAAATGTATCCTTATCATACACAAGCTGCATATAAGCACCCCAGTAATTCTAATCAAAACATGACTGACACAGAAAAATGGCATCAAACAGTTTTAACAATAGAAATAAAACAAGAGTGGTTTCTGATGTAAATGTGAATTAGAAAGTGATTTCTATTTTGGGACAGAAATTGAAAAATAACTGAACTTACCACTTTAAGAGGAGGAATGTTCTCTGGAATTGATAGCATTAGGCTTTCATTCCAGACTGGATTTAAGTTGTTCTTTATAACACGTGTTTTTACTGACTGCAAGAACAGATAATAAAAGTGTTACATTGTATTATGTACATGTTTCATTTTATCCATTCTATCTATATTTTCAAGTAGTTCAAAGATGAAGATGCTCACTTGGTGACCCAAAGAAAGGATGACATAAGGGTCACTGGTCATTACATCTCGAACTGCCAGGTGAGTGCCTTTTACAACATTAACCTTAATCAACCCAACAAATTCAACCATACCTGCCTATAACAGTAAATGGGGGAGCACCAAGACTAAGTTTTCAGACAAAAAAAATCAACATTTCAATAGCTTTATCATTTTCTCTTTTCTATTCAGAATAAGGTAAAGAACAATATGTTTCACACTATAATAAGGCTTCAATTCTCAGCTGATTCTTAATAAGGCTTCAATTCTCAGCTGATTCTTAATAAGGCTCTGAAGTCAAAAGCACATTTGGAAAATAGGTGACAAAAATCCAACTCAGTAATTCCTGAAAACTGAATCTTCATACTAATAAACACAAAATGTAAGGAAATAAAAGGAAGGTGTTATGTCATACCAATATATAATGTATATAACTATTGTATGCTTTCAAAAACACTAATCCTACCAAACAAATTAAGATTCTTTTTTTTTGGCAAAACATGTCATTATTCAGTTTATTTTTCTTATTGATTTTTCATGAATGCTAACTTTATTGAGCATGATGGACATGGATTATCTCTGTCCATAACAATTGTGCTGCTCTTGTGCTCACATAAATAGTGAAAATTTTATCATCTTATAAATCTATGTTTGGATATCTAATTATGGAGAATGGAATGGAATGAAATGTGATAAAATGGAATGGAATAAAGTTACTATTCCATTATTTTGATATTTTTATGATGGAATGGAAAAGTAGGATATTGGATGGAATGAAATGGAATGCTTTCTATCAAGATCTATTTCATTCCATCCTATTTTAAACAGTCCAAATAATGTAACATTGTAATATTCCATTCCATCCCTTTCCATCAATCCAAACACAGCCTAAAGCTTGGTATGAGTTGTCTACTATGCTCTTTCCTACATATCTTCTTAATAATTCATCTGATTGAAATATAATATGGAAAAAAACCCTATTAGATTTTAGCAGAATTTCTAAATCATAACCCCTTTTTGGTTAAAGTTGGATAAGAGGGGGAGAGGAGTAGCATACAGATTTATTATATAGCATATTTTGTAGCATTAAAGTGACTCCAAAAGGAGTGGTTCAATTCATTTGACACATGGCTGACAGAACTGCTATTAATCAGATGAAACATTACCAATGAGGTGCTCTTCTTTGAAGACTTGTGCTCAGAATCTTTTCTTCCCCAGCTGTTTCTGAATGCATGCCCAATACGATGTTTGGTTGGGTGCTTCTCAAATAGTTTCTTGTCCATAAAGGAATTGTAGCAAGCAGAATTGATGTGAGCCAATGATGAACTTCTTCCTTGAGATGGTACTATTTGGTATGACAAATTGTCATCACACTCTATGAACTGTAGCAGCTCATATTTTTTCCTGAAAAATCAAATAGTACATTTCTCAATCAGAATGGTTCACTTCTTCCACAAAAAATAAGAATTCAATTTTCTTTTAGTTACCTGATATAATCGGAGCGCTCCTCAATGGAAGAATGTGGTTTTGGTTTTTTTATATTACTTGGGAGGCAAGCTTCATACTTCTTATTTAACAATGTATTTCCACCCAAATTCTCTAATGAATCAACTTGTTCATCTGTCCATTCATCTAGCTTCACTGATACAACCTACAATGGTTTCAAATTATGTTACCAGTGAATGTATGTAAGCACAAATAACCTCAGTGGATGGAGGATGAAGTAGGGACAACTGAACAAGGGACATATAATACTCCCCTCCCACCACATTACATAGCAGCAACTAAGTACTGATTTTGAGTAAAAAGTTTTTAAAATATGCAGTATTCACATTGACTTTCTTATTAGCTCTAATAACTTAGAGCCTGTTTAGTTATTAGTCAGGCACAGTGCAGAATCAATTCAACAGAATTTATTTTAAATTATTTTCGTCCAACATGTTTCGTAAAATGTGCATCGCTCATTTTTAACCATTGATTCTAGAATCAATTATTTTCAACTGTAAACTAAACGAGCACTTAGAAGTTCTAAGTTACCAAAGTTTATCTATCATTTTGTCTTTTTCTCCTTGATAATAATTTAAGGTGGCATGTGTTCATTAACTAAATAGAATTGTAGCTCCTTTTACATGGAATTCACTTGAGTACTAGAAATCTTAATCCATGACCTTTTTTTCTTCCATCTAGAAAGCATTTTATCTTATTAATACATCATATGATGTCACAATGACTAATAATTAATGATGAGATGAATGTTAGATAAACATGGAATATAAGTAAGCTGACAGAAAAAGATGAAGGAGCAAGAAAAAAGTGACAAAGCCTATTGAAAGGTGTGCCTTTAGAAAGTCAGAAACACAAGATATATTAAAGCACTTTTGCAAACAGAACCTTAGTTATACTACTGATTAAACGAGTACAACAGAGCCTCCACTGATATATGTGTTTTTAAGCAAGCTGGAAATATTGAAGAATTTTCACTAACTTCTTTTAATGCTAGCATAAATATATTTCCTGCAAAACATTTGTGTTTTGGTTCATTGAGAGTCCCAACCTTATGCTTATTTGTCCAAGAAGGAATACAGCCTCAGAAAGGTAGATGAAACTGATACAAAGAAAATTAAGTTGTCATTGACAAGTTCCTTTACAAGCTAAGTTGGAAAGATACCTTTGATATGTGGACTCCTAGACTTCTATGTACGCCAGAACACTTGATGCAAATAAATACTCCAAGACTTGAAGATCTGATATTCAATAAATGTAATAAATTAAAACAAGCATGTATAAAATGAGCTAATGATTTTTAAATAAGATTAACTTCTCAGTGAAATATGAGTATTACATTCCGAAATTGTGGTCACTAGTCAAAGTATAAATAACCTTAACAGAAAAGGCATGTTTCTCTTTTGGGGTTAACTCAGAAAAGAGAGGAAAAGTTTTTATGGAAAGACACTGAAACCACGCTCAGTTAATGATCAATGATAATGTTATTTAAACAACATTAGTGAACAATCCTAACAGACTGAATTCCTGTGAAAATCAGGTTAACACTTACACCCATTTTGGCTCTGGAGTTCCACAGTCAGCGCAAAACTTGTTTCCAGCATGATGCATCAGATTTGTTAGCCTTTTTTGTGGACCTAGTAATTGGTAAGGAAAAGCAATAAAATATCAGTTGAAACTGATCAAGTAAAGAGGCCTGTGGGGTTAAGTTCAAGAGGATAATAACTAAGGCTGAATGCTGCAAATGGAGATAAACTAAGATATAAATATTGCACTGGTTGTTAATCTTGTTTCAGTATTAATATCATACATGATAAAGTCATGTAGTTCCTAGCCCCTACATTGACAAGAAGGGTACAACAGTAAACCAATAATCCATCTATATGTGAATGATATGCAAAACAAGAAGGAGGTATATATAATAATTCAAATGATGTCCAACATGTTGAAATTCAATTGCTACAATCATTTCACTGAGACTCTCTAAGGCCAATCCCTGTTTAAATAACAAAAGACTGGGATTGTGCTGTTTGGGTAGTTTGGATGAGTTCATAAGTTCAAATCTCATTGATACATTATACACCAGGAAAAAAAATCATGAAATACAGATTATAAATGAAAATAGAAGTTATATTATAGGATGACATACACCAATCCATTTTAGAATTCAAATTTTTTGTTTCAGAATGGAAGAGATCATGAAAATGTTCAAACTTTACAGTTGGAACATATCATTTGTCTATAGTAGTACCATCCTTAGTTTCTTAAAATTGCATATCATCATTTTCCAGTTTGGAAAAGTATTTGATTATTTGCATTATCCCTTCTCACCCATCAAGTGGTATGTCATATAAGGTATTTGAATGAACCCATTCTATCACATGAATGGACATATTTTTCTTGTGTGCAAAATTAAATTATTCTATTATTTGAGTGACAAGGGAAGGGAATAAAAAAAAGAAGGATGAAAAGCTCTGACCTGATACATCTTTTGTATCAGAATTTTCATTCTGGATAGACATCTCTAGCCTCCAATATTTGAAACCCAAATGAAGAAATGGTGCTATAATTTGCGACCATTCACATGTCAGTTGCTTCTCTGCATGTAGATTGCACGTATTAAATTTATCATCATATTGCACAAGGCATATACAAACCAAAGAGGTTGAAATAAACCAATTAAAAAAACACATTTTGAATAGAATTTCTTATATATTAGAATATACCTTTCTCCTCTTAAATTCAGGCATTCAAGGACTCAATGGAAACTTCTGCTCTGGAACAAATAAAAAGGGTATGAAAAACATAAGGCCAAATCAAAGAAATTATATCCAATCACTGAGGTTGTGAATAATTGAAATAGGATTCCAATGAGGCTGGAAATATTCAAAAGGGTGTTTAAGAAAATTGGTCTTTGACAACCATTGAAGGTAAAAGCTTGAAACTATGAGAAAATTGCATTGAAGAAAAAGAATTTGGATATTCAATTGACAAGAAAATGTGATGGAAGTTTGGGAGCGGCAACAAATCAAAGGCTTCAGGGAAACAAGACAGGTCAGAATTTGTTGTCTTTTCTAACAAACTTCATATGTGGAATTTTCATATGTGGGAATAAAGTGTTTCTTTTTTTTTTCTTTATAAATTATATATAAATGGTTTGACACATCAAAGGTCAACGTGTCACGTGTGCACCCTTGCATGGCGTGGATCATGACATGTATGATTGATAACATTAACATATACATATTTAGGAAGCACACATCATCAATGTCAACTATGTACAAGGCTTTACCTATACCATCCATAAATAGAAGTTCCACCTTTTCCATTTCCGAGTCAATATTAGAAAAGGGTCTTTACTTTTTTTTTCTTTGTCCTTAAACTTGAGTGAATTCGAATGCTACTTTAACAATATCAATGGCTCTTACGATTTAACAAATTTGTTTGGTTTGGGAAATAATTTTTTCAACTCAAACCTGTTTATTCACAAACATTTAAATTTATGATATATATCAATCTTTACTATAATACTCCACGATAAAAAATAAATTAATACTTTTTTTTTGCATAATGCATATCATAATTAAAGCGAGGTGTAGATACACACCCAGTGTCAGTTTGCGGAACTTGAGGGGTTTTTTCTGTGTAGATATGTACTAGTACTACTTTGGATTTAAATATAAAAAAAAATTATAACTCATGCTAATTTAAAAATGTTAGTTAATTTTATTTAATTTTTTAATATCATCTAAAAATATATTATATTCTCTAAATTGTCATTCATGAAAGACTACAAGTTTATTGAAATTTATTCCAAGTGAAAATACTCTCTCTACGTAGTTCATTAAATAGAGTCATTGGAAAATAAAATTTGAATTTAAATAAATGGTATTTTGGTATGATGTCATTAAATAAGGTAAAATTAATTGAGATTTGCTTATATTTTGGACCACCATATGTGGATTTTGTGTTGCTTATATTCAAGTCTAGAGGGAGTATTTTTTAACTTGAGGGTTGAAAATAGTACCAGAAAGTGAAAGAGAGGGTGAGAAAGACTTAGATTGAGAACTAGAGAAAAGAGCGAGTGAGAAAGAGAGGTTTGTTCCACTTTTCCTCATCGCATGATCGTTGTGCGTCGAATCACCCATGTGTTGTACTGAAGGCAACCGCACTGCATGAGTATATCAACACAATTTAATTCTCGACACATTGTCCGGAAGCTGAATTAAAAAGTTGATTTTCAGTTTCCAGACACGTGTGTCCATAAACCATTAAAAAATGACTTACAGACACAGGTGTTCGAAGTTGGTTCCCGTACACCTGTTTTCATAAGCCAATTTTATCCTCATCCAGACACCAATCTTTTGGTTCTTTTGGTGTCGGGAAGGGGTAGGGTAGTTAGGGAGAAATTAAAAAAAATAGAAGGGGTAGGAATAGCAAATACATAAACTTAATATGGATGGAAGTTGTGTTGGAGACTAAAGGAGAATTGCATCTGACGGTTTTGTCTAAAATGAATGGACGGACTGGGCCAACCGGCCAAGTCAAAACCATTTGTAATGGGTAAAGCTCATTAGCTACCCAAGATTGAGATAAATAATCATGCCCACAAAGGCATAATTTTTAAACATAAATTGAAGTAAAGCTGATAAAATGGGTTAGCTCGACTAGATTGACCCATAAAAGTCTATAAAATTGTAGGGTCTGAGTATTTATTTTAAAAGTCCAAATAACTCCCGAGGCATTTTAACCCAATTCAATAAAGTCCGTTATCCGCAAAAAATGTCGGGGTAGCAACAAAAAACCTGGAAAAAATCGAGCTGCCCACAAAAATGTATGGCTCGGGTACATATTTTCACACTTTCCTATATTATAATAATATTATTATTTTAAACAACTCAATCGTTTTTTATCTCCAACTCAACAAATCTCAATTTTTTTTTAAATAAACCTCTTAACCTACCCTATGTTGTACTTCACAATTAAAATATGAAACCACTAAATAAATAAAGACTAAAAAATATTAAACTCATGTTAGGTCGTTGCACAAACTCAAAAAATTCTCTTTTTACACTTATTATCCAGGTCCCACCATGATACGTTATGATATCTCAAAAGCAATGTTTTAAAAAACCGAACTGGTAATTGAATCGGTTAAGGCACTAGTTCACGGTTTAATGGTTCAACCGAGGTTGAACCGTGGTTGGACCGGTATTAATTAAATATATATTTTAAATATTATATAATATTTTAATTAATAAAATATCACAAAATTATAAGAAATTAAGATATGTGAAATTATAAACTTATTTAAACAACCTTATTATAAGGTTTATAAAACAAAAAAAATAAAAATAATTGATAAAATAATAAATATCTATGCGTAATTCTCAAACATATGTTTTTATTTATCTTAAAAGTATTTTAAATTAAATAAAAATTAAAAAAAAATAGATTTTTTTTATGAAAGACCGGTTCAATCGATTTTTTTACCGATTTTGACCGGTTTTACCGATTTTTGACCGGTTTACCGGTTTTTTTGACCGATTTTTTGCAAAACGGTTCACTGGTTTATTTGGACCGGACACGGGACCGGTTCACCGGTTTTTCGGTCGGACCGACCGGTCCGGTTTTCAAAAGTATGCTCAAAAGAGATAACTCAAAATATTAAATATTTAAACTTATTATCCAGGTCCCACCGTAATACGTTATCTCTTTTTATTTTTTATAATTTAATTCTTTTATCATAGTATTGCTTTAAAATTCTTATTAAATCAATGTCATAAATTACTTTATACTTTATAATAAATTATTTAAAAGATTATCAAATGGCCTGGAAAATAGTAATTGTTGCTTCATTACTTCCACTGTCCTATTTACTTATAAGATAGCGCTTGAAGTTTTTTATGGTACTATTTATAAGATAAAAAATATAAATCTAGAAATATTTATAATTTTTTTTATATTTGTCTTTATTGACTATTAAAGGTTCGTGACACAATTATCATGATAATAAAGTTTAATTTTAAATAAGGGTAAATTTGTAATCTTATAGAGTAATTTCTTGAAAATCAATGAATTAATTACTTTTTTTAATATATGTGTTTTGTTTAAATTGTCTTATAAATAAAACCAAAAAAAATATTAAGAATCATACCCCAATTAATACAACAGGTTTGTTTAATAGAAAATGTTATATAAGTAACTCCCATTAAAATTTAAATTACCCTAAAAGAGAAGAAAAAAAAATATCAAACATAGGTCCCACCATAAATGTTCTTTCCTCTTTATTTTCAAGCCTCAAGTCTCAACCACAAGCAAAATATACTTTCCTCATCCTTTTCTTTCTTCTTTCACTACATTTTCTCCCATTGCAAATGAAATGAACCACTGGTATTAATTAATCTACCAATGAAAATTGCATTGAAGTTAAACAGCTATGAAAATGGTGTGTATTTTTCTGTTCTGATTGGGGCCAACTTGACGTGATGTGGCCTCGTCTCGTCGCTCTAACTTCTGCGACAACACTCAGCACCTGAACAACCCCATAAAGAAGGCGCTACCCAAAACCACACATCACATTCACCTTCATTTTCTCTCCCTAAAATCCAGAGACACGTCACTCTCTCTTTCTCTCCCAGTGAGTATAAACTCTTGCATGATTTATCTCAATGTTTCAATTATATTATATTTGCTGCATTTGACTGTGTTTTGGGTGAGTTATTTTTCATGATAAAAAAGAGGAAATGACTGTTTTATTGGTTACATATTTCGTTGATTTAACAATGCAAATGGTTAAATTGAGTTCTTATTTTACTTTTAAATTTGGGAATTGTACCGTGCTTGCCCATGATTGCGTCTGCATGGTTTGGGGGGCTTTTTGTTTTCCTCTGAGATGATAATTCAACTTGTTTTTTCCCATTTATATTCATTTTGTAATTCAAGTGTATTTGAAAGGTTGGTTACATTTCTCAAATCTCAGTTTTAGTCCAAAAACATTTTTGGTGTGCTTGCTATAAGTTGCATATAGTATTGGATTTTGGGTGTATCAGTGTATGTGTCATTTTTTTTTCTTTCTTTATTGAGATATGGTTTGGCAGCTTTGTTTAGTAATTTATAATATGATTTATGGTTTCTTTCACAGAATGGTTTTGGGTGAAAAGTAAGTTCTGATTCAAATTGTCACATACAAGTTCTATGTATACAGCAGCTCCTAGAGTACAATATATATGCGTCTGTGGTTCGTTTATAAGTTGTAATAACATTAACTGATACACAACAACTTCTAACCACCTAATTAATGGACATAAATTAATTAATAGAATCAGGTTGCTTAGATTCTGTGTGAAGGTGCATGAGAAGTGGAAGCTGACTCATCACTGTCAGAAAGGTTCTCACGCACTAATTGTGAAAGTTCCATCCCTATTCCTTGTGTTCATCACTAATTTTTTTCCCAAGCCATTGGTGTCTTGACTCTTGAGTTATACTGGTTTGTCTATGCTGTAAGAATTGTCCACTTCTGTGATATAACCTATGATGTGAGGAGCATTATGATTAAATCTATGCTAGTGGTTGCCATTAAGCTATTAGTTTCAGATCATATACTTTATGTCTGTAAAAAAAATTAATTGATGATGTTGCTTACTGAATGACACATATTGTTCTTAAGGTCTTGAATTATCCTTGAAGCACACTGAGAAAGGCACCTCAATGGAGTCTCTAGTTCTGCAACTCCATGAAATCTCAGCTGTCAAATTTGGAAACTTCAAGCTCAAATCAGGCATTTCCTCACCAATCTACATAGACCTCCGCCTTGTTATATCTTACCCTTCTGTCCTCAGGCAAATTTCTCAAACTATGATTTCTTCTGTCTCCTCCACTTCATTTGACTTTGTCTGTGGTGTCCCTTACACTGCCCTGCCTATTGCCACTTGTGTGTCTGTCACTCATAACATCCCTATGGTCATGCGCCGTAAGGAAATCAAAGACTATGGCACTTCTAAAGCCATTGAAGGTGATTTCAAGCATGGCCAAAGTTGCTTGATAATTGAGGATCTAGTTACTAGTGGCACATCAGTTTTGGAAACTGCTGCACCACTACGTGCCACAGGGTTGAAGGTCAGTGATGCTGTTGTTTTGATTGATAGAGAGCAAGGTGGGAGAGAAAATTTGGAGAGTAATGGAATCAAGCTGCATGCAATTCTCAAGTTGACTGAAATGGTGAAAATTTTGAGGGAAAAAGGAAAGCTTGATGAGGAGATGGTACGGGTTGTTATGAGATTCTTAGAAGAAAATCAGAAGGTTGCTGCTTTGGCAACAAAAACTGTGGTCAAGGCCTTGTCATTTTTGGAGAGGGCTAGGTTGTCCAAGAATCCCACAGGAAGAAGGTTGTTTGAGATCATGGCTGAGAAGGAGAGTAATCTGTGTTTGGCTGCAGATGTTGGAACTGCAGCTGAATTACTTGAAATTGCTGACAAGGTGAGAATTTGGTATTTGTACAAAGTGGGAAAATTTTTAATTAGGCCATGTCTTTTTAATTGATTTGAATCATTTGATCTCTTACTTACAGTGAAAGTGTTAAAGAGGGTTCTTAATTTAAAAAATGGTTTGAAAATTGGAGTCCTATTCTCTGGATTATTATCATCAATTGGATTGTAGTTAGAAGTTTGGTCCTGATGAATAAATTATTTAAACTAATTTGGCTGTTCTTTCCTGTCAGGTTGGGCCTGAGATATGCTTGCTAAAACTCATGTGGATATTTTTCCAGATTTCACTCCTGATTTTGGTTCTAAGCTTCGTGCGGTATAGTGCTAAAAGAAGCCCTTTTCTCCCTTTCAAAATAGCAGAACAAATTTTTGCATCCTGATATCATTAACATTTGTACACTGGAGTAGATTTCCTAGCATTTATTGAAACTATAATGCCGATGTCATGGCTTTAACCTACTATAAGAGAGTTATGTGGTTATGAGCAATATATTTACTGAGTTTTGAGGAATCTTTTACATTTCTGGTCTAGTTGTTTCTGATATATGCCATATCTCGTTGAAGATTGCAGAAAAACATAACTTCTTAATCTTTGAAGATCGTAAATTTGCTGACATTGGTAACACAGTCACCATGCAGTATGAAGGGTAAGCCTTTGCTCGCCTATTTTGGATTCTTTTTCATTTTCTTTCATCTGTTTCTGCTTTTAACATGATATCTTTCTGTTCTGTTATCTGCAGAGGGATCTTTCATATATTGGAGTGGGCTGATATAGTAAATGCTCACATTATCTCTGGTCCTGGAATTGTGGATGGACTGAAATTGAAGGTCTATACTTATAATACTGGCCCTGATATTGTCTTGACTGTATCTAAACCTAAACTGCTAGGCTAACATATCTCATGAACCATACTTAGGGTTTGCCTCGTGGAAGGGGTCTGTTGCTGCTCGCTGAAATGAGTTCAGCTGGTAACCTTGCCAAGGGAGATTACACCACTGCTGCAATGAAAATTGCTGTGAATCATTCTGACTTTGTTATTGGCTTCATCTCAGTCAATCCAGCATCTTGGCCTGGAGCACCCATAAATCCCTGTTTCATTCAGGCAACTCCTGGAGTTCAAATGGTGACCGGTGGGGATGATTTAGGACAGCAATATAACACTCCATATTCTGTAAGTTTATGCAAGTTGCATTGCATCTTTTTGTCATATGCATAAATTAACCATATACATCGTCTACTACCAACTCTAAAAAATCTTAAGTTGTTAGGTGAAGGATCATCAAAGATTTTATATCTATCACACACTTTAGCACAAGAGCCCTTGGCAGTGGCGATGATTGAACTCTTGACTATTTGGCCATTGACTTTGATGACATATCAATTACAAACTCTCCCAAAAGTACATCACTTTTAATTTAGTTCATCTTTCATGCTTTCTTAGGCTGAAAAGAATTTTTGCACAGAAAAAACCATAAAGAGAAGGGTGAATAGTTTGAGACTCTTACAAGCAGATAGGATTATGCCTCCTAGCTACACTGCATTGAGCATAAAAATGAAGTAGAATTCAATTAACAAGAGTTATTAATGTACTACCTTGATAACTTGACATAGATTTACGGATATTATGGGGCTAATACCTGAATATTACCTTTGCAATTGAATAGAAAGAAATGATATAAAATGAATTCTTAGTTTGCTTCCCTTGACAAGCTAATTTGTTTATCTAGCTTTTGTACAACAACCAACCAACCTTATATCGCACTAGGTTTTGGATTTTTTTTCTTTGATCTGACTTGTATTTCTGGATTTCAAACCATATTTGTTTTTAAAAAATAGTATTATTATTTATTTTAAGTTGATTTTTATGTCATATATATTTACCTTCTGAATAATTGAGTTGGGGTGGAGATGGTACTTCTCCCACCCACCCCTATAATATTCTTGAGTTGAAAATACCTTAATTTCTTCCCTCTTTTTCTACTCCTTTGTGCTGTCTTGCACTTTTGCATACTCTTATATTTGAACTAACTACTCTTGACAATTGACCAAATGGTTTTCCAGGTTGTCCA
Organism: Sesbania bispinosa; assembly: GCA_026901365.1. Taxonomy (NCBI): domain Eukaryota; kingdom Viridiplantae; phylum Streptophyta; class Magnoliopsida; order Fabales; family Fabaceae; genus Sesbania; species Sesbania bispinosa. Next base: position 1,353,236 of record QLOH01000174.1, read on the forward strand.
TGATAGGGGTAGTGACATTATCATCGTAGGCCGTGGCATCATCAAGGCAGCAAATCCGGCTGAAGCAGCTCGCCAATACCGTCTTCAAGGATGGAGTGCGTACTTGGCCAAGCTTAACGGATGATGCCAAGTGCATACTTAGGATTTAGGAAGTGGGTTATTCTTTTCTTCTTGATAAGAGAATTTCATTTCATGATTGTTCATAAATAACATCCAACAGGGATGCTGTACTGGAATTTTGTTTTACTTTTTCTCCGCTAGAAAATATTCAGTTTACCTATCCGGATCTTTACCAGAAGGGCTTCATTTATATGATTTTCCATAGCATGCAGTGAGTTGAATGATATCTTTCACATTGCCTTCATAAATCACTTTCTGTCATGGCAAAACCAACTCTTCTCTTAATTGTAATTTAACGGATTATTGATCCATGTGGGGTCAACTACCAAATAATTAACTGGCTTGGTGTGTTCTTGAAATGTTACTGGTGTAGAGCTTTTTTTAACACCACCATTTCATTGCACCTGGTGGACCACAGAAGAGTAATCATCACATAAGAGTGAGTGAATTAGGTTATGACTAAACAATTGTGTATTTTGATGCCACAAATTTGAAGGTACGGTGAAATAAGCCTGACAAAGCCACTATGATGTATAATAATAGCAAGCTTGGAGATAAAAAATAATAATCTCAACTTCACATTCAAGCATTATGCCAAATCACACGTGAAGTCAAATAAAACACTACAAATCATTGTGTGAATAATTAAGAACCAATCAAGGACTATCATAGAAACTAGAAAGATTATGGAATGCACAAATACTTGGATTAGAATTGGAAAACAAACACGTTTTCAAATCTCAAAACAAGTTCACAAGATGCGCAGTAAATTGATAAATATGACACTTTTTAAGAGAATAAAACAAAGTATATAACATGCTCCTCTGCAATGCTGCAAACGAAACCTGAGGAGCAATTTCCATGCTTTTAATTGTAGTTTATCAAGGTGTGCCTGCAAAATTTTCTCAAATTGCTATCAACCATCAACATTCATAGGACAAAAAGAATATTATAGAGCACGCTAAGGTTCTACATCTCTTCGTAATTATCATCATGTTAGGAGGTACACCTTCCTGTTCATGTATTTGATGCAAGGATAAGCAAAGAGAGTTTGCCTCCTAAACTACAAACACAATACATGACCAGAAGATACATATCACTACAAGAAATGTGTTGCACTACAAACTATTCATACTAACTTAATTGCTAGTTCAAGAACGGACATCATCTCCCTCCAGTCATTGTTCTTTCCAAATCCTACCAGTAACCCTTAGCTTCAATTCCTTCCGATCACCCCCTGAAAAGAAGAGAGCCATATTTCTCTGAATGATGAGACCGTCAAAACTGTCACGAACCTTGCGGTGGCTGTCCCTGATGCTTCTAGGCACCCCCTGCCAAATCATCTTCCTCCCATTTCCACCTACCTCTAAACTGTAGCTGTAATTCTTTGCCTCATTATCATCACCCATAAACCGCAAAAAGGCTATGTAAACAGGAGCCATTCCAAGCTGAAATGCTTCAAAATGTAGACAAAGTACTGACCAAAGCAGCTGAAAACCTAGAACCCAATGTGAAATCCATAAATCAGCTAAAACCCAAATTTTGGTTAGAAAAGTGCACATATACAGCCCTTGCACAGAAACCTAGGGAGGTAAAGACAATGTTGTAAATTAATAGTTCCTTCAAATTACCACTTTACAACAAACTCAGTTTCCAAGATGTTCCACTATTGGCAATAGAGAAATCATATTTGTACATCATTACAACATACATCAAAGAGAGAGAAGGAGAGAAAAGAGAGTGAAGAGAGAGAAATATGAGATGTGATGGGTGATATGATAGAGAGATATAGAGAGAGAAAATGTGTTGTATGAGTTGTTGTATAATTTTGGTTGTATGAATTCATTAACTCTTGGCAATATAGGATTTTTCTTGTTTAAGCAGAGAAACTTACAGGGTTAATTATATAGCTTGATTATACACACATGTACTTCCAAACATGCCCCAAAATTACACAATCTACCAACAGCCCTACTGAATTTGCAGCATCAATAGAAAGCAAGGAGAAAAAAGTTTCAAAAACAATACCGTTAACATCCATGTGGCATTTTCAACTTCCTGTGGATTTGATTTGACATAGCGATGGTTAAAGTGCTACCATTGTGCATGTCCACTTTGTGGTCGTCTTTCAGATGGGCCACCAGGTAGGGTATATCACCCATAACAGAGCATTCTGAACCAGCATATGGACAGTTATAGGGTCTATATGCACATTGAGATTCGTGTTTTAGCTTGCTGTAATATGGATATATACCAATGCACCCAAAACCTTGATATTTACAGGGAAGTTCCAAAGATGCAGCCACCTTCTCCAGTGCTAGACATCTAATATTGCCAAGCTCATGCCTACAAGTAGGGCACCGGTTATGGACCCTGGGTTTGCAACCTGAGCATATCGTGTGACCGTTTGAACACTGCAATAACAGCAGAGAAAAAGAAGTTAACTAATTTTCTAAATGAAATTTCTGTTATTAGAGGACATTCAATTTAAATCAAAAGAAAAACACCAATAATTAAATAAACTCAAAGTTAAATACAACAAAAGTAATTGAATTCTTGCTAAAAAAGTCCAATATTCTCAAAATAGATCAGCTAGGTAAGACATCTAGTGTGTTTGGTTTATACCAAAACCACGTTTCAAACGTGAATCCGGAGAAAAGCTAGTCTCAGTAGCGTTTGCCCAGATCCATTGGGGAATCCAAACATGAGTTTGACCAGTTTCAACGCTAAACCAAACACATACTAAGTTTGTGTTTGTGGCATGCCTCACAGACCATTGTTTTTGTTAAACTTACTATGAGAATGAAAATTCCATTTTTCCTTTTCTCCAATCTTGTTACTATGCAGCTACATCATTCCATGAAACCAGTACTGGCCAATTGCACTTTACCATCCTAATTAATTTATCAAGAACCGTAAAATTCAACAATAAAATTATCATCAATACATAAACAACCTGATGGATTGGAGGGTACATGGCATTCAGGCATACAGGGCACTCTAAAAGCTCACGGACACTGCTTGAAACAGTCCCATTAGGTTTAAGAGCAGTTTGTGCAGGATCATTCACTAATTCACTAACATCTGTTGACTCTTCATTTTGAGGAGGATCTACATCAGCTTTGCTCCGTATATCGTCAAAGAATGGATTACTTGATGCCATGCTAGTAATAGCGATCACCAGCAGCCCTGTGAAAGGGGGAAAATCATTAGAATCAACCAGGAAGGCAGGAGTTAAATTCAATACACAGTGAATCTTTTTACTTTCATCATGAAGCTACCATGATATAATTAGATTCAATCATGTACCAGTACTACAACTATATTAGAAGGTTCAATCATGTACTACAACTATATTAGATTGTCCTCTGTGCATAAGAGCAAGAGGAAGGAACCATATATATTTGTCAAAGCAAAATTACAGGGAAGCAAAGAACATTGTCAGAGGAATTACCAAATACAAATCACATTTACTAAACATAATAGAGCTCAAAACTTATCGAAACTCAAGAAATGACAATGAAAATCTATGTATACTTTTACAAAAGAAAATTTGAGCTGGTTCTTCACAATTAGCTTTGATAAGTCCTGATTAGGCACAAGCAAGAAAATACAGAATAAAATAAGAGACAAAACATACAGAAAGTTTATCAACATGACCAGGTCAAATGTGGAACTTTGCAGGCATGGGTCATTGAACTGTTTCACTTAGGAACCAACCAAAAACAAAAGGGCAAGGATAAAATGACAGCAAAGCAGATAGTTTATTAAAAATTGTACCCTTCTCAAACATTCTCTCTGTAATATGTATTATTATCTAGTAAAATGAGCAAGGTTTTGTATCTGCGTCCTTGTACATTGATGCAAGACATTACATTGGAAAAGGGAGCAAAGAAACATGAACTGCCATGACAAACCCACTCAGTCTCAGAGACTGAAAACACCCCACCCGGCTAAAAAAGAGTCTGCCTACATGGCATCAAAGCGTAATCTAAACAAACATAAACCTCAGGAATCAAAGTTACAAACTCAACTTAATATGACAAAGGAGTAAAGTCAAGTGAAAGGTGTCAGCAATCATCAAAACCAATACCACTAGCAAGAAAGCTAAAACAACTTTGCAAAATATATATATAAATATAACTAGACTCAGCTTTCAATGGAACGTGTCTGTTTTCCCATGAAAACAAACACACATCATGCCGAACACATCATAGAACCATAAAAACCTTAAAAGTAAAAGCCAAGACCAACCAAACATGCATAGCATTATCTGAGACACTCGTTTTAAACATTGAAAATTTAGCATGCCACCCCGTAATCCAAGACACTCAATTGACCAAACAAAAAAAAAGGGAACCTCAGCGATCATAAACAGATCAAACACAAACCTTAAACAGAACAAACTGTTCCATCCATTCACATGTGCCTTATAATCAAAACCCTAAACTCAAGCAACAAACGCGTCATATTTCAAAACCAAACCCACCACAGATCTACAATAAACACAAATAGTAATCGCCGAAGAAAAAAAAAAACTCAGGGAACGACTCAGAAATCAAACCATAATCGCCCCCATTAATTAATAATTATTAAAAAATAAAATAGAACCCCAGAAACGGAAAAACTTAAAAGAACCTTAAAGAGAAAGAGAAAAATACCTGAAATGATGAATTGATCAGAAGAACATTAGAGAGAAGAGGAAGAAAATGAAGGAAACCGAGAGAGAGAGAACCAAGGTTTTAGTTGGTTTACAACAAAACAAACTGTATTAAATGAAAAGTGCGCGTCTGACGAGTGGAACAAGAATTTCAAATTAAAGATACAACAACGAGAGAGAGAAGGGAGCGTAGGTAAGAAGGAAGAGAGAGAGAGAGATTTCTCGGGAAAATGGAGAATAGAAGAGAAAGGATTTTAAAAAAGGAAGGACCCACACTCCTTGATTTCCTCTTTTGCGTTTTCGTTTGAACTTTAAACTACTACTTGAACTTCAATCTTTGACTCTTTCTTTAACAGTTAACACCTTCTTTTTATATTATTTTAATTTTTATATTTAATAAGAGGGGATCAAATTATGGTATATAAATTACACTGAATTTCACTTCATTTAATAGTTTTTAAAATTTATTATTGAATTGAAAGGTATTATTTTATAAATTATATTTAATTTAAAATTATTTAATATATCATTGAAAGATATCTAAATTAATGTTACTTGATTGAAATTTAATAGACAATTAATATGATGAATGATTATAATTAATAATTGAATCAATAAAAATCACATTCTTTATAAAGAAACTAATGATTTAAGAATCAATTCCATAAAAAAATATTTAAGAATCAATATAACTTATATTAATGTAAATTGAATTTTCTCCTTTTAATGATATGATTTTCATAGAACTAGAAATTAATAAGGATAAGAGTATAAAAAAGAAAATATTTAAGTTTAATTTTAGGATCTCATTTAAATTAATCAAATATTTTGACCAAGACCAACCCTAATGACTCATTAAGGATTGATATATCAGAATAATTCTTCATTTAATTTTAAAGTTTAATTATCTTATTTTATTTTATTTTATTTTAATTAATAACGATTAGTTGACACTTCGCAGACATGCTAATGCCGTCCCACCTCCACTCTCCTACCCTATTCTGAACACCTCTCCTAACTCGTTCCACACATGAAAATATTGTTTGGTGGGGAGTGTTTATTCTTTGAAAATGATAACTAATTTTTTTTTAAAAAAGAAAATATCTACATGTGTTTTTATGATGTTAAGGGGTTTATCTTTTAAGGTTATTCACACTTAAGAGTGTGTTTAGTGGAAATCAAACTTGGAAACTCTTCCCACAATATTAGTTTGTATTGTGAATTGAATCACAACTATCAATACTATTACATTGGAGAAGTATTGGTGAGTACTGTTCACTCAGCGTTTTTTTTTTCTCATGACCCGGGCTTTTCTTTTTATACACGTCGGGCCAAATAGGGTACTAGGATGTCACTGTCAAGCTTATTTGTAAAAGTGATCCAACTCCCATCATCAATCACACTTTCAAACCTTAATTTTTACTTTGACTTAATTAGAAGCACTGCATTTATGGCATTGCATATATTTATGGCCAACTAAGATAAAAATCTTATATAAAACCATGATGTCAACTAGAAAAATGATTTTCTCACAAAAGCAAGTCGCAGAACCCATAACTATTTAGAGTTTTTTTTTTAACCCATAACTTGTTGAGTTTAAACGACAATTGCCTAGATCAATTCAGATAGATACAAGATATAGCATGTTCATAAAATGATTAGAAGGAATTGCGTATCCGGAACCAGAGAATGATCCATGGTGTTTGTCTTGAACAGAGTGAGAGAATGCTGCTCTCTTCCTGGCAAGAGCTCAAAAAACAGAAAGGCAATACAGAGTGCAGAGACAGGACTTGCTTTGTCATATGTCTTATATAAAAACTGACTAATGGGTACCAGCTTATATCCATACCAGTAGAGACCCGCGACCTCTCAACGGGTTACTGAACAGTCCAACCCATCACGGAGTATTCATCAGAACCCAATATGTATTATCCATAAATCCATAAAATTAATAACATGTGCAATATAATTGATATTAACAAATATAATTAATTTATTTATTAATGTTAATCCACAATAATAATATTAATTATATTTATTAATTATTTATATAATAATAATCATATAAATAATTGTATAAATATAACATAACTAAGTAGGATATAGAGTAGTCTCTAATTAGAGTATTTTTTTTTATACACATGAAAACTGTATTTGGTGGTCATGATGATTTATAGATTAGGAGGTAGAGTTGTTTTGTTATGGGTTTGGTTGGTAGAGTAATACATTGTTTCTAATATTTGTTTTTTTATATTTTAATGTGATAGAAAAGAGAAAAAATATAGAAAAATATTATGTGTGAAAAAATATAAAATAAATGAGTGTGAAAAAAATCATCTGTTGAGACAAGCTCACCTCCAAGAAGTTTTTAATATGACAAACTAATTAAGATTAAATATGCATATGAGATGCATCCTGCGTTACTAACTATGTGCTTGAGTATGGCAGAGATTTTCTGTATCTAAACCACTGCAGGAAAACATGAAGTTCACTTAGATCAAGCAAATAACATAAGTAACAGATGCAAGTTCAGCTTGAGAAGCAAGCTAAGAACAGATGCAAGTTCAACTTAAGATACAAGCCAAGGTCAGACGTAAGATCAACATTAAGATGCTAACACAGCATGAGATGCAAGCCTCTATGTTCAGATGATGTTCTAAGAAAATAAGAGATCTCAGCACAAAGCCAAAAGAGACTCAAGCACTGCTTGAGATGCAAGCCATGAACAGATGCTAGTTCAGCTTGAGACGCAAGAACAGCTTGAGACGTCGTCTCAAGGACAGACGAAGCAAGATGGGATCTCATCAGAGATGCAAGAAAATTGCAACAGAATCTGGACAGAAGTAAGACTGCATGCCCAATGACAGGAGACAACAAGTGGGGTCAGCATTAAGTCAAACAAGGACACAAGGACATTGACACAGTGACTTAGCCTGAAAAGCTGTTGTACACCTACCAAAAAGACTGTACCTGCTGTTGTGTGTTCCAACGGATTGCAACGACCACATAACGGCTAGTTCCTCATCTGTTGATATAAAAGAGACAAGATCAAATGCTGAGAAGTGAGAGAGATTGCCCACACTACTGTACAATCATTCAGCATCTTATCACATCTCATCTAGCATCTCAAGTGCACTCATCAGCTATCTGTCAACAGATCTAATACATCTTGAGATCTACATATGTCTCTTTCATCTCTCTTCTGTGCATCATTTCTATACTGTAATTTAGGAGGAGAGTTTTCCTAGCTTACCAATTTCCATATCCATACTGTGTATGTTGTAAGCTAGACTCATCATATTCATCCACTGTAACTTGTCTCATCTAAGATAGGAGGGTTCCTAGTCTTAGAGTGAGGTGTTTGCGTCCTGGAGAGGCTGTAAGAATACTTGTGGCTCAGCTAAGATAGGAGTGCCTAGGCTTAGTGTGAGTGAGACGTCCTGAAGAGGCTGTAAGAATACTTGTATTGGCTGGTTTGTCAATAGTGGAAAATCTCACGTGTTGTGAGGATTGGACGTAGCCCAAGGTGTGGGTGAACCAGGATAAGATCTATGCCCCTTGTCTCTTGCTCTGTCTCTATATTGCTTATATTGATTTGATTATAATAACGCAATAATAATCAGAATAACTCAATCAACAATCAATATAAGATTATGAGTTAAAATCTAGATATAAGAATCATTACTAAAATTGGATTAGATATATCCTGTCTTAACAGAGACTCCAAGTTGGCAAACTTGAGAGAACATCTCAACAATCAATTTTAGTGTGAAATTGCAGGAACAAATTTGAAAAGTCTCTATTCAACCCCCCCTTCTAGAGACCTTCAGCCAACTTCATCATCATGTTTTTTAAGGGTATTACAACTTTGACACCTTACTTTTAGGGTATGATAAGTATAATAGAAAAGAAAGAAATAAAAAAACAACTAAAATGAAGAGAGACAAGAGAAAAAGTTTGGTAATTTATATGATAGAAAGGAGAAATTGGTGGGGTATGTTAAGTGTAGGAAAGAGAAATATAAATGAAAAATGAAGACGATGAAAATGTGATAATTGATGTAATAGAGAGATAAAAAATTATGTATAAAAAAGTGTAGTGTGTGAGAGGTGTATAAAAGTAAGAGATAAAAAGGAAATAAGAGAAATGAGGTGAAAACGTGATACAAAAGAAAAAAAAGAGATTTTAGGAAAAAAAAAGTGTGAAAGAAAGAGTATAATAAAGAATTTTGAAAAAATCATTAGTTTTTTAAAAGTATTAGACTTTAACAACCCATTTTTAGACCGTGAAAAGTGTATGAGAAATAGATATGGGAAGAACGAAAATAAAGATAAAAAAGGTGAAAAAAGTAATCATTAATGTAATAGAAAAGGAAAAATGATTAAAAAAATGTGAAAATTTCATATATTTTAGAATTAAGTATGATATATATTAAACAAACATTTTGTGAAATCAATTTGTTCCATAAAATATTTAATAAATTTATTTAACCCGTAAAAATTATTTTACCAATAATTTGTTCCACTGTATTTATTTAATATTCATTTATAATTTTTATTGAATTTTAAAATTAAATTGTTATTATTAAAATTAAAAATCAATTAAAACACATGTGTAAAATTAATATAATTGATAAAAATATTTTAATTTCAATACAAATAAATTAAAATATAAAAAAAGAATTAAAAGATAATTAGAGAAAATTATTGTATGTGTCATGTTATTTTTTTATATTAGTTATTGGGTGAAAAATGGCTATTTAAAATTTGATAGACCATTAGTGTAAGAGATGATAATATTTTTTAAAACCCAGATAAAATAATTAACTAGCTTTAATTACTTTTATTAGTCTTTGTGATTCAATATAGTGTGCCTTATAAAAAGGAATAGAGAGAGTATTATATTATATTTATTTACATTTAAATGTATATAAACTAGATTTTCATTTTTTCCAAAAAAAATAAGAAATGTGGAACACATTTGGGGACACCTAGAATGAATTTAATTCTATTTGATCATCTCACCCCGTTAAAGTTTCAACGAAGACAATTTTCATTTTTCTTTGTTTTGTTATAAATGACCATTAATAAAAGTCAAAGCTAGACATTGTCACATGTTGGTGTTTATTTACCAAAAATCGTTTTCTCTGATGGTCAATTATATGTAGTTATATCTAGGGTGAAGTCTCGACAAGGACTTAAGATTCTTATATGTGATTATATTTTTAAACGTTATAATTTGACGAAAAATATAGTATATAAATGAATTTTTTATTATTATTATTATATAAAGGAATATTTCAAAAATATAAATGATATGGTATGATATATTTTACATGTGTAGTTATTAATGTTTGAAATTTGTTGTTTCAGATAAATTTTTTGTGTTTTAATTTTTTTAATTCTTTCAATATAAACAAGTATAAGTTTTAATATGAAAAACAATCACTAATCATTATCATTTTCTAAAGTTTACATATTTATATTAATTAAATTAAATATATTATAGTATTCAGTATAAACAATCTATTTGATTAATAATACCATGCATCACATGGGTCAGACACTAGTTTAATACATACACCAGTGTTTGATGTCATAACTCTTGTAAGTGAGGAGAATATCTGAATATGTATAACTAGTATCCAACCTCATGCGATGCACGGATTTATTATTTAAATAAATATTTAAATTTTAATTTTAATAATATATCTAACCTGTTTAATATATGTAAACATTAAATCATAAAATTAATTATTTTTTAATATTTAATTTGAAACTTGTTAGTAGATCAAGAATATAACAAACTAACAAAGTAAAATGGATTTGAAAACATGAAATGGTTACATCTAATAATTATAAATGAACACTATCAGCGATATTGCTTCATTTAAATTTTCTGAAACACTTTATTGTATACAATATTTTTTGTAACATTACAACACTTAAAGTTGTTATCACATATATGAATCCTAAGTCTTTGTTTAGACTTAACGCTAGATACAACAACATGTAATTGGGTTATGGGTTATGCTCATTTTTACATATATTACTAAATTTTTATAATAAAATTAATTTATAATATAGTCATATACATCAATTAGTAGAATGTGAATATCATATTGTTATCATGTTTATAGAAAATAATAACAAATACATCATTAATATAATAAATTTAAAATATATTCACATTTGATATCTCACACTGCAATCATTTCAAAACTATATAAAAGTGTATGAAAAAAACCATTATTGGGAGAGTTAACCCCACTATAATATTGATATTCATGACCCGAGAGGACTAACTTCGATGGAGGATATTTATAGTTTATTTAAAAAATCACTTTAAACATATAATTGAAAATTTTGCTTAACTTTTAAACGTACTATATTAAATATATAATAAATCAAAATACAATATAATAATTTTATTCAAGTAAAAGAAAAGAAAATAATTATAAATTTTATAATTCTAATTTGAAATTTTATCCATAAAAATTATAATCAAGACATCATAAAAGTAATTATAAATTTGAATTATATTGGTATTTGAGATCTCTCATCTTAATCACCTAAAACATATATAAAGTGTATGGACAAAACCGTTGTTAGAAACGTTAGTCCCATCATTATATGAATGTTCATTGAAGGAACATGACCGTCTCACGTAGAGAGTACTTGGGGTCTTTAAAAAATGAGAATAAAAAAATCTTAAAAAATATAAATAATAAAATGTGAGAAAATGTGACATATGTACTGAGCGAAAAAATTTAATATAGAGTAGATAGAATAAATAAGAGAGATTATAAGTAAAAACATTAATAAAATAGAGAGATAATTATTTTAGTATAATAAAAAATGAAAATTAAAATGTGATAAAAAATAAAAATAAAAATAGAAGAAAACGCTGGAGAATGATTGTCTCATATGGAAGATAGTTGTATGGTTTGTAAAAAAAATCATTTTACTGTATTGCTAATAAAAAAATTAAAGAAACGCAAGTAAGAAAACATGACACGTGTTATGGATGAGCAATTTTAATATAGAATAAATAGATAAATAGAATAGATAAGTGAGATAATAAATGAAAATATTAATGAAAAAAATAAAGACATAAATGATATATTGAAATGTCATGCTAAATTTAATGTAAATCAATACATTTATTCTATTGCTTAATGTGAGTTTTCATGTAACGAAACAGATAAATAGAAATAAATAATGAGAGAAATTATTTGATGATAATAATAATATTAATAATAAAGAAAATTAAATGTGATAAAAAAGAAAAAAATGTAGGAGGAAACTGTTTCACATGGAGGATAGTGGATACTCATGGTTTATCAAAATATCACTTTTATAATGAAACAAAATAGAGATAAATATGTTTTTCGTCCCTATAGTTTTGGTCAACTTTGGTCCTCGTTCCTGTATTTTAAATCCTTTGTTTTTTGTCCCTGAACTTTCTAAACACTCAAACCATGGTCCATGACCGTTAATGAAATTTGTTAACCTGATTAGCTGGGTAATAAAATTTACATGTTAGCCTCAATAATGGCTCCAAATAGCTGACTCATCTAATTAATATTTTTTATTAATTATTTAATTATGAAAATAACCATAATTATGAAATTAGGTTTTTTTATCGGGTAAAATTGCTCAGGTGAAACCCCTAATTTAGCAATTAGGATTATTTGAATAATTAAAAATTAATAAAAAAGTTATTTAGATGATCGGTTAATTATTTGGGACTCACTATTGAGGCTGACATGTAACTTTTTTTAGCCAGTTCATCAAGTTAACAGATCTCACTGACGGGCAGGGACCACTATTTGGAGGTTTAGAAAGTTTAGGGACAAAAAACTTAGGATTTAAAGTACATGGACGAAGACTAAAGTTAACTGAAACTATAGGGATGAAGAACATATTTTTCCAACAAATTAATATGAATGGACAATGAGAGGAAATGTTTTAATATAATAACAAAAAAATTAATTTATGAAAAAAATCAAAAAGAAAAAAAATGAGCAAAACTGTCTACCGTGCAGGATAAATGTGGTCATAAAAATATCATTCTTCAGAAAAGAGAATAAAAACCTTGAGAAAACGCAGATAAAAAAATAACACGTGTAATGTGGGAATAATTTTAATACAGAGTGAATGGAAGTAAATTGAAAGATGGAATATATAAGAGAGGTAATAAGTGAAACATTAATGAATAAAATAGAGAGATAAATAATATATTGAAAAAATACATTAAAATTTATGTAAATAAACTCATATCGTATTTTTTTATGTGAGTTTTTATGTAATGAAATAAATAAACATAAATAGATAATGAGAAAATTTGTTTTAATATAATAATTATAAAAATTAAAATTAAAATATGATTAAAAAAGAAAAAGAAAAAAGACAGGAGGTGGACTGCTTCCTGTGGTTTATAAAAAAATTACTTTACTGAAATGAGAATAGATATGAATGAATAATGAGAGGAACTATTTTAATATAATAACAAAAAATTAAAGTGTGATAAAAAAGAAAAAAAAGAAAATAGTATGAGCAGGAATGTCTCCCGTGAATGATACTCGTGATTTACAAAAAAAAATCACATTTGTAATGAAATAGATTAATGGGATCCAATAATGAGAGAAAATATATTAATATAATAACAAAAAATAGAAAATTAAAAGTGAGATAAACAGGAATTTTAATATAGATTAAATAGATAAATAGAATGGATGAGTGAGATAATAAATGAAAACATTAATGAATAAAATAGAAAGATAAATGATATATTGAAATATAATGTTAAAAGCAATGTAAATCAACACATTTATTGTATTCCTTAATGTGAGTTTTTATATAATGAAATAGATAAACAAAAATAAATAATGAGTGAAATTATTTAAATATAATAATAAAAAGAAAATTAAAGTATGAAAAAAAGAAAAAAAAATGTAGGATCAAAATTGCTTCACGTGAAGGATAATCATGGTTTATAAAATATCACTTTTATGATGAAACAAAATTATATGAATGAATAATGAGAGAAAATGTTTTAATATAATAATAAAAAAATGAAATTGTGAGAAGAAACAAAAACAAAAACAAAAACAAAACAATAGGAGCAAGACTGCCTCCCGTAAAGGATAAATGTGGTTTATAAAAAAATAACTTTATAAATGAGAGAATAACAAATTTTGAAAAAATGAAAAAGGGTACATTTTAATAAAACTGACTCGTAAAGGGTACATGTATTCACAAAGTCAATACCAGCAAAGTATATTTTTTTTTGTCAAACAAAGTATATTTATTGTTTGCAAGAAATCTAATGTTATATTTATTAGTCCCACCCAGACTCTACAAATTTGGGAAGCCAGATTACAAGTCTTGATGGCCCATAAAAGCAACTCGGTGGCCCAAACGTGGATAAAAAAATTAAGGGATGAATGAACAGTGAATAAAAAACAGCCAAAATATAATAGTATAGATAGATAGATGTAATATATGATCGACCAAAAAAAAGATGTAATATATGAAAATTGAAAAAAAAAACGGAACAGCTTCCCATTTCTACCCTTGATGATCTTCTCAGTTGTCCACTGCAGACCGTCTTTGGCACAGGGAGAAGATGAACAGAGACAAAGCATCTATTGACTTCCCCATCATAAATTCATAATCATTATAATATTAATTAATAAAATAATAATAAATTATATGAATAATAATTAATAAAAAATATAAATGATAATAATAGAAAAATTAATAATAATAATATAAATATAATAAAATAAAATGATAATAATAGAAAAAATAATTATATAAATAATTATAAACATTAATAATAGTATAAATAATAATAATAATAATAACTTTTCAAAAAAATAATAAAAGAAATATAATTGCTATTTTATTTAATGGGGGCAAATAAGTAATTATATATCATACCCACTTTCCTTTCCCTCACTTTTTTATCATTTTTTCCCCAAACCAAACAACTTAAAAATCCTCCTACTTTTCCTCTATTTTCTCTTCTTTTTTCTTCCTTTCCTTTTCTTCCTCTCATTTTCACTCCTCATCCAAACAGAGTCTTAAGCAATATCTCGGGTCTGAGTCAGTGGATGGAAAAAAATCTCCACCGTGAGAGTTAGTCACACCGTGACGTGAATGTTCCCGACTCGAGTAGTATTACCTCACATGAAGAATACATGTGATTTAAACAAAAAAATCGAAATGTTAATATAACTAGTACATTAATCATGTAATACGCGGATAAAAGTATATTTTATATGATTAAAATGAAATTTATAATAAATTAATGTTTTAAAAATAAAAAAATTATAATTTGAATAATTAATTATAATATTGAATTATGTTTTATTATTGAAATCTAATTTATATAATTATTTAATAATAAGTTATGATTAAATAAATCATATTTATACAATAAGAATAAATAATTATACTAAAAATAAGGATTAGAATAAAAATTAATAGGATTTTGAATCTTAATAAATTTCAATTTTTAAGGATAGACATTTATTATTATTTAAAAAGTATTTAAAAATTGAAATTGCAAAAAAGAAAATGTTAAAATTCATTTAGATGCATAGTAGAATGAGTGAATGCATCATTGTGCAAAATGAGATCTTAATTTTATATAAATAGTTGATTATGATAAGTTGAATTTTAAATTTAATTATGGGTCTCGCTGACGAATGCTATAGAGGATTATTTAAGAAATTAATAAAAAGAATATTTTTTAGCTAAAATTATGATACATATTCTAATAAAAGTTTTTCATTTTTGTTCCTTAATGAGTTAGGAAACTTATTAGCATTTCACATCAATTACAATTTATTACTACCTCATTCATTTTTATAAAAATAAGGATTTAATTGATATACAATGTCAGTGTAAAGAAATTTTACACAAACATCTAATGTTGTGTTGTCACGTCATTTAATGAATATGACACATCATGTGTTATTAAATTCAATAAATGATGTGATAGCACGTCATTGAATGTCTGCGTAAAATTTCTTTACACTGACAGTGTATATATATTAAACTCTAAAAATAATTGACTAAATCATCAACATCAATAAAAATAATTTAAATCAGTTAAATTTAATTAATAATATCATTAATTTAAATCGAGTAAAATGTATTTTAGTCCTTATAAAATAAGTTAATTTTGATTTTGGTCCTTATAATATTTTTTATTTGCGTCATTTTAAAATCTAACATATTAAAAAACATCCATATTAATGATATGATAAGCGAAAAAATTGTCACATGACGAAGACTTATGTCTACATGACAAAGTTGTTACATTTTTCAAAATTTTAGGCTTTGAGAAATATAGATGAAAAATAAAATTTTATAAAAAATGAAATTAAAAACTCGTTTATTTTATAGGAACCAAAAACTTATGTCATCCATTTAAAATTTATTCAATAAATGGTGACATGCCCAAAATTAACAACGAATACATCTATTTACATAGGAAATGAGTAAGTATTTCACTAATATAAAACTCACAATAAATTATTAATATAAAAGGAATTTAGCTATTAATACATATGAATGTGCATTTGTATTTTTTATAAGGTCTTGTTAACAAGTTTTCTGAGAGTACTAATTAAGGAATCAATTTATAAAAGGTTTTTTTATTGAAAATCACAACTTAATTACATTTGTACCATTTAATGTTACACAATTTAGTAACAAATAATTATTTTTTTATTTTTTACTAGTATCATAAGACACTCATTAGCATTTATTTTTTAAAAACAAAAAAAAAGACATCTTTTATTTCTTATAAAAAATATTATAATTTAATATTAGTGTAAAATAACTTTTTTGTCCCTATCAAATACTCAAATTTTGATTTTTCATCCCTAAAATTTTCTTTTATATTTCTTCCTTATAAAAAATTTAAGTTAGTTTCTTGAGTCACTAGTGTTGATTCTACTATTGCTAGTAGGGGTGTTCATGGGTATGAGTAACCCGACCAACCTGTTGGGTTCTACCCAACCCACCCGTCCAACCCGAATCCACCGGGTTCTCGGGTAGACCCAACCCGAGTGAACAGGAATCGAAGGTGGGTAGGTCGGGTGACGGTTTTGGGGTTTGCTTACCCACATAACCCGATCCGACCAGACTCGAGGTCGCATGCAGAAAAAAAAATCTTCTTTTCTGGCCCAGGCCCAAAATGCGAGAGAGAGATACATGATTTCATTTTAGTTTACACACACATTTCCCCTAATTCCTATTTTCCTTCTCCCCGAGTCGTGCCCTAGCAGACCCCCCCACCCTCCTTCTTCATCGAGCTCATCCCTTCCGCCGCGTCGTCGCCGTGAAGCCGTCAAGGAACTAAAACCCCACCTCCGTTTACTTCCGTCTTCAGCCTTCCGGTTCCGTTGATCTCCATTCCCACCTTTGTTCCCTTCCCTTCCGTCAAAAACCCAAAATCCCACCCTCCTTCTTCATAGATATCGTTCCCCTCGCCGCGCTGGTAACATTCAGCGACGCTGTGACGCCGTCAAAGACCCAAATCCTGTTCAGCTGTTCTCGGACTCCCTCAGTCGCGCCGGTTTTGGAGTTTTGGGGTAAGTTGTCTTCGACAATCTCCCTCTCCCTTAGCTGGGCTATTGATGTTTGATGAACTGTGGATATATGGATTTCAATATACTGTGATGTTATTGATTTGATGAGCTATTGATGTTTGTGAAGTGTGAATATAAAATTGAAGGGGTGAGGAATGTAGAAGTGTAGAACATAAATTCATCCCATGTTTTATGAGATGCCGTGAGAGAAATGATACTGAATTATAGTGTAGAACAACTATTAATTATAATGTTTGGCTGACATTCCTTTATACTAGTAGATATATGATACTGAATTTGTAATTGTAACTGTACTGTGATTTCTAGTCTCTTTCTAGATTGATAATTCTAGATTGACTGAAAATTAATGTCTGTGATTTCTATTTTCTAGCCTAATTCTAGATTGACACCAAATGAATAAGAGTGACAGAGTTAATTCACATTAATTATAAATTTCAAAGCCTAATTATAATGTTTGGCCGACACTCCTTTATACTAGTAGATATATGATACTGAAATTGTAATTGTAATTGTACTGTGATTTCTAGTCTCTTTCTAGATTGATAATTCTAGATTGACTGAAAATTAATGTTTGTGATTTCTATTTTCTAGCCTAATTCTAGATTGACACCAAATGCATTTCTAAATAAGCTTTGCTTGCTCCTTGTTGTATGTGATTTCTTTGGCTGAATTTATATGCTGAATTGTAGCTTCTGTGATCTTGGTTTTTAGTATGTGATTTCTTTGGCTGAATTTCAGGTGTTTATTCTCTCTTATTCATGCAACGACAAATGGGAACAAATGAGACTGAAGTGGCGAGCACTCACACTCCAATCACTAGGAGTACATCTACTCCACAAACACAAAATCCAATCACCACTGATGATGTGCAACAAACAACTGAAGCTCCCCCACAGTCTGTTGAAGCTCCAACACAAAAGGTTCCATCTACACAAGTGACAGAGACAGGTACGAAAAGAAAATCTACTAGACTTACTTCTACTGCTTGGGAACATTTTAAAAGAGAGAGTGATAAGGCTGTTTGTAATTATTGTGGGAAGGAGTATGCATGCAATAGTGTTAATCATGGAACTACTAATTTGCTTAAGCATCTCAAGGTTTGTCCTAAGAACCCCCATAGGGAGCATGATAAGAAACAGAAAACCATTGTACTTGATAAGAAAGATGAGGATGATAAAATGTTTCTCTTAAGCTTGCTGAGTTCAAACAGGATTTGTGTAGAGATGAGCTTGCTAGGATGATTGTGACAGATGAGCTTCCTTTTAAGTTTGTTGAGAATGTGGGTTTTAAACGCTTTATGAGTGTTTCTCAGCCTCGTTTTAAAATTCCTGGTCGTTTAACCATTGCTAGAGATTGCATGCAGTTATTTAGGGAGGAAAAAGTTAAATTAAGATCTTTCTTGAGTCTCAACAATCAAATGGTTTCAATGACTACTTATACTTGGACTTCAATTCAGAATATGAATTACATGTGTGTGACTGCTCACTACATTGATGATGGGGGCGAATTAAATAAGAAAATTTCGAGTTTTGGATTGATTGCTGACCACAAGGGGGACACTATAGGCAAGGCATTAGAATATTGTTTGAAAGATTATGGAATCTCTAAAGTATGCACTGTTACAGTTGATAATGCTAGTGCTAACAATTTGGCTCTAGCTTATTTGATTAGGGACATGAGTGCTTGGAGTGGTACTACCTTAATGAATGGTGAGTATATGCATATGAGGTGTTATGCACATATCTTGAACTTAATTGTAAATGATGGGTTGAAAGAAATTGATGAATCCATTGTTAGAATAAGGGCTGCTTGTAAGTATGTTAGGGCATCTCCTGCTAGATTGGCTTGTTTCAAGAAATGTGTCCAAGATGCAAACATTAGTCGTTCCCAAATGCTTGTACTTGATGTTCCAACAAGGTGGAATTCCACTTATTTAATGTTGGAAGTGGCTAAAAAATATGAAAAAGCATTTTATAGACTTGAAAGTGATGATCCCTTTTATGTGAATAATCTTGATAATGATGGGGGCCCTCCAAACAGTGATGATTGGATTCGTGCACGCTTGTATATGAAGTTTTTTAAGATATTTTATGAGGCAACCCTTTCTTTTTCTAGTTCTTTGCATGTAAGTGCTAACACTTTCATTCGTAAGTTTGTTAAGATTCAAACTGCATTAAATTCATTTATTGAAAGTGATGATTTTGGGTTGCAACGAGGCATCAAATATGAAAAAGAAATTTGATAAGTATTGGGATGTTGATGGGAAAATGAATTATCTTCTATTTGTGGCTGTTTTTCTTGATCCAAGGTTGAAGTTAGAATATTTTGATTTTAATTTCCCAATGATTTATGGTAATGAGAAATGTAAGGAGATAATGAAAAAATAGAAAGATCTTGTGAAGAAGTTGTTTGCACAATACAAGGGTATGTATCCATATGTACCTGATAGTCTTGATTCTAGTGGTGCTTCCTCTGATGTGAGTCATGTGACCTCCTCCAATGTTAGTACTAATGTTGACAAGGTTGATGTGGATGATGAGTATAATATAAGGGTGAGAAAGAAGAAAGGAGAACTTAAGAAACATGAGTTGGATAGATAAATTGAGGATGGAGTTGAGCTTGACCGTGATGGTTTTGACATTTTAAGGTGGTGGAGAGTCAAGGGACATGAATATTATATTCTTTCACACATGGCTAGAGATATCTTAGTTATTCCAGTGTCTACTGTATCATCTGAGTCTGCATTCAGCACTGGATGTCATGTTCTTAACCCATATCGTAGTTCTTTACATGCCACCACGGTTGAGGCTTTGATTTGTACACAAAATTGGTTGAAGCCAAGCACTAAGACTAGTATCATTGATCCACAAAAACCAATTGATGTGGTGCAAGTCGAAACAGGTATGCTCACATTTCATCACATTTATTTACTACTTAATGTTTGTTATTAACTTTTCAATTTCATTATATGTTCCATGACTTACTTTTAACGTTTTTTAATGAATTTATTCCATTCTTAGAAATGTCAGGTGTTACATTCGTTGAGGAAAAGGAGATTCTTAGTGATATGGGTAATTAATCCTTGAGATATGGTAATATTAATTACTCAATAGCTCCATTTAATTCAATTTAATATATTTAAATATCTATTGACACTACGTAATTACTTTTAATTTGATTTTGCAGGATGTGTAATGATTAGCCGATGACATATGAAGATTTGTGTTTGTGGGCTGCTAGTTCTGTTTTGTTTAAAATATCTTTAGTGTTTAACTTTAACTGTTTGATACTTTAATTTTTAGTTGTGATGTTTATTTTAACTGTATGATACTTTGTGTGATTATGCCACACTATGGAGATTTCAGACTTGTGTTTGTGCCTTTGTGGTTTTTGTGGGATGTTGTTTGTACTTTTGTAAAGTTGGTCAATGGTCATTATTAGTTTTAATCTCCATTCTCCATGAAAGTGAGAAGATAGTCCAGCAAAAATATATTTTCTCGGTCCAATACAATGGTCCAACAAGAAACATGAGCAGGTTAAAAATAAAAAAACTATTTTTAAGGGTTAAATCGGCCCAAAATGCCCAAGAAACCGCTTCAAAAAACTAGTCTTTTTTGGCCCAAAAAGGAGGGCCAACCCGACCAAGCCTACCCAGCCCGACCCATGATTCCTCGGGTCGAGACGGGTCGGTTTTGACCCATGTTGTTCTCTTCACCTGAACCGACCCAACCCGTGTCCCTACCTCGGTTCGGGTTCTCAGAAACCACGAACCCGACCCAACCTGACCCAGGATCACCCTTAATTTCCAGTGGATGTGTTGAACGCTTATAATAGTCACCAATATTTGAAAAGTACCCTGACACATTATATAAGAGTGTTAACCTCATTAAACACATTCAGAGAGTCAAATTTCATATCCAACTAAAACTAAAATTCTTTATACATTTTCTCCTTCCTATATATCACAAATAGTCTGTAAATAAGTTTAATGAGGCAAACACTGTTGTATAATGTGTCAGGATACTACACATAAGATTTCTGATTGTGATGCGCGATCGACACATTCGTAATTAATAGTAGAATCAATAGCAAGGACTAAAAAATAACTTAAATATTTTATAAGGATAGAATGAAAAAGAAAATTTTATTAAAGGTGAAAATTAAAACTCATGTATTTTATAGGGATAAAAAAAATTATTTTATCCTTAATATTATCAAATTTTATTCTTCGTGATCAAATTTTGACCGCACAAGACGTTCCTACCATGGAAAATCTTATCACTCGCCTGTTGAGAGTCCCTTCACCCAAAACCTTTGAGTCTCATCTTAACACAACTGATGGATCTGCAATGATGACCACTTCAGGTTTTTGTGGAGGACGTGCAAACCGTGGAGGTCGAAGGGGCAATCGTCCCTATTGCACTTATTGCAAGAGACCAGGTCACACTCAGGAGACATGTTATTCTATTCATGTTTTTCCTGAGAAAACGGTCAACCTTACTCAGTCTATGCCTATACAAGAGGATGGTAGGCGATATGAAGTTATGACAGGAAAGCAACCTATGTCTTTTTCTGAAGATGAAATCCGAGAGTATATGTAGTGGAAGACAGCCAAACAGGATCAGTCAACCACAACTATAATTGCTCATATCGGTAATCCTACAATTTATCTATCTCATGCTGGTCATAATCTGACATCTTGGATTATTGATGCTGGAGCTTCCGACCATGTGTCTGGTAATCAGTCATTGTTTTCTTCTCCTTTAATTGAGTTTTCTCGCTTCATTACTCTTGCTAACGGTACTAAAGTACCTGTCCAAGGCATTGGTCATGTTTCTCCCACTGAATCTCTCTCATTAAAATCTGTACTATTTATGCCTGGATGTCCCTTTAATTTAATTTCCTTGAGTCAGCTCACTCATTCACTTAATTGCTTAGCCACCTTTGATTCTGACTATCTTTCATTATTTAGGATCGCGGTACGGGGAAGACGATTGGCATAAGACGTGAATCACAAGGATTCTACTATTTGAAGACCACGTCTCCAACAGTATGTGCTGCTACTGAGTCTCCCCATCTTCTTCATCAACGTCTTGGTCATCCCAGTCTGCAGAAACTTCAACTTATGGTTCCATGTCTTGTAAAATTGAAGTCCTTAGATTGTGAGTCATGTCAACTTGGGAAGCATGTCCGTTCTTCCTTTCCTACTCAGGTTCAAAATCAAATAGAACCTTTTGCTGTTATTCATTCTGATATATGGGTCCCAGTTGCGTCTCTAATTCATTAGGATTTAGGTATTTTGTCACCTTTATAGATGACTTTTCTATGTCTACTTGGTTGTTTCTAATGAAAGAACAGTCTGAGTTATTTTCTATATCCAAGTTATTCTATATTGAAATACAAAATCAATTTGGCAAATCAATTAAGATATTAAGAAGTGACAATGCCAAAGAATATTTCTCTCACGAATTTTCATCGTTTATGTCATCTTATGGCATTCTACATCAGTCTACATGTCCCCACACACCTCAACAAAATGGTGTAGCTGAAAGAAAAATTTCCATCTTATTGAGACTGTCAGAACTTTGTTATTACATATAAATATGCCAATACGCTTTTGGGGGGATTCTGTTTTAACAGCTTATCTCATTAATTGTATGCCTTCTTCTGTTATTAATAACCAGGTACCTCACAAATTATTATTTCCTATAAAGACTCTATATGTTGTCCCTCCTCGTGTGTTTGGTTGTACTTGTTTTGTTCATTACCTCTCTCCCGGTACAGATAAATTGTCTCCTCGTGCTATCAAATGTGTCTTTGTAGGTTATTCCAGTCTACAAAAAGGATATCGGTGTTATTGTCCTTCCTCACATCGTTGGTATATTTTTGCAGATGTAACGTTCTTTGAAGAAACACCATACTTCACCTCTTCCGCTGAGTCTAATACAATCTCTGATGTATTACCAATTCCCTATTTTGGTCCACCTCTGTCTCCTTTGCAAGTTTCATCACCCGGTTCTGTCCAGCCCGGAGAGACTCAGTTTGGTCCTTCGCAGCACCCTCTCATCACATATCAACGAAGAACACAACAAGTTCTTCCACTAATAGAAGACATAATAGAAGATCCTAGTGATTCGTTTCCAACTCCAACAGCTTCTCCTATCACGAACCTGCCAAAGTCCTCCCAATCAAGTCCTCTCATTGCTCTCCGGAAAGGTACTCGATCCACTCGAAATCCTCATCCCATCTACAACTTTCTCAGTTTTCATCGTTTATCACCATCATATTATGCCTTCGTATCTTCTTTGTCCTCTATTCATATCCCTAAAAGTGACAGTGAGGCACTTTCTCATTCGGGATGGAGGCAAGCTATGATTGATGAAATGACTGCTCTTGAGCAGAGTGGCACATGGGATCTCGTTCACCTTCCTCCGGGGAAGAAAGTTATAGGATGCAGATGGGTATATGCTGTGAAAGTTGATTCAAATGGTTGTATTGATCGTCTTAAAGCTCTCTTGGTTGCTAAGGGATACACTCAAACATATGACCTTGATTATAGCGACACATTCTCTCCCGTCGCTAAGATGGCTTCTGTTCGCCTTCTTCTTGCCATGGCAACCATTCACCATTGACCGTTACTTCAACTTGACATCAAGAATGCATTCCTTCATGGAGACCTTGCAGAAGAAATCTATATGTAGCAACCACCCGGGTTTGTTGCTCAGGGGGAGTCTGGCTTGGTGTGTAAGTTGAAGAGATCTCTTTATGGTTTGAAACAGTCTCCCCGAGCTTGGTTCAGGAAGTTTAGCACAACAGTGGTACAAAGGTTTGGCATGACTCGTAGTGAAGTTGATCATTCAGTTTATTATCAACATAATTCAGTTGGTCGGTGTATTTATCTAGTGGTTTATGTGGATGATATAGTCATTACAAGTGATGATCATGAGGGAGTATCTCAATTAAAGAAACATTTGTTTGATCATTTTCAAACCAAAGATTTGGGTAAACTAAAGTACTTTCTTGGTTTGGAGGTTGCTCAGTCTAGAAGTGGTATTACAATTTCACAAAGGAAGCATGCTTTAGATATATCGGAGGAAACAAGAATGATAAATTGTAAGCTTGTTGACACTCCCATGGATCCAAATAGCAAGTTGTTACTAGATCAGGGGGAGCTATATCCAGATCCTGGCAGGTATAGAAAGGTAATTGGGAAACTAAACTATCTTACTATAACCAAACTAGATATCTCTTTTGTAGTCAGTGTAGTAAGTCAGTTCATACAATCCCCTTGTGTTGATCGCTGGAATGCAGTGACTCGAATTCTGAGATACATTAAAAATGCTCCTGGTCAAGGGTTGGTTTATGAAGACAAAGGAAACACTCATGTTTTCGGATATTCAAATGCAGACTGGGCTGGTTCTCCCATTGATAGACGCTCCACTGCAGGTTATTGTGTCTTTGTAGGTGGAAATCTCATATCTTGGAAAAGTAAGGGACAACAAGTAGTTGCTCGATCAAGTGCTGAGGCTGAATATTATGCCATGGCATTGGTTACTTATGAACTCATCTGGGTAAAACAGTTGCTTAGGGAGTTGAAGCTTGGTAACGTTAACGAGATGAAGTTATATTGTGATAACCAAGCTGCACTCCACATTGCGTCCAACCCAGTCTTTCATGAAAGAACAAAGCATATAGAGATTGACTGTCACTTTATCAGGGAAAAGTTTCTTTCCAAGGAAGTTGTCATTGAGTTTGTTAACTCTAATGATCAACTAGCAGACATTCTGACAAAGTCCCTTTGAGGTCCTCGAAATTACAATTTCTTTGTGGCAAGCTTGGTGCATATGATTTGTATGCTCCTGCTTGAGGGGGAGTGTTAGAGAATATTTCCTATTTGGGGAAATTAGAATAGAATAAACGTATTTAAGGATGTTAGAGAATATCTCATATTTAGGGAAATTGGAATAGAATAAATGTATTTAAGGAAACTAGGAAACTACATTAAGTGTTGATTTGTATAGCTGTATTTCCTTATTTTTGTATAGGTTTATGTTTCCTTTTTTGTACAGATTATATTTCATATGTTTCCTTTATTAGTAAGGTATTTTTCCTCAAGCAATTCAGCAATCCTATTCTCCACTTTTACAATATATCAATATAAAATTAGTTTTAAATTAGTTTTCATGTCTCATGTGGTTTTTTATATAATTTTGTATTAATTTTAATAAATATAAGTTCCGATAAGAAAATATTTACTATTACTTTATTATTTTATCAAATATTTATTGTCGCTTTAAAAAACCGAAAACCGATCCACCAATCTAATTTAAACTGGATCAGATTTGAAAAAAATATCAAAACCGATCGGATGATGAAATGATAAAACCGCAATGATCGGATCAGATGGTTTTTTACCTCAAAACCAATCCAAACCGAACCACGAACACCCCTAAATTCCTGGTCATCTCTTCGACTGGGAGGTTGTAATTGAGTAGTTTCATCTCCCTGTAAAAGTGTGTGCGATACGGGGAAAATGGTTCGTGTTATAATTGAACGATTTCTTCTAAATTTGAGGGTGGAGTAACTTCTTTTTCAAACGGGAGTTGATGAGTGGAGAGGTAAATAAAAGTATAAATTCGGGGTAAAATGGGAAAGTAATTGTGGACACCAAATTAAGACATTGCCTTTATATATAAATATAGAAACATCTATTTATATATATATATCTATATAAAGGAACGAAGTCTAGGGGTATTTTTTCCCTCCTGAATGGGGTTAGTAATGTAATTAGCAGTTGTTATAAATGTGGAGCCTATTATGGAGAGAAAGAAAACCAATTAAAATTCAGATTTATGCCACTTAGTGACAGTTTGATCTTTCTCTATGACAGGGAAATAGTGTGGGAACACAGTACATATCTGAAATGTACTACTACACCCCAAGACAAGAGAAGGCAACTAGAGAGTCTTTGGAACAATAATAGAAGAAATAGGAAGATTGTTACTGAGATCCTTCCTACCAATAAGTTCCACAAGGCAGACAAGTATCACCAACAATACCTTCAAAAAATGGGATCGATTTGGTTTCAAGCACTCTGCTGCTAAAGGATGCAATGATCAAATTTAATGTTATGATTAATTGTTAAAAATGAACTACCTTCAAGGATTAATACGATTGGTTTTGTTATTGAGCATGTGTTAATATGTAAATAAAACATGTGCGTTGTATTGAAGGTTTAAAATGGCATAGCCATAGATTAGTCTGTGTTTTTTTTTTCTACTTTTTATCTAAATAGAACTTTATGCTGTTGTAAACGGAGAGGATGGAATGTGTTTTTTTAATTATGTTTCCCTTATGGATTGAATTAAGTTTTAAAATATTTTGATAGTTTTAATTTGAAGGGATGAGGTTCAGAGATATTTCTATCCATTCCGGTATTGACTCTTTAGTGGACACAATTAATAAAGTGTATGGGTGTCATAGGCTGGTTGCTGCTAATCCGGTTCGCTTGATCATATGGGAGAAATCGGTTCAAGAGTTTGTTGTCCTTAATGTGGATGACAGCTCTTTCGGTAATCATGGGCCTGCAGGATTTGGTGGAATTTTCAGAAATCAAGATGGTTCTTGGCTCCAAGGTTTCTTTGGCCGGTGAGTGCGACGACGGTGACTGAGACGGCGACGAATCCGCGGAAGAAAGTGTTTGTATCGCTCCAAGCCCCTTCCTGTGTTTGATTTCAAAAGTTTGTGTTTTTGTTGTTGGGTGCATGGTGGTCTTCCTGTGTAAGATCTTTCTTTTTTTTTGGGGGTGGGAGCAGGATCTAAGAATGAAACGAGGTAAGAATACGTAGGAATTCAAAGTCTTATGTTTTTTTTTGGTTTGATCACACGTTCCATTGGTAGCACATTCAAAGTTAGTTGGTTGGTTACAAACAAGGGTGTCCGGGAATGGTTCCCGGACAACCTTGTCCGGAAGTTATATTTTTTTATAAAAAATGGCTTACGGATAAGGCTGTCCGGAATGGTCCCCGGACATCCGGTAATGGTTCCCGGACACCCTTGTCCGTAGGCCATTTTTTATAAAAAAATATAATTTCCGGACAAGGCTGTCCGGGAACCATTATTGGACACGGACTGTAACCAATTATTTGAAGGGCTATTTGGATTTTACAAATTTTCAAAAAATATGGGGGTAGGAATAGCAAAAAATGCGGTGCGGAAAGTAAAGGCCGAAATTCCAACCCAAGTCTGAGGATTCAAAATTAAACAAAATCAACAAAGGGCCAAGGAAACTTGAAAACAGCACATGGCCAGATAGGCCCAACCCAATAACATTCTAGGGTTTCTTCCAATCCAACTTTATATGAGTTAACAAGGCACAAGGGTTTCAGTTCGGACCCTGAAACGGCGAGGGAGAGAGAGAGAGAGAGGCGAAAATGGTGAAGTTCCTGAAGTCGAACAAGGCGGTGATCGTGCTGCAGGGGCGGTACGCTGGGAAGAAAGCGGTGATCGTAAGAACCTTCGACGAGGGAACACGCGAACGCCCCTATGGTCACTGCCTTGTGGCTGGGATCAAGAAGTACCCTAGCAAGGTCATCAAGAAGGACTCTGCCAAGAAGACCGCGAAGAAGTCACGCGTGAAGGCATTCGTGAAACTCGTTAACTACCAGCACCTCATGCCCACACGTTACACCCTCGACGTCGATCTCAAGGACGCCGTTACCCCCGACGTTCTCCACGCAAAGGATAAGAAGATCACCGCACTCAAGGAGACCAAGAAGCGCTTCGAGGAACGCTTCAAAACCGGCAAGAATCGGTGGTTCTTCACCAAGCTCAGGTTCTGAGCATGCCAAATCACCATTTTTGAATCTATCCAGTGTTTAAGTCTGTACTGCTTTTAGTTTTCGTTACTTTTACCATCTGCTACTTTGTTATTACTGTTATTTTATAATGCTACATTGAAGTTAGGTTTTACTCTGAGACAATTGATTGAATTTGAGGTATATCACTTGTTCGTGTGATTTGGAGGAAAGTTAACTGCTTAACGTGAGTGAATGAAACGACCGTTTATCGCAATTTCATGTTTCTATTTTATATAATTTCTTACAGCATATTTGTATCAAAGTCGTTTAATTTATTTGATATTTTCTCTGTATGTTCTGGTTGGATGGTTCTTTGCAACGACTTCCTGTTTTTCATAATGAGTTATATAGTGAACTCTTATTCTGAATGTATGGCATAACATGCTGGAAAGCAAACTGAGTAAATTTCACTTAGTTGCTCTCATCAGATCAGTGTTATCAAATGGCATTCATGGTAGTATGGCGTAGCAGATTTTTGACTAAAAGCCATTTGATGTGGTGGTTTTCAAGTGGAGGGTATGAATATTCTGGCAGCCATGGCTAAATAACCTTTTTATGTTTCTTTAAAAACACAGAGGTATCAACTGCCTGTTTTGAACCCTAATGACTAGTCAAACCCATAATGACCCATCAAACCTAATAAAGATGCACACATAGTTGCTCTCACTGACACATCTTTAATCTTACTCTCCCACATTTCTGTTGTCTTCACTCATTTGCATATCACTTCTCTCACCTTAAAAGCTTAAAATCACCTGCCCAGCTTCCCTTACATCTCCTTTGCCATCTTAAATGAATGATCTTTCTCAGATGATGGCAAATTTTCTTCCTCCTTTCCATTTCTATATTTCCCTATTTTCTATTTCTGAATACCTGTTCTATTGATGCTCCCTCTGTGACCTGGTCTATATCTGTTGCCTTCTCTATTCTGTCCTGTTTATTTCTTTCTTTGTGGTCCTGTCCCCTTTGTTCAGAGGTTCAAGTGCTGCTAATAATATTTTTGGTGAATTTTATTCATTGCAATCTGTTTCTAGTTTATTGTTCCTGACATATGTTCTTAAGCTCTTTTTTATATTATTTTATTATGCAATTTTTTTTAGTATAATACACACGTATAATATTTTTATTCTATTCATCATACTTCTGCCATTGGATGGATGCATCGCTGTCTGCCATACTGTGAAGGTCATTTTTGGTAGGGGTGGGCATGGTTCAATTTCTTATACAAACTAAATCAAACTGACCCAAACCAATATTGAGGTTTAGTTTTTTCAAACCAAACTGGTTTAATTCTAGTCAAATTGGTTTGATTTTTATGAATCACTTTAGAACTGATTTTGAATCACTTCATAACTGGTTATAACCAATTCAAAAAATGAACTATCATTACAAAAAAAGAATTAATATTTAAGTCAGCAATTTCTCCCTTAATCCTAATTCCTTCTTCAACCAACACTTGAGGGTGAAACCAAAGAACATTTAAGGTATCAAAACACCCAATCAGGCTTGAAAGTTCAGAGGAACAAAAAGAAAACTCATAGCAATTTTCTGTGTGCATGAGGATCAAAACATGAATGATGAGTTGCTTGAGCTGCAGATACAATTCGAGTTCACACAAGAAGCAAACATGCGTAATGCGCTCATGATAACTAATTAACTATGTGGATACGATGATAACTGTGGCGGTCATTTTGAGGTATATGGGTACATGACCTAGATAGTCCATACCACCTCTAAAAAATATTATTTAGAAAATCAGGGTAAAACATTCAACAAGGCAATTAAGATCATTGCCTAGAGGTTAGAGCCCCAAATTTATAAGGCTCCCTAGTTTTTTTAATAGTAGTATTATTAATATAAATTATTTTTTAAAAAATTAATAATGTTTGAGATAGGGCCCAATATTTTATAAGGCCTATATCTTACATTTTTTATATCTTTTTTTATTATCATTTAAACTACTTAAAAGTCCACATCTGTTGACAAAAAAAAAGTCTACATCTCATTTATTAGTTTTTGCTAGAGCTGTCAAAACGGGCCAGCCCAGCTCACGTGGGCTGGCCCACCACGGGTTGCGCAAAAAGTGGGTCGAGCTGGACTGGCTCACTTTTGTGGTGAGCTAGAAAAATACCAATCTGACTCGACTCACCACGAGTTGGTGGGTTACACGGGTTGGCTCGATTTTTAGAAAATATTTTAAAAAAATTTAAAAACAGCAAAAATGTAATAAAATTAAGAAAAAATGCAAAAAAAAAAAATGAAAAAAATGGCAAAAAAAATTTCACAACTTGTCAAATTACATAAACAACATGCAAGATTCCCAATACAAAAAAAAATCACAATTTAAGCAATACAAAATACACATCAACAACACCAACATCAAACTTAACCAAAATACACATGATCCACAACCTGTCAAATTACTAAGTCTTGAAACATCAAACTTAACCAAAATACACATCAACACCAACATCAAACTTAACCAAAATACACATCATCCACAACCTGTCAAATTACTACGTCTTGAAGCACCAAACTTAAAACAATTAAAAGAGTTACACAAAATACACATTAGAAAAAGTGCTCCTAAATCAAAGAGTTGATTGTGTTGTCTCAGGAGCATTAGAGTCTTGGACTGTCAAATCAATAACAATCTCCTCCTCAACATCTTCATTATCTTCATCTACAATGATCAAAAAAACATATTGTGTGAGTTACTCAATAGTGAGTTTCCTTGCACACAAATGAAAAGTTACTCAATACTCAACAATGAGTTTCCTTGTATCAGTAGTATTGCTAAACCTATGATCTATTGGCTAATTGTACGGTTATTGAAATGGATATAGAGCCCAAGTTCAATGAAAAACATAAGATTCATACAAAAAAATTTTGATGACACTGTTAGTGATGAGAGAGCTCATTTCTGCTGAAGATTTGTTTCGCATTGATCACTTTTTGTATATATTAGATCGGTCTATTTATTCTATTGAGAGTCGATTTGAACAATGTTTAGAATATGAAAACATGTTTGGTTTTTTATTTGATTCAAATAATTTTTTTTTTACGGTTGATTCAAATAAATTTAAAACTTGAAAAAAATATTGTATCAATCTTGAAAAGATTTTGAGTTTTGAGGACCAATATTGATGATCTTGATTTGTTTTCAGAATTAAAGTTATTAAAAGAAATTCTAAGAAATGAAATTAACACACCATTAAAAGATAAGTTTAATTAGTATGCACTGACAGTGTAAAAGAGTTTTACACTGACGTTTAATCATGATTCTTCGTTTATATGACTTTTAAAATATTAATTAGTACAATCAATAAACTTACCATAAATCAAGGGTTGTGATTAACCGTCAGTGTAAAACTTTTTACACTGTCAGTGCACAATACTTTTTCTCTTAAAAGATTGAACTATATAAAAAGATTAGGTTCTTTTTCAAATACATACATTGCTTATAGAATATTTATTATTAACATTACCTGTAACTGTCGCGATCGTTGAAAGAAGCTTTTCAAAATTAAAATTGATTAAATCATATTTAAGATCCACTATTACAAAATAGATTGAATAGATTAACTATATTATTTATGAAGAGAGAAATATTAGAATTACTTGATTATAAAACTTTAATAAATAATTTTACAGCTCAAAACGCCAAAAAAATAACGTAAAAATTATTAGTCTATATTAACACGGCTCTTATCTTAATTTTTGCCTAAAGCCCCGAAATTCCTATATACGGCTAAATAATTTATCAAGTTAAGTTATTAGTTAAATTGTAAAACAATAATACAACTCAATAAAATGACATATAAAAGGATACTCAAAAGTCATAACGATATTAGTACGATTCGGATTTTGAGCAATTAGTAATAATTTATGTGCATTTACTACAGCCGTTTAAATTTCTTGCAATTTTGACATCTCTTCGAATAACATCAAAATAAGCGATATAAAACTTCCACAAAAACATAATCCTTTTATTAATATAACAATAATGTAACGATAACGAACAATGATAAACCTATTTCTTTCACCTTAAAGATTCTAAGCTATGAATTGAAATCAAACAAAATGCAAAGTTTTATTCTTAATTCACTAAGTAATACACTGAGCACACCCCATCAGTGCTTGGTGCAATCTGTAGGCTTAAAGGTGGCAGTTTTCTTCAGCAGATCATATCCAACCAACAAATTCTGCTGTGCCAAGTTTCCAAAGATTGCAATACTTTGACTTGGTGCAAAAGCCAAACACACAATCCCATCATCAACTTGAACAAAGGTATTAAGAGCATTCAATGTGACATCTGCACCATCAAAATGTGCAATGATATCAGGAACCACTAAATCTCCTGTTGCTGAAATTTTGTAACAAAGGCTCAATTGTTGACTAGGATCATCAACACGCTCCAATTTAACCTCTTTTGCCACTGCTGATTCCAATTGAGAGTAAACATCATCTGGCAAAAGTGTCAATGTTGTACCTGAGTCAATAATGATATTTCCCTCTGCACTTAATCCAGAATAATCACTTCCAAAATCAATTCTGTTCCCTCCAACACTAAACCCTTCCAATGTAAGAAAGTAAAAAACTTTTTCAGTACTTGGGACTATAGGAGTTGAAACACTCCCCTGTCCTGAAACCACAGCATCATCTCCAAAACTTAGTTTGCTTGATGTGTTAGATTCTGAAAACATTGGCACCAAACAATAGGAGAATTTTCCATTAATTGCATAACCCAATTGAGTTATGAGAGACACAGGTCCACCTCCAAGACCAACTATGCCGGAGCTTTGCCCCTGAAATGACACAGTATTCATGTGTCCACATCCTATAACAGTTTTAGGAAATGACACAATAGAGCCTCTAGTGGAACCCAAAGTGAGAGTATCCACACTAAGATCTCCTTGTGAGTGTGAATTATCACCATAATTTATGGTATATTCACAAGTTTCTTTACCATCAGTGGAACAAGATGTATCTCTAACTGATTTACATAAAGTAGAAGAGCAAGAAGTGGTTCTGTATGTTGTGGATTTTGAAGGATCAAACATTGGAGAGGTTTGGTTGTAACAAGTTTCACAAGGCTTGCATTGAAGCCAAACAATATCACTACCAGTGTCAACAATACCAAAGAGTTGAAAAGGTGGGGTACCAATTGAATAGCTCATGAGGTATTCACCGCTATCTGGTGTCACAATTGTTTCAGCAGTGCTTGAAGGGATAGAAGCTTTGTTGAAATGATTGGCACGGTTGATGGAACGACGCACAGCATTGGCAACTCTTTGGAAATGGGTTTGTGTGGAATGGTAAAGTGGTGATTTTGAAGAGTCACGGTGGATGAGTTCAACACTAAAGCCATTGCTTTGAGCATGGGTTTGGGAAATTATGCAACAAAGGGTAAGCAAAAGAAATGTGTAATGTGTCATTGTTGCTATGGTAAAGAGAAATTTGTTATACCAATAGTTTAATCCTTGTGGGGTTTTATAAGACTCTGTTGAATGAGATTGTACATGAATTGGAATGGAATGAGATTGTGATTTATGATCATCATTCAATGTTGAAATTAATGATTTTTATTTCTTTTGGATTCGTGTGCATAAAAGCATGCGTAAAAATTAAAAGGAAACGTTGTAATTAGAGAATTGCTATATATTCCCCAGGATTTTCCCAGTCAAATATTTTGACGGGTTAATTTTAAAAAAAAATGTTACAAGGAAAAAGTGCAACCTATATTTGTAAAGGTTCGTAAAATTATTTTTCGTTAAAATTAGCATTTTTCATTGATATTTGTACTAAAAAGATTACTCATTGTATTATAAGAAAAAAGATTTTTTGGTCTTTTTTTTGACACATTGGGAAGATATTGATTCCAAGTTTAATGAATTACGTCATCTTTATCTTTATTGAGATAATAATTATAATAATATTATAATAACAAAATATATTAATTAATTATGAGATTTCAACAGTTAATGTCCATTATATGAAAAAAATTGACATGGGATGGGAATAAGCCTAATTCAGTTGAGAATCTCGATAATCAAGTATTTTCTTTAATTTTTATTGTATTTTTGGATGAATGGTGAAGGCAAGATCAAATATAACAAATTATCATTGTTGATTTGGTAAGTTTTAATACAATTTACGCTTGACAGTAAATTAGCAAGTATTCCATATATTACATCGATAATTTTGAACATAAAAAATATCACAAGTTTGAAAATTTTAATTTAGAAAGATTTCAAAAATTAATGTAATTGGTAAAATTTTAATTGAATGATATTTGAAAATATCTCATTTTATTTTATGTTAATTGATTGAAGAAATTTAAGTATTATTAAATTAATTAATTAATTAATTGATAATATCCTATTATTAAATAATTATTTTAAAAGATGAATAATATTAATTTAATATAAAAAAATAGGATATGTGTTGTACACATAATTTTGTAAGAAATAAATCATAATATGACTTCATGGAATTAATAAAGCATGCTAAAATTTAATATATAAAAGTGTATAATTACGTTGCTTCGAAAAGCTGTGCATGAGAAAAAAAGATGAAAAGTAAATTAATCAATTAACTATTTTTCACTATTTGACGATAAAATGGTGAGTGGTTTGTGAAATAAAATTACTGAATTTTACGGAGGAAAAATAATTTACTATAAATATTTACTAATACCATTTTTGTGATTGCATCTATCTATCTATAATTTTACAACTAGCTTGGAGTTTATCCATTGTTTTTTGTTTTTTGTTGATTGTGAAAATATTATTTTAATAACTTTTTATTTTTATAGAAAACGTAATATTTTAATATACTGTATTAATTAAAAATAATATTTTGATGTGATACTAAAGGAAAAGATATAGGAAAAGTTTAGGTGTGAAAAAAATATAAAATAAATGATATGAAAAATTATCATACTTTTTAAATAATATTAAAATTTTCACACCTCATTTTTAGAGTGCGATAAATATAGGAAAGAGAGAAAGACAGAAAAAAATAAAATAAAGAGAAATAAGGTAAAATATATGATAGAAAAAGAAGAGTGAGATAGATAAAATGAAGAGTAAAAGAAAGTACAAAATTTTGACATGTCATTTTCAGAGTGTGGTAAGTGTTGAAAAGAGTATTAAAACTATTTTTAAGATGTATTAAAATTTTGACATCTCATTTTTGTGGTGTTATAAAAGTAAGAAAGAAAAAGGTAGAAAGAAAAATAAAATGGAGAGAGATAAGATGAATGATAAAAAAAGAAGAGATGAGTATATAGAAAAAAAATGATGTGTAAAGGAAGTATAAAACTTTGACAAATCATTTTTGGGGTGTGATATGTATAAAATAAGAGATGAGATAGAAAGAAAATAAGAACATGAAGAGAGATAAAGTGAAAAATATAATATTTAATGTAATAGAAAATGAGGTGTTAAAGAAAGTGTAAAATAAAAAAACTGTGAAAAAACCATTACTTATTAAAATGTTAACATATCATTTTTAGGGTGTGGAAAGTGTAGGGATGAGAAAGATAAAAAGTAAAAAAGAAAAGATGAAAAAAGGTGGTAGGAAATAAAGAGAGATGAAAAGAAAAATAAGATGGGAAAAAGTGTAAAATAGAAGAGGGTAAAAAATATTATTTTTTTAAGAGTATTAAAAATTTGATATTTAAGAGAGAGATAGAAAAGAAAAAATAAAAATAGAAAAAGTGAAAAAAGTGATAATTGTTATCCTAAAAAAAAGAGATGAAAAGAAAAATAAGGTATGAAAGCATTTTACATATTTTAAAAGTAAACTATGAAGTAACATTATATATTAAACAAATGAATTTATAAAATAAATTTAAAAATTAACAACTAAAATGATTTGAAAAATTATATTTTAAAATATTCAATAAATTAGTTAAAATAATAAAAAAAATGTTTTAGCAATAAATTTTATCATGTATTTATTTAACATTCATTTCTAATATTCTATTTCAATTTCAAAATTAATGTTTAATTAAATAAAAAAATCAATTAGGACATATAATCAAAATAATTTTAGTTGATACAAATTATTTTAATTTTAATACAAATATATTAAACTATGAAAAGATAAAAATTAAAATATATTTATAATAAGGTTAAGCTTTAACTTAGGCAAAGTGTTAAATGAAGTAAAAAAATATCTTATAATATTTTACTTTGATCTTAGAGTATTTTAGTTCCTCTTCTAAAATTAGTTTTCACATTATTTACTAATTATCATGATCAATTTTCCTAAAGTCGAGGTAGATGAATTATTTCTGGATTCTGGGTCAGAAGATAGTGGTGATTATGATTTTCGGGTAGCTATTACACAGCTTCTGCAGGTGCTCATACCAAGTGAATTTCCCTCCCCACACACTTGTGTGATATGGTTCTGAATTGCTCCATCGTGCGAACCGGCTCTTCAGAAAGGGATACAACTAGAGGAGATCCCGAGGTCAAGGTTGAGATTGCATATACCAGCTGTACATTTTCAACCAAGTCTATGATATGGTTCCTCCTTGTTCTGCATGACTTTGGCTAGAGTGAATTGGTCTCTGAGAAGTTTTGTGGAGATGGTAAATCGGCCCATGAATGTAGATTGGAGGTTTTTCCAATGGTCAATGGATCTGGGAGGAAAGGTTTTGAATTAGGCAAGAGCTTCTTCTTTCAGAGTTCGTGGGAAAGATCTGCAAATCACGACCTCCAGGGCTCCCACAAAGAGCATCTCGTTACAGAAGACATCAATATGCTTGACAAGATCCGTGGTTTCGCTAAAGGGTTCGATAGGCAAAGCATTTTGGAAAGGTTTAGGAATCTCGACCCTGGCAAGTCGGTCTGAGAAGGAATGTCTGAAAGGAACATGTAAGCCTAATGCCGTCCTGTTTTCTGGTTGGGTAACTTCCTGTTGCGTTTAGGCGTAATGGTTTGTGTTTGGGTGAGAGTTTATTGTGGATTGAGGTTGTTGTTGGCTAACATTGCCCTCCAACTGCCTGATTCGTTCCTCGAGTTGAAGGACTGCAGGGTCGACTTGTGGTACGGGAGGGGATTGAGGGACATGAGGTGGCTTAGGGGCTTGCCCTTCAAGCTCTCTCAAGCGGGCCTTAAGCTGATGAATGATCTCGTAGCGTGGGTCGGGATGGTGGACAATGATTTGGTTAGTCTGTGGTGCAGGATGTGGTGTGGCGACATCCTCGAAACCTTCATCGTTATAATTGAGGTCTTCAACCCAGCCTTCAGGGGTTAGTTGGGGTCTAGCTCTTCTGGTTTGAAACCGAGTGTTGATTGTCATGATGATAAAAAGAAAAGAGGAGGCCCTTCTTCTAGCGCCAAATGTTCGAGTATACAACTCGGATTCGGTTCTTCGGATCTCGGATTTGGGTTCTTGCTCTAGTAGGTGTTGCGAATCAGTCCACAACGGCGGTGGGGTGTACCTACAAAGACACTTTGACGCCCAAGTCAATTATGGTTCGTGTTTATAGCAATAAATGCGTAATTAATGCGTACCTGACACCTAACGTTAGGGATGTTCGCGGTTTGGATCGGTTTTGAGGTAAAAAATCATTCAATCCGATCATTGTTGTTTTATCATTTCATCATCCGATCAATTTTTTATATTTTTTCAAATCCGGTCCAATTTAAATTGGATTGGATTGGATCGATTTTCGGCTATTTAAAGAGATAATAAACATTAGATAAAAGTGATAAAATTATGAAAAAATAGTAGACATTTTTCTATTTGAACTTATATTTATTAAAATAAATATAAAATTATATAAAAAGAAGGACATGAGACATGGAAACTAATTTAAAACTATTTTTAAATTGATATATCTATAGAAATATTAACATGGTATTAGATAATAAAATCATAAAAAGTATATTAACATAAGTATTTTACAAATATATGATTACTTTATAAGTAATAATATATGTATATATAAGTTCGATTTGGATTGGTTTTCAATATAGGATCCGAAAACCAATCCAATTCAATAAAAAATTCGATTGTTGAGGATTTCGGTTTGATCCGGTTATCGATTTTTGGGTTCGATTTATGCGGTTTACATTTGATTGAATTGGATATGAACACCCCTATTTGACGTCTATCGTATTTATAGGAGAATATTTTGGGTTTTGAGCCCTGGTGCACAAGATATTATCTTGTGGTGCATGGTGTAGGTGGAACTCTGGTGCTCCTTACCTATGGCCTTCAAATTGAGATCGACTTTGCTTTGTCGGGCCGACTTAGCCTAAGGTGTTGGATTCAGTTTGGGCCAAACGGTTTTAGGCCTTAAGGTCCACTCCGTAACATGGGGTATCTCTCATGTTATTTTCTTGCAAGTGGGAATCTTATAAGGAATTATTGATTGTAAAAGTGAAGGATCTTTGCAAAGGGAGTTCTTCAAATGGTGTTTCTTGAAGAAGATACTCTAAGGTTGTAATTTCTGCATAAAATTACTGGTAAAATCCTAATGTGGTTCAGGGGTTGGATGTAGCTCTCAAGTGATAAAGAGCAAACCAATATAAAATCTCTTGGTGTGATCTTCTCAATCCCATGTCTCTTTACATAGCGTGTATATATCAATTAATCTTCTTTACATGATTGCTACCATACATCTTTAGACATTTGATTATTATTAAGATTCCCGCATTTGGACTCTCACACGCACACACAAAAGAAAATTTCTCAAAGTTAGGTGAATCTTGGAAAAAACCTCCATAGCATAAATCATCCCTAGGTTTGTTGAGGTCATTTAATGGATAATTTTCCTTTTACATATTTGAAAATATAATATAATGACATAATATATAATCTTTGGAAAAACTACATTTGAGTTAATAAATATTGAAAATATCAAAAGATTGATCAAATGGAGTAAAATAAGGTCTCATATCTAATACTCTCTTTGTGGTCCTAATTATAAGATTTTTTTAACTACTTCACATGAATTAAGGAAGTTGGTTATAGTAAATTTGTCATGAATGTGTATCATATTTACTGAACTATCCTTGAATTTATTGAAACTCATTATCCTTCTCTTTTCATTTAATTACTTCATTGTGTCATACTCTTTTTGTTAATTAATTATCACCTACCCCACTAATAGGGTATTTCATCAAAAGAAAAAAATACATGAGACCATTTGAAAAGGTTCTTATAAAAATGATCAATACCCACCCTAAAAAGTTCTCATAATTAGGATCGAGGGGGTAGATAACAACTTTGAACCCTACGAGTCTACCTTTGTTATTTAACTGTTTATTTGGACAAAAAATACACTTATTAAGGAATGCAATTATTACTCTTATTTTCATGGAATTAAATTTTAAATTTTCTGTTTTACCCTTTATCTCTCTTAATACTATTGGATCTCATTAATTTTTAATAGCGAGTCATTTATTAACATAAGGGTAAAATGGAGAAAATGTAATTATTATTGCATTTGATTTGTAAATAGACAGTTAAATAAAAATATTTTTTTTCCTCTAAAAATGAACAATTAAACATGAACAAAAATGGTACTCTTTAAGGCTAGCTAGATGTTTTTCCTACCTTAGACTAATGTACCATATCTTCTTATCCTAAAATTTTATGTAGAAAAAAAGAAAAGATAATAGAAAGTGAATTGATCTGTTACACTCGGATGCGGATCTCCTGCAGTTGAAAAAAAACTGCAAGGAACCCAGCTTCATATTTCACCACTAAATGTCTAATTTTATAAATATTTTATTTTACTAAAACTAAATTTTAATGCAACAGATTCATCCAGTTCAGTTTTGAACTGAACTAGAGAGAATCATCACCCGTTACACTCAATGTAAACTATGCCTGTGTTTAATTCCACCTTGTGAATCATCAAACATGGGTTTCCATTGGTCAAACATGATTTCTTTTGTTGAGCCACATGCTTGGGTGTGTTTGAACGTGATTGTGTTGCACAGAATGAAGTTTGAGTTGAAATTATTTTGCGTCGTTTTTGCATTAAGGGAAAATCAATTTTAGCTTAGTGTGCGTTTGGATTAGCGTTTGCAAACTTGAGTTTGGATGAACGTGGATTCTGTGAACGTGATTTATGATAAACTTGAGTATGAGTAGACGTGATTTCATGTTTGGATACTTTGCTGTAAACGTGAGTTTAAAAAAGTGAATATTGTTTGGATGATACCAATTGAAATCACGTTTGAAGATGTAATTACTAAAAAGGACTTGTTGTTCAAAGTTTTGTAGAATTCCAAATTTCTATATATCATATA
The DNA here is from genome assembly GCA_026901365.1 of Sesbania bispinosa. Lineage (NCBI taxonomy): Eukaryota > Viridiplantae > Streptophyta > Magnoliopsida > Fabales > Fabaceae > Sesbania > Sesbania bispinosa. Next base: position 1,393,787 of record QLOH01000174.1, read on the forward strand.
TTTGATATTAACATTAATAATAGAAAATAAACATGTTTGCACCATTTTTGTATTTTATGACATTATTGAATTTAAAAAATATATACATTAAATATTTTAACTAACGAAATAAAAGATATAGTCATATTAAAAGGTTAAAAAAAGATGAAATAGATAGCAAAGTATTTAAAAACATAAATATTCTCAAAGATAAAATTACAAAATATAATTTCAAAATATAACTTTAACACAACTTCAAAATAAACTACGAAGCTATATTGTTCTTCTTATGCCGGATAATTTGATCTCGAATTGCATCTCGAATATGATCCATTTTTGGTCAGAAACTTTCTTTTCTTTCCAACTTATTCCAAGCCCAGCCTCCTCGTTTGTTGGTTTTAGGGGTGGGCACCGGTCGGATACGGACGGTTTCGGGCCCAAAAACCCTTTACCGAAGAAAACCGAAGGCAGGAAAAAGTTGGCCGATTTTGTCCGGTTGTATCCTCGGGTAGCTCAAGTGAGGAGTCGTTCGGATTGGCGGGTGGGTCGGGTGGGTCGTTTAGGGTTTGCAGTGTAAAATGATGCCAACTGTGGAGGCATGGCCGGCGACGGAGGTGGTGGTGGACATGAGAAGGGAGGGGAGGTCGGAGTAAAAGAAAAGGCAATAAACACTAACAATCAGTCATTTTTCATCCTTTAACCACCACCAACCCAAACCCAAAAAAATGAGGGAATGAGGGAGAAAAGGATAGCCATTGAACCACCACACCTCCATTAACGCATTGCAACCAGTGTTGCAGCCAGCCTCCAATAAGACCACTGCATGAGTTTCTTCTCCTGTTGCGGTAAGCCGACCGGTAACCGTGAGTTCCTCTCACCACAGGTTCACCTCGTCCCGGTATTTCCCTTTTCGTCCTTGTCACCTGTCCACCCGTCTTTGCTTGCCGAAGGAAGCACAGTAGGAGGAAAAAAAAAGCTGAAAAGGTGGAACAAACATGGACAAGGAGAGAGATAATAAGACTGAAAAGGGGAAGTAATAAGAGACGTGTAGCAGTGGGTGAGTGAAAGAAACTAAAAAGTCTAATTGAAATAATCAAGAGGTGCAGACGGTGACGTAAGTTTTTTGGTAAGTGTTATTATATTTAATACTTTAAAACTTAAATTGGCTTTAACATATCGGTCGGTTACGGGTAACGATGAAAATAATTTATCTCACCCGTACCCGCCCGATATTACCCGTGTTTACTCTGTTTCAATTATTTTTTATACCCGATATCTGAATAAAACCGCCCGAGACTCATAAATTTGCACCGGTTTAGTCGGTTCTCGGGCGGATTACATATTGTTGCCCACCCCTAGTTGGTTTAACAGTGGACTATGAATGAATTGTGATATCTTAAGCTAAAAGATATTAAGATATACATGACGCAAATATTTTAATATTAAGTTTAGAAGTCCACTTTAGCAAGTTTTTTTACATAAAATATCTTCCCGTTACCCTCTCAATTACCACTTCTCATTTACCTCTTTAGCAATCTATGTAAAAGGTATGGGGAAAAACTGCATTTAGCAATTGTTGGTAACGCTCAAAGGTCATAGCTAAATCCCCAAAATACTCTTAGCTTTAGCAACAAGCAGCACCGCGTGTTTTCTCCTCGGTTTTTGTGCTGTCACTTGGTAGACTTGCCCACATTTCATAGTGAAGTGTGAAAACAACACTCTTTCACAAATGCCATCGCAGCTACACCTCTTATATCTGCAGTTTTGGCAAGGAACAGAACTATGGAAGTGGCACGACCTGATCCCCAGGATTCGACGGAGGTCTGGTGGCCAGCGCGGCGGCTGACAGCGTAGGGCTGGCGGCTGTTCTTGGAAGCATTAACAGGTTTCTCTCAGGGGCATGGAAGCATTAACAGGTTTATCTCAGGGGCATGGAAGGACATGCAAACACACTCACGTATTCCTAACTCGGTAATGAGACGCAGAAGCAGGAAAAAATCGTGTTTTTGTAAACTCGAGTTTATCTCCTAAACGCACGTATCACTTAGATAGCCAAACGAAAAAAAAAAGACGTACGTCTGAGTCTGTGAACGCGCGTATGAGGTTGGCAAACGCCAAACCAAACGTACGCTTAGTCTTGTGTTTTCCCACCTTTACCTTGAAAATGGCCACGTGAAAAAATATAGGGATTTCCATTTCTATTTTTTATTTCTATTTTTTTAGTTTTAATTAAAAAAAATATCATCTTATTTTTTTATTTTGTTACAGGTTTTAGAGTTTTGTATTGAAACCGTGAATACAATAAAATGTTATTTTCACTGTTTTTTTTATAAAATTTTAAAATAAGAAATAAAATGAAAATGAAATGATATTTTTGCAATTAAAATTGAAAATGTTTCTGTAATTAAAACTGAAAATAGAAACATAAATCACACTGCCCTTAATGTTTGTAATTTGTACGCACCTTAATGTTTTAATTTGCATGTTATTGAAGGGAGTGTGAAAACTCTAATCAATCAACTATTTCAGCAGTGTTTTTTATGACAAATAAACAAATACAGACTATATTCCTAAAATTATGCTCATTTAATCGTACTACTGGCTTAGTTAGGATGTCTTGCAAAATCGACGAATTTAACCTCTTATCCATTCCTTTCTATATTTTGGGCTGTCGTATATAATGCTCTACCCGACAATAATGCTACACATACAACCCCTGCCAATATTTTACCATCTAATTATAATCATAATCTATTTCATTTGTTGTATACATACTCAAATTTTAACATCTCAGATGTGAGAGATGTGGCACAAAAAGTGGTGTATGAAGCATTATTCTTTTTTCTAGCTGTGTAACTCTTTTCTCTATTGGTTGAACAAGATTTTTGGCTGAAACCTGGAACATATACTAATTAAAAAACCTTAACCAATATCAAGACTCTCAAACATTGACGGAAAATACATTAATTGATGATGAGGGGAACTATATGCAAGTCACATATATAGAAATATCAAATACTACACCAACTTTTAGCTTGGTCCAAATCAGTCTGGCAAAGACTTGGTTGATCTGACATGAGTTACTACTACTACTATTACATTACACAATTCTGATGTAGTTAGTCATGGTTAAAATAACTCAGCACTCAGTCGCATGAGTAAGTTCAGATACTGAGATAAATACGGTCAAAACAACAGAAGAAACATAAAATATTATTGATAACACGCATGCATGGAGGTGTGCAGGATTCTGCCATGATACACTTCAACACTCGCCTTCATGATGATCCAAACAGCTGACAACAACACACAATATTTGCGTTACCAGTAGATCCATGTATAATCTAATGAGGAAAGCATAGCAATAATGACGGTCATAATAAAGGAAGGAATTACCCTCCGATTCCTGGCCTCGAGAACCTTTTTCTTCATTGAGAGGCTTCAAGCTCCTGATCTCCAACATCAGCAGGTTCATTGTTAGAGGCATTCTCCGATGTATCTATGCAATGACTGTTTTTGAATTCATCCATAGGTTGGGCCTCAAATAACGAGCTAGAATTCTTAAGCACTTGGTGAGAAAATTGTTTACTTTTCAAGTCCTCATCTGGCAAGCACCCCGTAGGAAAGTTCTCCAGGTTAGCTGCTTTGCTTTCACAACGCATCTTAGAAGTAATAGGCGAGTCCAGTTTGTCAAAATAATTCCCGGTTAACTCCAAAGGCCTATGAAAGAGCAAATGAGCCACAGTTCGATCAATGGGATTTGTCTCAGCTTCAACATCAGCAACCCTGGAATATCTGTGATATGGTTCATATAAAGAAAGTAAGTTAGCACCTCAAAACTGTCATGATATTCCATAACCAAAACGCTAATTGATTATTGTCTTTGTAAGATAGACATGCCTTTAGTAAGGCAGTACCATCATCTCTAACTAGTAAGTATCTTATGCTTATATTGAAATTTGTTTTTTTTATGAACTTATAGATTTTTTTGGTATAAATCACATATATCTTTCAGGGAAGACAATTCTTTTCGAACCGGAAACATCATGGGGCTAATTCTCCCGGTGGGGTTTTTTTTCATACACAAAAACTCGAATCCGAGACCTTACTTAAGGGAAATAAAGCTTATATTGAAATTTTTAAATTTAGATAAAATACAAAAAATATAAATCTAAAGAAAGAATATTTAAATGAAAAACTGTTTAAAATTATCAAAAACATATGCACAATTATTTAAAGTAGAATCTAAAAAGTATAAATTAAAAGAGGAGCAACAATTAAAATTATAAAAATTATGCATATTAATTAATTCAAAACATTTAAATTTAAAGTTTAATAGAAACGAAATTAAGAATGATATGTGCCATTCATTAAAAGAATAGAATACGAAATTAACTACTCTTAAGATTTGGAGAGAGAAAATTTTAATGTAAAAAAGTAAAAATAATTATTGTAAGAGTATAAAATATAAATAGGTGAGATTTGATGATAAAAAAAATTAACATAGAGATATAAAATAAAAAGGCGAGCAGAGGGTTTGAACAACACTAAAGTCAAGTGTCTCGCCAAAAAAATAAGTATAATAGGAAATTGTTTCGCTAAGAGTGTGGAATCTATTTTTTTGCATAAGAGTTGTACGATTAACTAGGAAGAAACTCCTATTAAAGTCATAATTAGTTTCAAAACAGATGTAACTACTCTTTTTGACTAAATCCAACTATTTCACTGAAAAAGAAAGAAATGAGAGACTTGCAACGAAATTCGAGTATCAATTACACAATAGGAAATATATTTATAGTGAGTAAAAAACAAGAATATACAAATATCCTAATTACATAAAGTACAATATATAATAGGCCCATAATATAAGCCCTAACACATAAACCCTAATTCTACCACTTTCCCTCAAGTTGGAGCATATAACTCATGCAACAAGCTTATATAATTAAATGGGGACCTCTTAGTTACTCGGTAAAGAAATCAGTCAGTTGATCGTAAATTAGAATTGACGAAGTGAGTGGTGATGTCTCCTAATAAATTTTTCTCCCAAATAAAATGGCAATATATCTCAATGTGTTTGGTCCTTTTGTGAAATACTGGATTTGAGGCAATATCAAGGGCATCTTGATATAAAAAATGCCTACCTCCATGGTTACCTCTCGTCCTCTCCTCAAAGTCTATATAGAGCAACCTCCTGGATTTGTTGCTCAGGGGGAGTCTTTAGGACTAGCCTATCGTCTTTGCAAATCGTTATATGGTCTTAAGCAATCTCCTAGGGCATGGTTTAGGAGTTTTAGTACAGTAGTCCACAAATTCAGTATGACCTAGAGACTAGAGTGAGGTTGACCACTCTGTTTTCTATCACCATTCAGCTACAGGGTGCATCTACTTGATTGTGTATGTTGATGACATTGTCATTATAGGAAGTGATCACCATGGCATCACTCAGGTAAAGTTGTATGTATGTCACCACTTTCAGACAAAATACCTTGGCAAACTTTGGTACTTCTTCGGGACAGAGGAAGCCCAATCCAAGAATAGCATTGTGATTTCTCAAAGGAAGTATGCAATGGATATTTTAGAGGAGACCAACTTAATGATTGTTAAACCCGTTGACACTTATGCATCCCAATGCCAAACTCATGCCATGTTAGGGGAAGCGACTTTTGGATCCAGATAGATACAAAAGATTGGTTGGAAAACTAAATTACCTCACCGTCACACATCTAAATATCTACTTTGAAGTTAGTGTGGTAAGTCAGTTTCTTAATTCTCTCTGTGAAGGTCATTGGGATGCAATAATAAGCATCCTAAAATATATTGAAGGAGCACCAGGAATAGGTCTCTTATATAAGGACAAAGGTCATACTCAAGTTGTGGGATATTCAAATGATGATTGGGTAGGTTCTCCTACTAACAGGAGATCCATTCTTGGTTATTGCATCTTTATTGGAGATAATTTCTTGGAAAAGTTAGAAACAGAATATAGTGGCAAGATCCAGTGCAAAAGCATTATACCGAGCCATGCCTTCAGCCACCCTGTAAACTTGTCTGACTCAAACAATTACTTAAATAATTGAGGTTTGGGGAGGTTACATTGATGGCATACACATATTTTAATTAGGGTAATGAGGATAGCAATTATTACATTATGTCAATATAATAAAGCCTCTACTATGTAATTTAGACAAACATGTCATGTGTATTGTTTCCTCTTTCCTTAAAACATCATCAATTTTAAATCATGTTCAAGGTTCAAATGAAAACTGCTACCTGTAAGTAAGGTGCCTATATGGTCACGGCCTATAAACACACAACAAAGACACTAAATGTGATTTTGTCCATCAGAAATGAAGAATGACACTCAGTTCATAATAAGAAGTGTTTGACCGTTGAACATAAAATCAACAAGTCATGGAAGTTAAAGTAGCTGTGCATTGTAATAGCTTTTAGTACCTGGTTTGGCTATCACTTTCTTCTCTTGCAACAACTTCAAGTTCTTCTCTGCTACTTTTGTTTGTACGGCTTGAATCACTAGCAGAATGCCTTTGCATTGCACTTTGAGCCAACCGGAACAAGCTATCTCTAATGCAGAGTCTTATTTTGACATCTAACTGTAGGAAAAAAAATTGCCTCGGGATTATAGTAATGTTTGCATTAGTATAGAAAGATAAATTATACAACAAAACTTATACAAATATCAACCCAACCATACCTTTGATATAGTATCCTGAAGCATGTATAGTATGGTGTCTTCCACAAAATGATCATCGATTGCTGCAGAGGTTGTATTAGAATCATCACATTCAGTTGGTGGATCTAGGGTATGAAGAGTTCTTAAATCTTCAATTTCAGGATCAGCCCCAGCACACAGATGACTTTGCATTTCTCGATCACATTTTTTGGTCATTGGTTTATTAGTGCTAAGAACTTGATGGCCCAACTGCTGCTGTTGCTTCTGAATAGCAAGCATTGCTTGCATTTGCTGCCGTCTTCTCAATTTTTCAATTTTTTCCTGAGGAGTCATGATAAGAGGCTTGATCGAGTCCATATACTTCTTTGCAGGATTGACTACACCAGGAGACACTTCATACCCAGAAAGCAGAGGCTGATGCCTGAGTCCAGACTGAGCCTGTGGTAGCATTGACATGCCTGGGTATGTATTAGCAAGGTTCCCATACATAGTAGATTCCGCATGCGTATTTGTAAGGTTCTGATATAGTGTTTCCTGTGCTTGAATCTGCTTCTGTTGCCCAAGAATTGAAGAGGGAGAAGACTGCATGGCAGAAGGTGCCAACTTATTCCCAAATTGTCCCGAAGGAGACCAATTACCATAAAAGTTTTGCAATACTTTTCCCTCTTGTTTACCCTGCAATTTATTCCGAGCTTTTAACTGATTCTTTTGCCCAAAAGCCTAAATTATATATATTTAATGACAAAATGATCACATAAATCTTGCATCAGAAACAGCACATAATTATTCCAAAGATGAGTAAGATGCCATTGAAAATCTTATCAAACAGCATACTTTCACATAGGATAGAAGGACATAACAGAAGTTTAGTTAACTAGTTCTACAGAAATAACGGAGAAAATAAACATGTTCAAACATAGAAAGATATTCTCCATGTGACAGAATCAGTTGTTCCTAAATATGCTTGCAAGAAACATAACAATGAAGGAACAAGTAACCACAAGTATCTGACCTCACAAAGCACAAAACAAAAACATTGGAAAATAAAGGCTTATGCTGCATACCTCTAAAAAGGTTTGACCGTCAGTTTGAAACACCAAAAGAAGGTAAGTAAAGTCCAAGTTATGACTAAAATATCTTCATTTGTAAAATTCCTTGTTTGGATTATTAAAAAGCATTTGCATTGTAAAACAAGAAGCTGCTGAGGTGATGAAGGAAAGGTTAAGGATGGCTAGGGTGTCTAACAAGGCTAGTAATAACCCATGTTTTAAAAATGAATCAGTTATTGAATCAACAAGGGTTTTCATGATTCACTAATTCAACTATGATGAATTGTGGTCAAACTGATGGTAATTAAATATATATTTTAATATTATATTATATATTAAATAAAAACTGTTAGGAAACTAATAATTATATAGGGATTAAAACTGAGATTTTATTGGACTCACACTAGAGATCCCCTTACTCCCACTGTTATAGGATCAACAATGGAAGAAGATGACCAAAATTACAATGAAATGATAAACTGAAAAATAATAAACAACTAGATAAACAGCACTTCAAGTGGCCGCTACCTCCCTACTGACTCACCTTTCCTCCCCCCACTTAGCCTTCTCCCAACCTTTTTATCAATTCACTCAAAATAGATTCCCTAAACTTCTTTCCACTCACACATCCTGCTATAACAGCAATCTTTATTCCTAGTCACTCAAATTCAAAATACATTCTGTTTATAACAATTTAAAAACAATCCTTATTCCTGCTCATCAATCTTCCCGCTTTCCTCCTTGCTCATACGCTTCTTCTTCCTATTATATACTTGGGTATTAGGGGGTCTAAATAAACCAACATCAAATGATAAGATATTAAGTCAAGTAAAATTTTAAATTAACATAAAATGGCCATAGTATATGTGAGCCTTTTTAACTTGGAATTGGACTTTTATTTGGTTTTGTATTTTTTATTAAATTAAAAAATACAAAAAAGTAGGAAATAGAAAATAACCAGTTCAAATCAATTCTCCATTGCCAGTTTTTGACACCTTTTCATTGGTTTAGGACCAGTTTTCATCAGTTCTAAGATAAGTTTTTGCTTTGAACAAACTGATGGTTCACCAGTTTTCTGATCAAATCAGCTGGCCCAGTCCGGTTTTTACTTCAATGGCAGCAATATTCCACTGGGATAGAGTGCATGTGATCAAGGATTACAAAGCAATGGTGCAAAACCATTTAAAAAATGGGAATGTGATTTGAGTCTATACACTACCATAGTAACTGAAACCAAAGCATTGCTCATAACTTTTTTTTTGTTAAAATATAAGACCAAAGCACAATTCAGCATTTCCATCTAGACATTGAGCACCATCAAGTTTAGCAAACCAATCTTTGAAGTCAAGCACAAACAAAAGGCATTGTCCAAACACAACATGAGAGAAAACAGTAGATGTGCATCCAGAGAACCAGATATTCACAAGAATGAAATGTCTAGAAGACCAAACATGAACTAATTGTCTTTGTTGTTGAAGATTTCACCCATATCTTTGGGGACCATCCCTCAATTTATCCAACTTGCGTATGGAAAGCCATTGAACCAGCAAGGTTCTGTGGATCTGAGAACGACTTACTTCCATGGTTGACAATGCCAACAAGAAACATGGAGAAGTGAGCAGAGAAAGGAGAGGAAGTAATCTAGACCAGGTTGACTGAGTAGAAAGAATTTCAGAATTCCACTAGTTTAGTTGTAATTCGAATTCCTGATTTTAAAATTTGAAGCTAAAAATTATTAATAAAAGCAGCAGAGAATTTTTTGATGATATCTTTATCAAATATCCAAACAGAGTATTTTATTAAATAGTATTATTAAAAAAAGTTTAGGCGAGGGGGGAGTTGCTCCATTTGAAGGTCAAGTATATCACAAATCTCAGTGAAGGCTTACAGATGACCTACTAGCAAAAGACTAGCAGTAGACATTGAACCTAAGAACTTCATGTAAACTAAGTTTGATCCTATTGCTTAAGCAAACCGCATTTGGTATTAGATAGTATTGAAGACCCCAAAATGTTACATTCCACACTTCAAATGCTTTATCCAAACACAGCCTAAGAGAATACTAATTGGGTCCATAAATTATATACCAAAAACAACAACAACAAAAGCCTTTTCCTACCAAGTGGGGTTTTCACATAAATCAAACCAGGAAACAATTATTGAACAGTAGCATTTTATTTTTCTAAAATAATTTGAGGTATACCTTATCAGTAAATTCATTTTCAGTTCCAACATCTTCAGCTGAGGGCACAGAAGTGGTCATTCCTACCATATCCTGATTAGTTTGCAAAAGAAAAATGAAATCAATTTGACTGGTCTACTATAGAACACGAAATAGTTAGTATTGAAACTAGTTAATGAAAGATGACAAGATAATTTTTATGATGAAATTAGTTTATTATGTAATTTAAATTTTGATAGGGTTTCTAATTGGAGAGTTAGGGATTAATTACCAACATATCAGAATCCAGGGTTTAGTGATTGGTAACTTTGATTCTTGGGTTATCTTATTGTAAATTGGATTATAGCTTTACTTGAGACTTGAGTCTTAAGTTTCAGTTGCTTCACTTGCTGGTCTGAGACTCTTAGCAGATTTAGGGTCTTTGAGTAGCCCATATAAGGTATATTATTTATCTTAGAGATACTAGCTTATTATTGATATTTAAACTTTGATAATTTCAATTATTCGAGATTGTTTCCTGCCTCTGTTTCCATTTTACATCACTGCTCATCATGTAAAATGACTTCACATACCTGCTGCTCCTTTTCAGTAGGGATACTTCTACCTCTAGCATATCCTGCATTTCCTGTGGTTGCATGAGCATTTTGTTTATCATGAGATGCAGAATGACCAATCCTCTTAAAGCTGGCAGAAAATGATCGATCATTACGGTGATCATATTTTGTTTTAATTTCCAAAGGCTCAGATCTGTTCCTTAAAGCACTTGCTGGACTTTGTGCCTCTGAGAGTATGGGTACCGGACTGTTATTCACATCTTTGGAAGACCACAGCTCATCAGAATTCTCAAGACTTACATGGCCAAATATAGGGTCATCATTGCTGCAAAATCATCACTTGTGAGAATATTCAGTCAGACAGGTACCATTGTATACTATGAAAGTTCACAAAACTAATATCTATAAGGACAGATGTCAGTCAATAAATATTCAGTTGTTAATCAGAAATTTTAGTGCTTCTGTTTAATGTTATTTGTTTTGTGCACAATATAGTTAGCTCAAGGAACAACTGAAGAAGTACACAAAATTGACATCGTAGTATCATCCATTTTTCATTTCAAATGTTTCTTATATACTTTTTGCAGCTACAACTGTGCACAGCTGTACACATTTCTCCATCTGAGTTTGACAGAAACAAGTTTAAGGACACTTAAACTCAGATTGAGCCATGTGTGTGCAGTTGTGTAAATTTGTAATGCAAAAGTTCTCAAACAGAGAATAGAAGGAAAGAGAGAGGTTTCATCTCATTCATTATGGTTACTGGCCAAATTAAAAAATTATCTAATTAGACTTAAGTACCTTGGAAAATGCATGTACCACACACAAACGAAACAATACAGATAATATACTTTACCGGAAAATTCGATCAAGGTCGTCGAAACTTCCTATGTTATCCCAGGCATAGTCAACAAAATCACCCTGCTCTTCATCTTCACGTGTACTTGGGAAAATTTCTACATCCTTTTTAAGCTTTATAGTCTCTTCTGTCACAGATATATATATTATCAGAAATGATAAGCTGTAACTACATTTCATGCAGGTTTATTGTTTTTTATATAATGATGATGAGACATAAACACAGAGGACATCAGCAAATATACTTCTGTATAACACATAAACACACTGACAGACATGCTATCTACTCATAATTCCAGCAATTAGCAACTGAACCACCTCTTGCTGAACTAAATTTGCCAATTTTACCTGATGTTTTAGACACTTCAGTGCCCAGTGAACTCTGATCGGTTTTAGCTGTACTTGATAAAGATAAGTCAGGCCATGAGTTTGTTCCATATCCTGAGTTAGATGTACCTGCACTATTATCAAGTTTGGAACTGCTACCTAGCTTTCTTCCATGAAAATCAGTTTTAGCCTCTATTCCCTTCTGCTCGATGAGTTTAACAGCAGAAGCATCCTGATTCCATTCTTTTTTGTTATGAAGATCTTCACTTGACTCTGGATAAGGCACAATATGATCATCGCTCTCACCTGCCTCACCCCATACTATGTTGGCAAGCTGAAAACAATCCATTGTTAAACACATAATAAATGTTGATGAGGCAAAATCAAACAATTAAAGTAAAACACTTCAGATGCTAGTGGTAGGAACATTAACAGACATAAGTAACATACTATGGTAACTATGTAATCAAGTATCACATAATTTCAGCAATGCAAAGATCAGATAGTGAGATAGCCCTTGAAGTTAATGAAGAACATGTCCATTTAATTTTTTTATCTCAGGAAAATATAACAGCTTATTCTGTACAGTGTAAAGAATTGAAAGTGTCATTATGACTAACAGAGCTAGTTGAAACTGGATTTCAACCACACCAGATATATATATATATATATAGGAGGGTTATAATTACACCGGTGTAAGTTACGTACAATTTTGTGTCAAATTTCGTTTATTCATCATCATGATTATATGTGTCAAATTTCGTACAATTGTGACACTAATAACTTGATAATCAAATGGTTGGATTTTTCATATATTTCAAATGTATGTATAACATTAATCTTGAGACGTCTCAAATACATATCAAATAATTTCGGATTAATGTAAAATTTTATGTGTATGATCTATATTATAGTAACTTTCAATCCAACGGTGGATTATTTAATACAATGGTCCGTTTAAAAAATATTCAACGGTGTAACACTTGGTGTAACTTACACCGGTGTAATTATAACCCTCCTCATATATATATATATATATATATATATATATATATAACTCTGCCACGTCAATGAAGCATTTCAATCTTTTAAGTATTAAAAGGGATTATGAACCTATGCAGCAAAATATATTTTCTCCACTCATCAAATCAAATTCATATTAAAATGACATGGATTGTAGTAAGTGTGATAGCTTGTGGTGAATTATATGTGTTAATTAGACATGATTGTTCAATTATGATTTTCATTTTTGCCCCCTTGACTAGCCTATCACACACAAGCAACCCTTCCACTAAGATTCAAATGAGCTGGGCTTGCCCAGAATAGTAATCAGGTTTTGCAGCCATTCAAATGTAACTTTTATACATTATTCTACATTAGTTAATTACTCCCTCTGATCTTGAATATAAGCAAAAATTAACTAATCACGCTAAGTAGGGATATTAGTTAACCTCATTAAATTTTCTCAAACTCACATAAAAAATTAACTACATTCCCTAAACTATCCTTTCCAATGGATCATTGGAAATGAAATTTGAATTAAATAAAGGGTATTTCGGGATGCTATCATTGAATAGGGTGAAGTTAGTTAGATTTTACTTATATTTGGACCGCCAAAATTGAAATTTTAGTTGTTTATATTTGAGATCAGAGGGAATACATATTATATTGTAATAGGAGAGTGATTAGTGATATCAAGAAATGTGAAATTATTGATGGGAGCTAACAAGCAATAATGTTAACACCCATTTCACTTTATACAATTAACTCATCAATTATATCAGCCAAGGTAGAATTCTTAACTAAAAATCCTTTCTATTAAGAAAATAGAAGGTTAAAAGCTAGATAGATAAGTAAAACTACAAATATATTGACTGAAATACTTACATGACACCAATTTTAAACCTGTTTTTATTGATACTTTAATTACATAATGACACCCTTGGATACCCTAAACTGTTATTCGTAATTCCTTTACACATTCCGAATTACTGTTAGAAATATAATATATTAATGGTTTGGCTGCTGATAGGAATTTAAAACAGAAATTTATTGTATTCCACACAAAGAGTACACAAACACACAAATTTGGTAGAAGAATTTCCTTACTAGCCTTAGAGCCAATGCTCTCCTTTGAGAAAACAATTCTCAGCCTTACACAACAGAGAAACTGAATGCACACCAGAAACTGTCCCAAATGCCCCCTATAACTACACCACACACAATTGATTAACTGCTAAATAACTGTCCTACCATGTAACTGCCCAATTACTTAATTAAATAACTACTACATAACTGTCCTACCATATAATAGCCCTATTACTAATTATCATCTGCTATTTCCTTATTTTTCCTAAAGTACATAAGCCACATTTTAGGCTTGTTTCCTGCAATATCTAGAACCAGGCCCACATCTTAACTTTGGGTCCTAACATTACCACCCCCTGCAGCTATAGCCTTGTCCTCAAGGCTAAGATTCTTCCTCTTCAACATGTTTTGCTTCTATGTTTATTATTTCTCCATCAGCATTCAAAGTTTCATTCTCTTCTAAAACTAGCAACCTTAACTGTTTCTCTACACATTGGTGTAGTGGATGGAACTTTTCACCACACTTAAAGCACAACCCTTTAGCTCTACGTTCTAACAGTTCTGGGTATGTAATTGAGTGAAATCCCTTAGTTTTTTCAAAGAATCTGTGCCTGCCCCCTTCTCCATTCCCTGCTGTTGGTGCCACTGAAGATGAATTTACCTTGTTTGACATCACACCGAATGATCCTCCGTTTGTTGGATCATGAGTCTTGCTAGAGCTTCCTTCTGTGGTACCCATATTTTTGCCCCATTGAATTGATTGACCAGAATCTTTTTGGGCTGAATTAAGCCCTGGGTTAGCCTTAAAACCCTTGAAACAATCATGACAAGACCACTAGAGAGAAACCAAAAATATATCATATTGCACAACATATTGAGATGTAAAGAAGCGTCCATAAATAAGTTGACATTCCACTTAATTGAAAGAGAGATGAAAAGCATATGCTGAAACTCATTAGTCTTTACTACAACATGGGTTTGATAAAAGTAAGCCACACCGGGCACACTGGAATGAGAAAAAATGTTCCACAATATGGAAATCGGATGTATGAATACTTGTTATTATTTTACCCCAATCCATGTTTGACATCAATTCCTTTTGCTTCCATATGGACTACAATAGAGGCAGAAAAAAGTAAATATTCAAGTTCTGCCAATCTGGAATTTACAGTTGAGACCATATGGGTAAACTCAAGCAATGCTGACTGCAAGAATGCAATCCAGTCCAATGAAAAGGATTCTAACAATCTGTATGCCAGAGGTTTTCCATATCTTACCTTTTCAGTTCCCACCTCTCATAGTTGATGAATAAGAACCAATAATATACCATTCAAAGAACCACATCATCTTCATATCTCCCAGGATACAATAATTGATTCTGGTCTGGTCTGGTCTGATCTTACCCATGCCTCCATTTTGTATGCAATCAAAGAATATTATGAATCTGAGTGCAGCCATCAGCTTTCCCCAAAAGGTATCAACATATAATCACATACTGTTGTTCATTACCATCTCCCATCTCCATTACTCCTTGTTAATGCAAATACATTTTAAGGCACATAGAATCGACTATACTCTTTACCATCCACATTTCAGACCTTGGTCAAGGTTCAGAAAACTTATAATAAAACCTCACAGAATCCAACCATAACACAACTCCTAACCTCACTTCCCATGGCCATTTGATGAAATACACTGTGATCGGAAGATCGGTTTTCCAAAACTCTACTTGCAGGGTCCTGTCCATAGTCCACTCGTTGTCCCTCCATGTACTTTCAGCCCATCAAAGAAATTTCCCCTGCATCATATAAACTATCCTTATCTTCATCTCCTAAATTTCACATTGGAATATTTAGAAGACAACGAGTCAGGGCTACCTCAAACTCAAACTGAAGGATAAATGAAGCACAAACACGTACTATTCCACAACTGAGACAAACCGTTTCAAAACCTAGAAACCAAATGCATATTCAAGAAACCCTTTATTTTTTACATTTTTGTACTTTGTCGTCCTCAGATATTCATAAAGAATTCCCTGAACAGCTAAACAGATTAACAATGAAGCATAGTCTTCATCTCTCCTTCTAGTCCATATTTAGGCTACTTAAGACAGCAAACGAAACCAGACGCCGGTCACAGTTCCCAAGAATATTATTTAATTTGCATGAAACCTTTGTTTTTTTATTAGTCAAATCAAATCTCACATATAATAAGCATTTCACACCAAAAGGATAAACAAAAAAGCAACACAAAACAACATCTTCAACTCAATTTCAATCTGTTAATTATTTCCTATTCAAACCACCAAATACACCAAAAAGAAAGATAAGATCAATAACATCTAATAAACAAAAAAAAGTACAAAACTGTTACAATTACAAGAAATTACGATCTAACAATAATAATTGGGAAAATTTTGAAAATTGACTAACCTCTTCGTCGTTCCAATCAAACATTTCTTACATGTGCAGCACCGAAATTGTGAAAACAAAAACCAGAATCGAAGACCAAGCCGTAAATTACTTCACTCATCGCCGAGAAATCCTCAAAAGATTTTTAACAGAGGAAAAATCAGCAAAGCAACAACAACACCGCCATGAAATCGAGAAGGCGCGGGTACAAACGACGTCGTTGCAGAGGACTGGCTCACTTTTCACCCAGTGTGCATGCAAATGCGAAGCGAATTGTGAAGAAAGCGGAAGAAGAAGAAGCTTCGAGTTTCGGTAAAACGGTAACGCAGTGGTAGAGAGCACGTGAAGTCACGTGAGCGGTTCGCGAGTGGCGGAGAGAGTGTGCGAACGGTCGACACGTTTGAGCGTGCGTATCTAAAGTAGTGGCTCTAAGGGGCTATCAAATGCTGAATCCTCATTGGTTAGCATATTCTCTCTGTGTGCCTCTTCTCTCTCTGGTTGTTTGGGTTTGGGCATGTGGGCCTAGTGGGCCTCGGGAAGGGCCTAAGTGGTGGCTCATGTAACACCAGCAGTTGCATTCAACTGGGCCCACTGGCTCGTGGATATCAATTTTATTGATGATATTATTCCGGGTACGGCCTAAACAATTGACCAGAAAAAACAAGTGTGGACAAAACCAATATGAAGCTTTTGGAAAAAAAAAAATGCGAAAAGTCTGAATTAAAAAGAATCAAAATTCTCAAATTACTTTGAGATATTTTGAAAATTTTTCTTAATTTTTTTTCTATTTTTGTGATGAAAATGCAGTAAATAAAATCATTTCATTTATAAAAAATCATTCTTAAAGACTATTTTGTAAAATAGTTTTAAAAAAATGAATTAAATTTTTAGTCACTAGTACAAAGTATGCTCGCAAATTTTTATCAGATAAATATTTATCTAAACTCGAATTATCATTATAGGACAATGTCTTGTGCTAAATGACTTGCACCACATACCAAGCCTTTGGAACTCCAGACAAATAATGGCTAGGGTTGTGCTACGGTCGAGTTTAGGTGGGTTGGAGCCTAATAACCCTAGACCGTTGCAAACCAATACCATATATACAATAATCCATTTTCAAACACATATTAAGTCGGTAAATTTAAGTGCGAGTGAGCGGGTGGATCGGGTTTGACGAGTGGGTTTATTTAGGTGTAGGTCGAATCATAGTTTTTGGACCAATCTAAATTTTGAGGTAAAAATGTGCAACTTTTTATTTAAGCTATAATGGACATTTCATTCCTTTATTAGGCCATTTAATTTGTGCCAACCCAATAAACCAAAAAAAAAATTTAACAAAAGATTATATTCAGCCCAAATAAATTACATTATTTTGAAAAAAAAAACAAAAATAATTCAACCCAAATCAACAAAAAAATCAAAATACATGCATCACAGATTCAGGGGAAAAAACATGCCTACTAAGAGTCCTCCTCATCGTGACATCCTCGTCGTCGGGTGACCTCCTTCACTCCACCCTCATCAGACTCCTCGGTCGCCATAGTAAACATTTATATGAAAAACCAAAATAAAAAATTAAAGATGAGAGAAGGAAGAAGAGAAAATAGAATGGTAAAAAAAGAGAAAACGGTGAATAGGGGTGGGTATAGGCCAGGCCAGGCTTTGCTAGGCCTGACACCTAATCTTTATGCCTAAGCTTGGGCATGGGCCTGTTACCTGTTATAGGATTTTTTTTAAGGCTCAACCTGGCCTGTATAGAAGCCTGGCCTAGTCTGAAAGCCTATTCAGAAGCCTATTTTTAACAAGGCCTACAAACAGACCAACCGACCAACAAGCCTGTTTAGACGCCTATTTAAAAGCCCGATTAAAGCCCGTTTACATGCAACAATACACTACATACTAAATGTAACGTCCTAATTTCGTGAACCCAAAAATAATGTTTGTTGGAAACACCTTTCCAAGTTTATGAAATTATTTCGCGCCATTATCGATATTGACATACAATCGAACACATAAACTTTCTTAAGTAATCCAACGTTTACATAAGCGGAAGACAAACATACAAGCTCAAGTGTATAATTTAAATGCCATTGAATGGCTACAATCTGACTAAGACAGCTAATTCAAGTTCTATCAATTATACAAATACAATGAACCTAATCAGTCTAATCTGAATAAATTCTAGGGTAACGTCTCCATCCTTAGACCTCAAGTCTTCATTTCCATGATCCAGCTAAGCATCTTGCATATCTAAAACGTTCCACAAAGCGTGTGGTAAGACTTACGTCCCTGTGAATGTGATCATGCATACAGTGTAGGAGGAGCAGACAAAAGAGCGAGAATGCAACATAAGTATACATAGATACATGTTTTGTTATACATCACAAATCTACCAGGCAGTCAGGCAATGCACATCACAATTCTTCTGGTGGAAACCACCCATGTATTTATGCAATCAAACTCAAACTGAACCTCAGGTGTCAAACCCACACCAAGGGTGTCTTTTCACTATTACCTCTTTTGAGCGCTCGGCCATGTGACCAAGGACCGTCGTCCAAGGCCACCCTCATTAAGTTTTATTATCAAATATGCATGTGGTTCATTTTAGTTGAGGGACCCCCATTTACCCCTTGGCCTAGGAGTAGATGTGCTCACCTCGTTCCTCTTGTACCTCTTTGGTCCGAAGACCCCTCTTTGGTTCAGAGACCCATCTTTGGTCCGAAGACCCAAATCCTTTTCTTTTAACATGAATGAATGAGGGACATGAGAAATGAGAATAATTTCATGAGCATGAACATTTGCATGAATGTGTAACTCCTCTAAATCCTCATCATCATTAATATACAGTCATTTCACAAAAATCCCAAATCCTCTAACCTAGAGATTCAGCCATGAGGGTATTCAACCAATCAATCCAACAATCAACCCTAGATTCATCTCTAATCAACCACAATAAAAAAAACATAAGCAAGGGAAGTGAGATTAGGGAGCATACATGGACATTCAATCAAAATGAACGTGAGTGGGTGAACCACACTCACCTCTAATGGAAGAAATAGAGAAGAATGGAGGGATGACGGTGAAGATCCAAGCTTCTTGAACGGTGTGGGTGGCTCTAATCCATGCTTCTGCCTTCGATCTCCCCCTTCTCTCTAGTTCATCTCTCTAGAAGTAGAGAAAATGGAAAAGAATGAGGTTGAAGCCTTCACGAATCTGTTTTTAAAAAATGGATCTGAGCGTTATCGATCAAGCTAGTGTTTCTCGCTTGAGAGAGTGAAACTAATCCTTGCTGGAAACGCGTTCTTGCTCAAGCGAGAGCCTTCTCGCTTGAGTGAGAATGCTCCAGAGAGCATCCCCTCTCTGGTTGATTCTCGCTTGAGCGAGACCCTTCTCGCTCAAGCGAAAATTGTCCAGAGAGTACCCTTTTCCTCCCTTGTTTCTCGCTTGAGCGAGAAAATCATAAAACAATTTTCCCATTTTTACTGATAATCTCGCTAAAGTGAGCCCTTCTTGCTTGAGCGAGAATACTAAGACTTAAATCCTGTTTCCTGACTCTTAGACTTTCCTCTTCCATTTTTCTCACCCTTTCTTACTCATTTTCTTAAAACTCATTACCCTACTAACCCAGTTTATCTAATCCTAACCTTTTCCTCTCACTCCAGTCAACTTCCTAAACTTAAACCCATCCATCCTAATCCAATTCCCTTATTCCAAAGGCTATACTCACTTTCTAGTATTCATACCTTGTTAGTCTCTAAACCTCATAGTGTGATCCCTCCTAGGTTTCATCTACAATTGTGTTGGGTCTAATACTTGGTTTTACTTCTAAATTCCCCTTAACATTTATAAATTCTCCGTGAATTCCCTATCTCTTCTTTAAATCTACCCTCAGACTCTTAGGTCCCCCTTCTACACCTAACTTCCTTCACTTGGTGGGATTCACCACCCAAGGCTTCCACTATCTTTTCGAGGTCCAATTTTGGGATGTTACAATTCTACCCCCTTAAATAAATTTTGTCCTCAAAATTTGCTTCATTTACCCTCAATCTCTTTAGTTCGCCTTCATGAACCCCTTAAGATTCCATGCCCATCTAGTGCTCCTACCCTCCACATGCTAAAGTCTCCCTAACGGACCGAACTCTAGGTTCTCGTGTTAAACACCACCTAACCGTGACACATGTCCTCTGTTATCTCTAACTGGCTAGATCGTGCTTTAAGGTTCTCGGCCTAATCCGATCACCCTTTCTATAGCGTACGACCGTAATTCTGCTCTACTCACCTAGTAATAAGACTTGAGAGGG
Source organism: Sesbania bispinosa (assembly GCA_026901365.1). Classification (NCBI taxonomy): domain Eukaryota; kingdom Viridiplantae; phylum Streptophyta; class Magnoliopsida; order Fabales; family Fabaceae; genus Sesbania; species Sesbania bispinosa. The sequence continues at coordinate 1,414,233 of QLOH01000174.1, forward strand.
CATGCAACATAGCTACCTAGTTCTACTTAATTGAGGATTCCCTCACACTGCCAGGAACTTAGCGGCCTAATACCATCCTCTACCCTTTGAAATATACAATGACCTCTACCAAGGTTGTTAGATTTGCTCTGACACCCAAAACGGTACCCCTAACGACAACACCCAAAGATTGTACCTGACTGTTATCTAGAGCGGTCCTTCAGATGGGTCACTGTCCTTGTCAACCCACTTGGGGACTGAAAGGACATGCACCCCGAACTTTGGTTTCTGATCATCAAAATGCTGACGGGTATGGCAATCTGTGCGTTGTAAGGATAGTCGTCGGGTTGGAAAACCACCACCAGAAAAAGGCCAGTGGCAGACAGAATCGGTTGTCTGCTCCTTGCACCGTACTGGTGCTGGAAGAAACTGTGCATGGCTGGAGTGGAGAAGCAAGGAGAACACCCCCTCTAGCGGTTAACGAACTTAGCAAACGGTGAGATACTCTGCTAAGTCCCCGAACTAGGGTCCTAAAGATCCACTCTTTCGCTTCTCAAAACTACAACCTTTTGCTAGTTGTTGCTTGCATGCTATTCCTACTCTATTGCAATACCACACAAAAAATCAGGAAAAAAACTACTAGTACCTTGCTGTTTTTACAGAAACAACAACACCACACCAACATGCCACCAACAAAATAATAATAACAATAGAATGGGATAAACACCCAGATATTTTTAACTAAATTTCGCCAACACAAATTTCAAATGGGAAACATAATTCAAACCACAACACTGTTTCTAAGTAGTTTAATTCAAAATACATCCAAATGATCCAATGGCCATGAAGCCACACATTACCATAAAATACTAATGTCTATTGTAAAAAAGAAAAAAACTCAAATTCAAATCTTCAAGTTTATTTCTTGAAGTTGATGGCATCTCCCAAAACCAACACATGGACTCGTTCAAATCTTCAAGTTTATTTCTTGAAGTTGTTCATCCACCTAGAAAAACATAAAAATTTTGTCATTAAAATAAAAAAACTTAAAACAATAATTTTAACAATTATAAAAAAAAGAATCATTTAAAGATTAAAAACACTAAACCTTTTGCTTTTTCTTCAAACCATATTTATTACGAAGCCAATCCCCTCGACAAATGAGTGCTCCAATCGACTTATTTTATACCCCTGCTCCTCCTTCGTCATTTTCACACAGAACAAGCATATTATTCTTATTTTATTTGATAAAAACACAACTAAACAGAAGAGACAAAGAGATAACAATAATAGAAGAGACAATCAGACAGCAAGACAACACGGCCACACAGGGAAAACAGAGGACCTTTTCACGCGCAAATGGGAAGAACATGAACTCACCTCATGCCAGAAAACGAATGGAGGAACGCGCCGGAGTTTGAAGGCTTGCGATGCGACGACGACGAACTTCAGCGGGCGGCGGTGAAGAGAAATTTCAGAGAACCAGAGCTCGAAAATAACCTAGGGGTTTCACTGTTATGACTTGTGAAAATAACAATCAGATTGTGAGAATAACACTGTTTTACTATTTTTGTTTTACATTTAATTTTATTGTTTATTTACTTTTATTATTTGTTAATTAAATTTTTGAGTATCAGATTGTTTAATTGTAAATTTTATTTGTATCTTTTAATAATTTAAATTATTATTTATTAAATTTAACTTTTTGTTATGTAGTGAATAATAATTACTCTTATTTGATTTTTTAAATAAATTATGTTAATTAATAATTATATTTATGTGTATTAAAAGGTCGGTCCATCAGGCCTAACATGCCTTTTCATATGCCTGAAACCTGGCCTTTTAGCAAAATAGGCTTTTTAAAAAGCCTTAGCCTGACCTTTTTAATAAACAAGTCAGGCCAGGTCGCAGGCCCCTGACAGGCCGACTGGCCTATTCCCACCCCTAACGGTGAAGTAAGAGATATATACACCACTTGCATCAAGGTTGGTTCAACACAAAAACACCAAAAGTCAAATGAGTCTTCAAGAGCTATTCTGTGAGGGAATCACAATTTCATGAAGGGAATAACTTAGAAGACGTATATACCTTGGTGTTTCTATTTCAGTTAGATCAGAACCTATTAGTCAAGTATGCACCGATCTTAACCAATTTGTGACCACCATGACACTGCTCTCCACCGCACACGTGAAGACAATGGTGGTTCGCAGTGCACTGAAATAGAAAAGGAAAGGAGTAAGGGTGGAAAAACGGGTTAGGCCTGGCGGGCCAAGCCGCCTGACCCCACTCTTAATAGGCGGGGTGGGATAAGCACCCCCAACCCACCAGTCAATCAACCCCGCCCTACCCATCCCACCAACCCGACGGGTCAGAGTGGATTGCCCGCCGGGTTGGATAGGCTTGATTTGATGCCAAATCCATTTGAACCATCAAGGCAAAGCACAATCCACGTGAACAAGCAACTCACGAATCCCATTCTATTACGCATAATGTTACCCTGCCCTTGGATCTCCAACATTAAAAAATGAAGCAATCTGGACCGCCTATTGCCCTGCATGCCATTCGTGCAAAAGCATAACGCACTCACGCTTTCCCCCGTGCCAACTGTCGCTCGCTCGCATCTCCAACCGTTTGATCTGCAACTGTCAAATGGGCTCAATCTGAACCGTCTGTGATTTATTATGCTTTGGTCTTGTGTCCTTCTCCGCGACAAAAGCTGACCGCATCAACAAAGCTGCAGGACGCACCATACCATGTGACAACTTTTGCCCATTCCAAACCTCAACCATTAGATCATATCTCCCTTTCCCAAGCTCCATCTAAGTCGCCACCAGGACAATCCATGGGCAACCTTTGACCCAATCCCCATCACTTTCACGTATCCAACAACGACCATTGGATCAAATTTACATTCCTTAAGCCCCATCCCAATCGTTCCCTAATAGCACAATCCATGTGCAACCATTTACTAAGTCTCTTTCACCTTTATGCATCCAACAACTAACGTTGGACCATCACCAACCCTCCCGATTAAATTATTTGGGCGCATCAGGAGGACCAACCCGCAACCCACCTAGCTCGCCTTCAAACAGGATGGACAGAAAATCTCAGCCCACTTCCCTCTGGCAGGCTGGCCTGCTCCACCCTGTTTTGGGTGGTCCACAGGCGGGGTGGGGTGGGTCGAGGCGGGCTGGCCCGCTTAGCACCCTTAGCATAATACTCTCCAACTGGGTGTCGAAATTCCTCTTTGGGAAATGATTCGAATCTAGGGCAATCCTCGATGATCAACTTTCTCAAAGATGATGCGTGAGAATCCTCCTCCCGTGAAGTCATTACAAGATTACTACACTCTGATAAATGATAAAAGGAGCTCATAGAACTTTGGGAAAAAGTCCTACGGAAACTTTGGGAGCTCATGGAACTTTGCGGTACTTAAAAGGTTGTCTTTGGACAGGGTATTCTGATGTGTTTAGGAGAGTAATTTTCAACTCTATGCCTTCTGTGATAATGATTGGGCGAGTTGCCCTTTGACTCAGAAATCTTTGACGGGTTACTTTGTTTTATTAGGTTCTTCTCCTGTCTCTTTGAAAACAACGAAAAAACAGCCAACTGTTTCTCGATCTTCTGCAGAGGTCGAGTATAGATCTATGGCCACTACTACATGTGAGTTAAAATGGTTGAAATTCCTTTTGGCTTGTTTTGGGATACAACATGTGTGTCCCATGTGATTGTTTTGTGATAGTCAAGGTGCTCTCCATATAGCGGCTAATCCGGTTTTCCATGAAAGAACAAAACATATCGAAATGGATTGTCACTTTATTCGTGATGCATTGCTAGATGGAACAATTTCTACATCTCCTATTCGGACTGGTGCACAACTTCCAGATATTTTGACCAAAGCTCTCGGTAAATCACAATTTTCTTTACTTCTTTCCAAGATAGGCATTTGCAATCTCCATGCTCCAACTTGAGGGGGAGTATTAGTGGAATATCTTACTAATTAATGGAATACATCTTTGTAATTACTCTGTAATTATTTTCTAGGCTACCATATCTCAAAATGAGATATCTCATTGATATACGTTCCTATATTAGTTTATTTGTTTCCTAGATTAGCTCTGCTATTTATGTATATGCTAGAAAAGCTTTGTATATATTCATGGCATTGGCCAAATTCAATAACACAAAATCATACCACAAAACTCTGTACAAGTCATGTATCAACGTGTCCAACAACTTGTACACGGGATAATAAGTATAATTGACACACTATATGGTAGTAATGTACATAATCTATTAGTATCATATAAACTCTCAAACCTTTTAAAGAATTGACTGAGACTTTTAAATTAGGTTGCACATTCTTTTTTTAAATTATTTGGGCGCGTCCGGAGGGCCAACCCGCAACCCGCCTAGCTCATCCCACCACGTTTTGAGCGGGCCACATGCAGGGGTCGAGGCGGGTTGGCCCGCTTAGCGAGCAAGATATTATGGGCTTAGTTAGGTCGAAAAGATAGAACTAATAGCCAAGATGGATTAAGGACTTTGTTTGATTTAATTTTCTGAATTTTAAATAGTTTTAATATTTCAATTCAAAATTTTCCACCTGTAGAGTTAGGGTTGTGCATGAATCAGATTTTGCAAAAATTGAACCTAAAACTTATTAGAGTAATACAAAATTAGGAATACTTTGTAGATATATTCCGTTTTACAGTTTTGTAATTTCTAGTATTTAGTCTATTAATTAGCTCATTGTTGTAAGGTCCAAGACCCTTTGAGCAAAGGTTTTAATGACAATAAACTTTCACAATAATATTCTAAGTGTTATGAATACTTTGGTACTAATGTTTGCACTTTAGAATGCTTGAAAGAATACAGGAAAAGCTACAGAAGGAAGGTGGAAAGATCAAAGACAACATTTAACATCATAACATGTGTCCAGAAGCATGTTACATAGAGCTTTCATGTCAAAAGTGATGAAACAAGTTCAAGAAGTAGCTTTTTAGCTTCAAGAAGGTCATGACAGTTCATCTAAGATCCCATGAACATTAAACTGAGTTGTATCAAGCTTCAGAAGCAAAGTTGAAGCTTTGGAAGGATCATTCAAGACCACTAGAAGCATGAGAAGGAGCTTTTCATTTAATTGGACACCTTCTGAATGTGAAAGATCACTTAAGCAATTCAAGCATAGTCATTCCAAGTGTTGTTGATGCAAACAAAGTAATTGGAGAAGATCAATATCACTAGAAACACAATTTTGTCCTTAGAAGCAAAACTTACAGTTTCTGCAGAAGGACAAATATGAGAAGCTTCATTTTAAAGGATAACAGAAGCAATAAGTTGAAAGAATGACAAATCGGTGGAGGAAAACTTGAAACAAAGATGAGTAAAATGAAAGTAACTCATTCAAGCAATCAGAAGCTATCAAACACTCCTCACAGTTTCCAGAAACAAGAAGAAGCATCTCAATAACTCCAAATGAAATCGTTTTAGAAGGAAGATTCATTTTAGGAGGAAATTCTAAGAAGAAAGCAAAAACAGAATTTCATTCTTAAGAAATATCAACTGCAGAACATGAAACATGTCACAGAAGCATGAGAATCATCTGCAGTTGATCAGAAGCAATTCTGCAGAAGGAATGTGCAAGTATAGACTGTGCAGAAGCAGCAAATTGAACCAGAAAGTCTAAAATGAATCTCCTGCTGATTTAGCTGAGTAACACAAGTTGAAATACACTTGAAATAATCCAAAAATCATCCTCAGCAAATTCACAGAAGCATTGGTGAAGAAATGAGCCAGTTTTGCTGTCTGTAGAAGCAAGTTCTGCAGAAGCATGAAGACCAGTCAACAAGACAGTTGTACCAGTCAGCTTTTGCAGCTGTACCTGAAAGGGACTTGTCAAAGCATCACAGCTGGATCATTTTGACTGCATTCCAACGGCTACAAGGCTCCTCACCTATAAAAGGAGGTGCTCTCTTCACATTGAGACACACCTCTCACTCCAGAAGCATAAAATAATCTCTGAGCTTTCACTGCCAGCTTCTGGAACCTTTTCTCTCTCCTGAAATTCTTTCTAATCTGCTTATGCCAGTTGTTGAGGGGGAGTTTTGCTCACTAGGATATTCTACTACTACTCTGATTGTAATCTAGTGAGCTTTTTGCACTTTACCTTGCTGTTTCTGTGCTTCTATAAGGTCAGAGAGATTGGTCTGTTATAAAATCTCTTGTGGCACATTAGGTAAAGTTATTGGAGAGGTTGTAAAGGCTCTGGTGTGAGCTTGTGTGTGTTTGGAGTCTGCAGAAGGAAGTTCTGCAGATTTCTGGACCTGTGCTTTTGCAGTAAGTCATGGTCTATTTCCGTGAGTTTGTTGATTATGTAGAAAGCCTGAAGAGGCTGTGGAAAAAGAATACTAGTGGTGAGGAGCACCCAAGAAGTCATTGTATCAAGGTTGACATAGTGGAAAATCCTACAGGGAGTAGGGACTGGACGTAGCCTCAAGGTTGAGAGGTGAACCAGTATAAAAATAATGTATGCAATATCTCTTACCCTTACTCTCTTTAATTTCTGCACATACATCTATTGCTTGGTTAGTTATTGTTCATACTTTGAATATTTAGCAAGCTACAAACCATATTTTGATAAACTTGTTTTTAAACTGATATTTTCATATAAAACACATCCATATCAGTTAAAATACTGATCTGGAAAGTTTCATTACATTATGAAACTGTTTGGTGCTCCAGAAGCACATTTCTTAAAAGATGTTCATTGTTCAACATTGGAACTTGAGGTTCAAACTACTAAATTTTGATAAACCTATTTTTGAAATAATATTTTCACATAAATTACATCCATATCAGTTAAAATACTGATCTGGAAAGTTTCATTAAATTATGAAACTGTTAGGTGCTTCAGAAGCACAATTCTTGAAATCTGTCCATTGTTCAACATTGAACTTGGGTCCAAACTACCAAATCTTTATAAACATGATTTTAATTCAATCTAACTTGTATTCTAATTGATTACTACTTAAATATATGATCTGGAAAGTTTCATAAAGTTTCAAGTTCATTTGACCCTTCAGAAGATAGGTTTAAAGTGACAGATTCAATGTTTTGCTTCTGCATAACTGCAGAAACTTTATACTATGCTTCTGAACAGTTTTTCTCACATAATATTATTAGTTATTGGTTAAATAACTATTCTGGAAAGTTTTATTAAAATACAAAATCATTTGACTCTTCAGAAGATTGGTTTAAAGTGACAGATTCATTGTTTTGCTTCTGCATAACTGCATAAACATTATATTATTCTTCTGAACCTTATTCTAAGTTGTAACTACATTAAAAACATTATATGGAAGAATAAATTTTAATGAGATCAGTCCTTATGATTTGGCTTGCCTTAAGAAGATAGTTTTAATCTACTTAGTTGGCATTATACACTAACCACTATCTTCTATAAGGAACTTCTGATAGCCAAGACATTCCTTGAGCAAAGATCAGTAAGTTGTTCAAAATACTTGCAGGTTGGACCAAAAGTTTTCAAGGGTCACAATTCAACCCCCCTTCTTGTGACTCTGTGATTTACTTCAATTGTATCTCCTTGTTAGAGTACAACTGTATTAGTTCAGATTAGTAGTTTTGGGCCTTGATGTAACCAACCAGATCTCTATAAATAGAATTCTGGTACTTGTAAAAACATTAAGTGAGAAATTAATAATAGAAAACCATTTTTCAATTTCAGATTCTCTCTACTTTTCCGCGCCTTTTCTCTCTCCTTTTCCTTTTCTCTCAATCTCTTTCATGGTATTAGAGCTCTAAGAGCTCCGGTACACTCTATCCTTTTTCTTCTTTGATGTCCTCTATCAACAATGAGCGAGTTCCAGTCACTGGATGAGAAGCTCCGGTGGTGCAGCAACCATTGACCTCGGTAGTTGTCACATTTTCACAACCAATTTCAATGAAATTGGACGAGAAGAACTTTCTTCTCTGGAAGCAGCAAATCGAATCGATGATAAGAGTGTAAACTTGAGCCTTACATAGCAGACAACATAAAATCAATGTTACTTACATATGAAGCTAGACTAGATCAAATAAAAAGGAGTGTACTAGACTCTTTCTCAACCAACGTTGCATATAGAATAAAGGACAAACATAATGATAACAACAGTGGAATGAAGAGTTCTTCTAACAACACTGCAGTACAAACAGCTCCTCAACAGTTTCAGTAGTTCAACATTTTCAGAGCTCCTTTTCGTGGTGGAAGAGAAGGTAGATGATGTCGATTTAAAGGAAGAGGAGGACGAGGAAATTTCAGGTCTCATCTGTATTGCAAAATTTGCTTTAAGTCTGGTCATATTGCTACTGTTTGTTACTACAGAGACACATGTCCAAATGCATATAACTCTGGTATGTTTCCACAACGTCCTCCTGGTCAATTTCAGCCACTTCAACACTGGACTCAACAATATAATGTTGGTTACTCTCAGCCTTATAACTCTGCTCCTCAACAACAGCCACATGCATTTTATTCTAATGTACATCCACATTCCTTTCAAACCTCAGACTCATAGAGTGAGTGATTTTAATTGCTATATTCAGAATGCTGCAGGTGTAGTAAACACTGTGACACATAGTTTTAGATTCATCTATTGTTTTAGATTCTTCTTTATTACCCAGTGTTCCCTCTTTTTCTGTAACAGACACTTAGTTTAAAGACAATGATTGTTCACCTTACTTTCTTTGGCATAGGCGTTTTGGACATCCACATTCTTTCTTGGTAAAGAAAGTGTTGGCTAAGTGTGGAATTCCTTTTGCAAATAAAACTGTACTGGACTTTTGTTTTGCTTGTGCAGTGGGTAAAATTCATAGGCTATCTTCTGCAGCTTCTACTTCCCAATATTCTATGCCTCTTGAATTAGTTTTCACTGATGTTTGGGGACCCGCTCCTATGCTGTCCAGCACTGGTTTCAAATATTATATTACTTTTGTGGATGCCTGCACTAGATATACTTGGATTTATTTACTGCACACACTAAGTCTGAGGCTCTCAAATGCTTTCTTCAATTCAAGAAAATGATAGAACTTTAACTAAATACCAAGATTAAATCCTTACAATCAGATTGGGGTGGTGAGTTCCATAATTTTTCTAAAATATTGGCAGATTTTGGTATATTCATAGACTAGCTTGCCCGTATACTCATCATCAAAATGACACAATTGAAAGAAAGCATACACATATTGTGGAATTAGGCCTTACTCTTCTTGGTCAAGCAAGCATGCCACTTATCTACTGGGATCAGCCTTTCTCACAACAGTATATTTAATAAACAGACTTCCTTCAGCCTCCCTTAATTATCAAGTTCCATACTTCAAACTTCATGTCAGAGATCCAGATTACAGGTTTCTCAAGACCTTTGGGTGTTCTTGTTTTCCATTTCTTCGGCCATAAAATAAGCACAAACTTGACTTTAGGTCCATGGAATGTACTATTCTTGGTTACTCACCCTCTTATAAAGGCTAACAAGTGCATGTCTCCTTCTGGCCGAATTTATGTTTCAAAGGATGTTCTTTTTAATGAATTTCATTTTCCTTTTGCCTCACCTTCACCTTCTACAAAGTCTGCCTGCACACACTCATGATCACAATCTCAATCAGAATCTCCCTCTCTTGTTATTCCTATTGCATCTCGTTTTAGTCCACTTGTCTAATGATAGAACCAGTTTTAGCTTTAACCACTTTTCTAAAGTAGAGTTTTCTAGAACCTATGTGGCTATTTATTGTAAGTGTTGCTTATTTCTGAAGCAAGATATTTCTCGGTATAATTTTAGCTTTCTCTTTCTTCTAGAATTAAACCCTAGTTTCCTATAGTGTTCTACTTCTATTGATAGGAGCCTATCATAATGCATCCAACATATTGAAAATATTTTGCAGCTCCCGAATTTTAAGTGCTCCATGAAGATTATTGAGTTCTCCTAATTCCTGAATATTACACTCGCTAGCTTCGCCCACATGTAAACAAGACAATGCTTGAAGATTCTTTAATTTTCCAAATTGCTTTGGCATTTTTCTCACTTCAATTCCCTCACAATCAAGATAGCTCAAATTAGTGTGTTTATGCAAATTCAAGGGTAGCTCCTTCAACTTCCAACATCTCGTCAACTTCAATACTCATAAGTTATACAATAAACATATTGAATCAGGTAACTTTCTGACTTCAGTATAAGAGAGATCTAGATAACAGATATGTTTAAGATTCTCTATAGTGTCAGGAAACTCAATCAATTCAAATCATGTAAAGATAACATACGTAAGAGCTTCATTTTGGAGAACAAGTCATGCATCAACGTGTCCGACATGTACACGGAGAATAATTATAACTGACACTATATGGTAGGAATGTACGTAATTCGTTAGCATCATATGAACCCTCAAAACCTTTAAAATATTGACAGAGAGAATTTTAAATTAGGTTTCAATTCTTTTTTAAATTATTGGGCAGGTAAGGCATGCCCGCCCGCAACACCCGCTAGCTCGCCCTTGTAACACCCACATTTTTTGCCCTATATGATTTTTTGTATTGTGTGGTATGGCGTGTTTGGGTGATTAAATGCTTTGAATCATCAAATAGGGTTTAAATAGGGTTAGGAATGAATTTCCTATTTTTCTAGAATTTTTGGGGAATTTCGGTGTGAAATTACCTTTTTACCCCTACATTTATTGGAAGTTGACCAAAATGCCCTGTCCCAAAAAATTCGAAATTCCCTCCAACCCAACACCTTAATCTCTCATTAATAGTATTCTCCTACCTTTAGCATTAATTATAACCTATATTAACATATAAGGCACACTTTATTAGCCAAAAGCATGAGGAGACATGCTTACCTCACTCATGTACCCTTAAAGTAACTTTGTCTCCTACCATTATAAAAGCAACTTTTCCTTTCACCCTTATTTTCACCCTAGCCATGAGATTAGCTCTCTTTTTCCTCATCTCTCCATTCTCCATTTCCTCACTTGATTAAAAGCTCCATTTTGAGCTTTTAATCCAAAGATTTTCACCTCCACCCTTTGGAAAAGATTGTTGGGGAGATCATAAGGAACAAAAAGAGTGGCGGACTTTGTATTTTGGTGGAACTCAAGATTTCCATCCTCCATTGTTGAGAGCTTAAGCTTCACTAGGTAAGGAGAGCAGAACCCTTGAAACTCTAGTAGGATTGGTGACTAGAGTGAGGGTGACCCTTGACCCTCCTCCCTTTTCTTTTGTCTTCATCAAAAACTTTAATGTATGAACTTGCCTCCTTGTATATATGGTTCGGTTTTCCTATGTGTGTGTGTGTGTGTGCGTGTGTGTGTATACTTGATTTTTTAATTTTGTTTGATGGTTGGAATGTGTTAGTATGATGAATATATGCATGTATAAATTGTTACTTGTAATTAAACAACTTCTTTGTGTGATTAAATCTTGTAAATAAAGTGTTTTAGCTATATTTAAATGTATGAGCTTTCTCATGAGTAAATGCATGGTTTGATGATTTAACATGATAAAATGAATATTGGGCAAGTGTAGAAACATCATACTTGAGTTTTACAATTTTTGGAATTTTATTGATTTTTCATGAAATTCAAGGTGTTCTTGAATGTCATGAGTGTTCTTGATAGTGTTCATATGAAACTAATGAAGATGATTGTGTTGATCTTTGAAGTGTTAGTGAGGGTTGTGTTGAAGTGTCAATGAGTGGTTGTGGAGTGTTAAAACTTACAACATTCGAAATGATATAAAGTATCATTCATAAGACACGACTATAAGCCTTAGTAAGTTGTAGGGCCCAAGTGTAAGTGATTATTAATCTTGAGGACGAATAAATACAACTTATTCTAAAAGCTTATGATAAACACACTCTACTCACATAAGACTTGAGAAGCCTAGAGAGAGTGTGTGGACTGACCCGAGATGGGGTTTGGATTTCTTACGAAGGAAAGTCATTGAATCTGTGTGGTTACACCAGGGAGTGGTTGTGTGAAAGGATTCGGTTGAATTTACCAGTAAGAAATGTGTGTTGTGAATGCATAGAATGTGTAACATGCATCATTAAACATTGGTGATGTCTAAGGTTGTGTACCTTATGACCAAAAATAGAAGGGACACCTCGATACGGGTGTGAAACTAGTAAGGACTAGTGCACTGGGTCCTGCAAAGGACGCCAACGGGTCTTGAAAAGGATGCCAGCCTTGGGGATAGTCGAGTTCTATGCTGAACTTAGGGGACGTAGGTTCACTACCTACTGTCGAGTTCAGTGAGTAACACTTGACTATACCTGTCACTCTCAAGGTTTCAGGATTAGTGGAGATTTTCTGGAATTACACAAAAGAAAGATCGGTCAAAAAAAAATATGAGCAAGACTCTTAGTGTCGAGACTAGTACAGACTCTAAATCCTTATTGCTTCCATATAATCTTGCAGTTGTTTGTGTGCATTGCGGTGGTGATTTCCCTCGGGCCCTCATGCATCATACATAATATTATGATTGTGAATCATGAAACTGGTTTATAGCACTACGATGTGGATTTATGATTTATATTAGATGGGTTCGAGTATGTGTATATTTTGGTTAAATTGTGTGAATCCCCCATACATGTACTCTAGACATAACTACATCAGTGAGTTCATGTCAAGTGTTCTCACTCTCCTTGCCTTGTTGTGGTTTGGTTTGCCCTTTTTATCCGGTCGTCTAGCTGGTACTACAGATCAACACGATGAGCACTATGAGGGTGTAACTTGATGGGTGCAAGGAGGGACTTGGAGGATAACTGACGTGCCAAGGAGGAGGTGCGTCTACACCGGCGAGGTTCGAGTCACCATCACTCATCCTTGTCTCCCGGTGCTTCCAGTTGTCGAGTTTACCATCCCTTTGATGTTGGAATTCCAAACGCCACCAAACTTGGTTTGGTATACTACCTTCTGTCAACCCCGTCCTAGTCACACGCCTCGTGAGTCCTCATCTCGAACTTCACGTACATCTGACTACTTGAACCCGGATTCCCCTCGCTACTCACCTACTTCAGAGGAATTTGGTTCAGTAAGGAGGTTGGAGACCTGGGATACCATTTCCCAAGATTTGTGTCCACGAGGTTATCCCATCTCACGTGCACTGGAGACTACTGTCATTGACGATTCATCCGAGTAGGAGGATCCCTCGCGATCGGGTGATGTAAAGTAGTTATGCTTTTGTGGCCTTCATTCTGTATTCTTGTTTTGAGGTCATTAGCATACTTATTTCACTACTATAACTCGCGATTTTGTTCATGGTCTGTAATTTCGATAAGTACATTTAAATTTAGGGTGCAATTTTAACTTATTACTTTACCTTCCATGAGTGATGGTTATATTTAAATTGATGTATGGTTTATGTTCCTGCAATAGATTAGCGACTCAACGTTTTTCGAAAAGGTTTTTAAGGAAAGAATATTTCATAATATTCAAAATGGGATTAGAGATGTTGTAGGTCAATGTCATATTGTAACATGTTATCAACCGTTCTTTCGCATAATAAATTTTTTCCCCGCATTTTACCAACTTACATGTAAGCGTCCGCTTGTCACGTGCTATACATGTGATGTTCTTAGTGGTAACTAGGGTTGTCACAGCCCTTAAACGAGGTGGACATAACATCACAACCCACTTCCCTCTGGAGGGATGTCCCAACCCGCTCCGCCCCGTTTTGAGCGGGCCACAGGCATAACCCATTTAAGCCCGCATTTTAAATAGGCCACTAATTATGAAATTCGCTTAAACTCAGGGGTTTGTGTATCAATCTATGAACCAAACTTGCATAATTTTAAATAAATATATAAATAAATGAAAAAAAATACATAAAAATATTCCAACCTGCAAAAATTAAGAAATGGAAATCAAAGTAACTATAATCTAAAAATTCTAACACATACACAACTTCACACAAACACTCACATGGAGCTGGGAATTCGAGATACCCGGCCCGGCTCGGCTCGGCTCAATGCGGGTAGCGGGCTTTATCAGACTAAGCTAAAAAAATCCGGGAGTTATTCGACCTTCTAAAATAGGTGCATGAGCCCTACAATTTTAGGGCTTTTTGCGGGTATCCCGACTTTTTTGTGAGCTACCCGACCTTTTGAAGCCATTTTGGGTAACGGGTTTTATCAGCTGACCTAAAAAGCCCTAGAGTTATTCGGGCTTCTAAAATAAGTGTCCGATCCCTACGATTTTACAAGCTTTTGTGGGGCCGGACTGGTCAGGCTAGCCCACTTTTCCGGCTCTACGTTCACACATTAACACACAAATAAGAACACATGCTTGGAAAAGTGGAGGGAGGCAGTTTGACGAACAGAAACAAGACGACACGACAAACTGTGACTAGACAAAGGAAGGAGACCGTGCTAGTGAGTGAGGGCGAGCAACTAGAGGAAGATCGTCGTGATTGCATGAATGAGGGCGAATAGAAGCTATCAGTGACAATACAAAAACTACCAGTGCATCGTGCTTGTTGCAGATCTAAATAGAGGTGACCAGTGTGTTGTGAGTTCTGCAGTTGAGAAGAGGGACAATGATGCGATGGTTTCCGACAGGTAGTGTAATGAGCCTGAGATTTTTTGAAAGCTTGTAACGAAAAAAGAAAACTAAGGGAAAGGCAGTAAGAAAAACTGAAGGAAGGAGCTTGTAGACACTCGGACGCATACTTAGGGTGTGTTTGATTCAACTTTATTTTTTAGTTTCTAAAAACTGTTTTACAAAACTAATTTTAAAAACTATTTTTATAAATGAAATGATTTATTTAAAGTATTTCCAACAAAAGCAAAAAAACTAAAAAATAGTTTTCCAAGACATTTCAAAGTAGTTTCAGAATTTTAGTTTTTTAAAAACTAAAATGTAGTCACACTTTTCAAAATTGTTTGCCAAACATGTTTTTCATTTTTCTATTTTTACGAACAGAAATCAGTTTTAAAAAATTGTAAACAAACAGGATCTTAGTTTTAGGTTTTATATTAGGTTTTCTTTTGGTTTTATATAAGGGTTAAATATATTTTTGGTCTCTGAAAATATGGTGAAATTTGGTTTTGGTCCCTCATTTGTTTTTCATTGGTCTTGGACCTCTATTTTTAAAATCACATGTTTTTTAGTCATCCTTATTAACTGTACTCTGTTAAGTCACTTTCACAGCTCCACTACAACTTTTTCGGGTAAACATTCACAGGATTTTTCTTGCGATTTTTCTCTAGAAAATTCATGTGTAGTAAATTTCCAAAATACTATAAATGTTTTACATAAAAAGCTGCTATAAAATTTTTTTTGCTTTGTTAAAAAAATCTACAGTGAATTCCCCCCAAATTTTAGAATATGAACAAAATTTCCTTTGAATTTTGAAATCTTCTGGAAAATTTGAAGAAAAATCATAGAAAAATCAACAAAAAATATTACTATGTCATCACTCAGTGGAATATAACAATTGATGAGGACTAAAATTACGTGATTTTAAAAAATAAATGACTAAAACCAATGGAAAAAAATATGAGGGATCAAAACCAAATTTCACTATATTTTAAGGGACTAAAAACATATTTAACCATTTATATAAATATTACTTTAATTTTTTAAATCAAAATTAATATCATTGATCGTGGGGGGCACGCGAGCTTGCAAATCAAACTCAGCTAGACCCGTGATTAACCGCATGAGCCCACTTCTTAAATAAGCCTTTAATTTTCCATCTCAGACCCGCGTGGTAAGGCTAATGGTCCTGACGGGGATTTTTTCCACCCACAAGACTTGAATTTGAGACCTTGCTTAAGGGAAATCAAACATGTACCACTTGAACCAACCTCCGTTGGTTTAGTGGGATTGGATATGTGTGTGTATAAATTAAATATTTTTTGTCACTTAAATATAGTGGAGATTTGTTTTTAATTCTTAAAATTCAATAATGATAATTTTGATCCCTCGAAAAAAAAATATTAAAATTTATTCATTACCGCAAATTTAGTCATTATGGAACTAAAATCAAATCTTTGTTTGGACCAATAACATATTTACCCCTTAATTATTAATATTTAATAGGGTTAAATATGTTTTTAGTCTTTGGAATATGATTTGAATGTGGTTCTAGTCTCTAAAGTTTAAAACCGTTGGTTTGTGTTCTTTATCTTTTGAATCACATAAGTTTAGTCCCTCCCTTTAACACCGTTAACTTTAATGTTGACGTGACAAATATATTTTTGTGTCAGTTTGTCCAATTACCTTTAATGAAAATGATTTGACAATTGAATAACATCAGCTCATCCGGTTATATTTCACTTAGGATTTATTAAATATAATGAAATTATTAATTTAAAATAAAAATTATAATTATCATTTACTACCTCAAGTCCTCAATAATAGTATGCGCCTACGTCAAATCATTTTTATTAAAGTGATTCAACAAGTTAACACAAAAATTCTTTTGTTAGGTCAATATCAAAGTTAACGACTTAAAAAAAATGTGTTAAGGGAATGTAATAAACTTTTTTTTATTTGAATGATTTTATAGGGCGGTGGCTAGCGTGAAGCACCGCACAGATGGTCTATGATTAAGGCAACTTTTTTACCGTTGGATTTATTAATAAAATAATCAACGGTCAAGATTTTCAACCAGTTACCTGAAGCACTTAAAAGATAAAATATTACAAAAAAATCCCGCTTAAATCATATTTCCACTGACAAAAAAATCTAATATTTCCAGATCTATGTTTATGGTTTCATCGGAGATGTAAGTGGTGACACCGACTTCCTTCGCTTCTATTGTTTGTGGTCGAGTGAGTAGAAGTTTGGTGAACGGAAACTTGTAATTACATGGTAGGTAGAAATCAAATTAGTTGTAGTAGAATTTAATATAACTTGAAAACTCTGGGTGTGTGGAAGTTTTTGGGCGCATCGTGATAAACTTTCTCAGAGTAAGTGTTTAATGCACAAATTAGTTGGTGATTTGTTGATTATGAGTGTTAAAATTGGACATATTAAGCTATGAAGTTTGAATTGGTAGTTGATGTCGGAATGGTGTGTATGCGGTGAGGTTGGATGCACTAATGGGTCTTTAATTAGCAAGGTTTCTGGGTTAACGTTCGTCCTCAACGATTCATTTTTCTGCACACCTTCGTCGTAACCGCGCGATTCCTCCATTTGTGTAGCTTTAACACCTTTAATGGCATCATATATCTTAGCCTCTGTTGTCTTGCAGGGTCTCTGTTGTTCCACCTCTTCAACACCGTTATGTCAATCACCACAAGGAATCTCTCGTCTTCCAACGGCCTGAAGTTTGACAAGGCACCAGATGCAATAAAACCCTTCAAGACTGTGTTGTTCTTCAATCAAAATACTATAATTCTTTTTTGAGTAAACTAGCACTTAGGTCCCTGGCTTTTGGAGCGTCGTGCAGTTAGGTCCTTGACTTTACTAAATTGCTGCGTTAGTCCCTGACTTTAACTCCGTCATGCACTTTGGTCCAAACGTTAAACTTATGTTAATTCCTGCTGTTAAACTGCTGACCAGGCTTCCAGGCTGGCACAAACGTTGTCGTTTTGCATGTAAACCCCTTTATTAGAGACATTGAGTAACGGTCAAAGCTGAACTTCCATTTCTCTTCCTCCTCCTTCCTTTTTCTTCGTTCCTCTTCTCTCCGCCATTGATGAGGTGCTGAACCTTGTCATTTTTGCATGATTGGTTTGCATGATTTTTATAAAGTAAAGGACCATTAACTGTTGGGCTTTTTAACTAAAGTGGTATATATTTTGTCAAAGTAATTAACACACTCATGAGCTAATTGACTAGTTGAAAAGAAATTGAAAGGAAACAAGAAAACCTTTTGTTTGCGACTGCAAATCATGCTTCTATTATAAACTAAAAATAGTTAAAATTAATATTCTTGAAATTTTAACTGCAAATGGTTTGATTGATTTTCAGCTTGCAATGGTCTCAAGAAGCGAATATTTGAATAGGCTTGTCTTTCAGAGTGGAAGCAACAGAGGAAGTAAGGGTGATAGCCTCAACATCCAAATAAAAAACCTTCCAGGTGGTACCAAAACTTTTGAATTAGTAGTCAAATTCTGTTATGGATGGAAAATTGATTTAACCTCAGCCAGCATTGCCCCATTATATTCCGTTGCACATTTCTTGGAAATGAGTGAAGATCTTGAAGAAGGAAATCTCATTTCGAAGACAGAATCTTTTCTGAGCTTTCTGATATTTTCTTCATGGAAAAACACATTTAGAATACTTAAAACCTGTGAATCCATTTCCTCTTGGGCCAATGAGTTACAAATAACTAAATGCTGCTCAGAAGCAATAGCTTGGAAAGCATGTGCAAACCCAAATGCATCTAGTTGTGAAAATGCAAGACAATTCAATGTGTAAGAAAGTAAAATGAATAACTCATGACTTGAAAGCAGAGTTGATGCTTGGTGGTTTGAAGATGTATCCCTTCTACGTATAGATCATTTTATTGAAGTGATTCAATGCATTAAAAAACGTGGAATCAAATCAGAGCTTGTAGGTTCTTGTATAGCAAATTGGACCACAAAATGATTTTCCCAAGTCACACTTGGACTTGACAAAGTGACTCCTAAACACATGACCCTCCAATACGTAGAGTTTCAACTGAATGCTTGATTAGAATACTTCTTATTGAAGAAAATTTAGATAGTTATAATTTTTTGCTTCACCTACTAAAGGCAGGGGTGATGTTGAAATTCAATGGCGGAGAAAAGAGGAACGAAGAAGAAAGAGGAACGAGGAGGAAAGAGAAATGGAAGTCCAGCTTTGACCGTTACTCAATGTCTCTAATAAAGGGGTTTACATGCAAAACGACAACGTTTGTGCCAGCCTGGAAGCCTAGTCAACAGATTAACAACGTGAATTAATAGAAGTTTAACGTTTGGATTAAAGTGCATGTGACAAAGGTTAAAGTCAGGGACTAACGCAGCAATTTAGTAAAGTCAGAGACCTAACTGCACGACACCCCAAAGTCATGGATCTAAGTGCTAGTTTACTTATTTTTTAAAGACGTTGGGTATATTTTCTAATTTTAAATAATTCATGATCAAATTACAAAATAGCACTTTTTATAAGACAACCTGCTACAACAGGTTATATTCATTGCCTTAACGGTGAACCACCCACAAGGCTACTTCACGCTAGCAGCCACCATTTCATAGACCCAAGTTCCTTGTCTAGTTGTTAGTGGCTTCACGTGCACCCGTGCGATTTTTTATCAAAACCCTGAACTGTGTGCCCTGAGATCACTGTTATTAGACTGAAAACACCAAAACCCTGGACGTGTTCATCTTCACCACACTCATCTTCTCAAATCCTCTCACCATCTCCATTTTGCCCTTTTCTAGCAATGGCTGTCAGTATCTATTACCCTATTCGCAGAATACGCTACCTTTTTTATGATTTTTTTCTTTGGTTGTGGCTCACATTAAGCTTTCAAATCTAGTCTTGATCCTGATATTGTAATTTTTTAAAAATAAATTTAGTTCTAGTAGTTTAATCGGTAGTCTATTATCCAATAATAGTGTTAGAATTTTGGTTATTCTAGATTTTTCTGCTAATGTGGAACTATTAATTCGAATTTTGTTTTCCCCCTAATTTGCAGACCATACCAGTTAATCCCAAGCCTTTTTTGAACAATTTGACGGGGAAGCCTGTTATTGTAAAGCTGAAGTGGGGAATGGAGTACAAGGGTATGGTCCATTTTGATGCTACAATCATTTTACTGTTGTATACTTATATTCACATTCAGTATTTATTCATTTGGTCATCTAATACTGCATGGACTTGAATATTAGGTTAATGTTTTTTTTTCTTTTCAGGTTATCTTGTTTCAGTCGATTCTTATATGAACTTGCAGGTGTGTTTCCAAATTAACTTTTTTAGATGTTTACTCCCTGTGTTGATTCCTGATTGTAGTAGCTCTTGAGTCTTGACTTGGAAAATTTGTTCACAGTATTGATTTGTAGCCAGTGCTTTAGATTCTGTCAGATGTGTGTGTAGATTTTGTTAACATATGGCCATCCTTTGTTCGTTCATAAGAATACATAATCTTGTTTATTAAATATGCCTGTAGTTGCGGACTTCAGAATTGCTAATTTGTTTGATGTCAAAATACTGCATGGATATATTTTAACCTCTGTCAATGTAATAATCACTATTGATATGTTATTTTGAAGTATTGATGCAATATTTAGTTACTTGCTTTTATTTTCATATTTGTGAACCTTTCTGTAGCTGGCCAACACTGAAGAGTATATTGAGGGACAATTTACTGGAAATTTGGGGGAGATTTTAATCAGGTAACTGGTAACCTCTATCTTAATTATCCTATTAGCTAGTGGCCTTCATCTTAATTATCCTATTTCCTAGCGGCGTTCATGTTGGGTACTTGGTTTTGTTTCTCTAGTAAATTTGTTTTTTACTCTCTTCTTTGTATTATACTTGGTAAGCCAGTAGACTTGATATATGGTTTTTGAATCATGTTATTAGTTAAAATGAACAAAGTGATAAAAACCTATATGGTTGATAATTCTCAACACTAATTTAACTATTCTGTTCTTTTTACAAGTATATGGTTAGATATTTCTTAGTTATATAAGGGCCAAGGTGATTAGAAAATGCAACAGTATTTTTTCAGTCAATAAAAAGGCAACAGGACTTAGGCCAAGATATACGTGCCTCTGTGCAGTCAAGATTAGGAACCTAAATAATGTCTTTGCTCTTTGGTGTCATTCTTGTCTTGTATTTGTAAGAGGGTCGGGTAAAGTCTGTTGGGATTCACAAGATAACTAGAAAGAAAATTAAGAGGTAGTCGTGTTGTAAATGAACTTTGAAATAAACTAAAAGCAATGGCAGTCTGTTGTTTTTGTATGCAGAACATGGTCACAATGTCTGACACTAGAAAGCAAACATGTACATTTCCTCATTTGAGTCTATTTTGTTTCAAATTTTTTCCTTTCAGTAAATGAGTTTATTTGATTTAATGTCTAGATCAATTTCTTAACTGGAATCATTATTTCATTGTTTGTTTTCATAGATGTAACAATGTTCTCTACCTTCGTGGAGTACCAGAGGATGAAGAAATTGAAGATGCTGCAGAAGACTAGAATGATAAAAGTTTAAGTTGCTAATTGTTATTATGGCATAAATAGAACTATATCTTCACTCAAATGCAGCTTTTATGTTAAAGTGTAGTGATCTGGTTATTTATGAAATTACCTGTGAATTGGGTGCCAATGTGCAAACTGTTCACGTTCCTTGAGTGTCTCATGTTGCATAGTGGCCTTCATTTGTTTCAGGGCCATATTCTCTTATATCTAGATGGCTTGACTTGTCAGATAGATGTCTAAACTCTGAAGTATATCCCCATAAAGCTTTTATATATTGTGAATTGGGGTTGATGAGATTAAATCTTTTTACTGAAGGATTCATTATGTTATGATTTCATTGATATTTATGTTGCCTTGTTACGTAGATATTTGACTATTTCATCACTGAGAACCCATTAAAACTACCTCAAAAATTGACACTGTTGGGTGAGATATTCTCTCACAATAACATAGGTAGCTTGTGTTTGGTGTATGAAGCTTGCTGTTACAATTGCTGATATCTTTATGTAGTTTCCAACTCCTACCACTGGATAAAATTATGTCTTGAAGGGAGGACAGGTTCTTCTTTGGTATTATTATTTTCATGGACAGATGCATGTATAAGCGGCAAGATATACCCGAAATTAACTATGGCCATTACCCGAAGCAAGCATAATATTTTTGTCACGCAAATGCTTGTAGATTGATAGGTCTTGTAAAGTTCAATTGCAGGGTGTTCTATTAGAATTGAGGTACTTTTTCATATAGCATATATTCATGATTCTAACCTCCTTTGTCATACTGAAATTGGGGTGGGGAAATTCTGGTAAATTGATAGGTTTTGTAAAGCTCAAATGAGAGGTATTTTATTATAATGATGTACTTCTTCAGCAACACAATCTTGACTCTAATCTCCTTTGATGTGTTTTTTTGGGTGCAACCTTGACATACTTAAAGACGGGGGTGAGTGTAAAAACTTTAAAACTGTATTAAGAACGCATGTGTAGTTTTTCAAATAAGAAGTGTATCATATGTAATTATATTAACTTAGAAGAGATCAATGTAAAGGGCTACAAACCTCTTATTTTTATTTAATATCACTGATAGTGTATAAAATTTAATTTTTATTTTATTATTTACTCCTTTCCTTCGTGTGGCAGAGCCTTATAGATGGCTTATTATTGTAGACATCCATTAACAAGATGAAATTCAATTATTTTAGGGACTTTTAGGCTATATTGCTAGAAGTCTGGAAGTAATGTTAAAATTAGATTCTAGTAATAAGGATATTCAGGAATTTTTGGAGGGACTGGGGGGAGGAAAAATAAGTCAGCATTACAATTTAAAATTTGAAAAGCGACTCCACTGGGGATCGAACCCAGAATCTCTGGTTCCGTAGACCAGCGCCTTATCCATTGGGCCATGGAGTCGTTGGATGCTGCAATAAAACTAAATATACAATATAAATGCACTTTCTTTGGAAAACCTACCAATTTCAATGAACCTCATATTATTATAGACCAAAAAGGAAAAAAAAAACATATGAACCTATATGCTAGGTAGTTGCAATGATGGTGGTATAGAGTTTAGGTTTAGAGTTAGGGGGATAAGGGACATGATATGATAACTTATCATATCTTATCAATTATATGTGTTTATTGAACCACTAGGATGATAACTCTATTATGTGGCTTATCATATCATTTTCTCCCAGTGTAATCTTATCCTAATTAAGGGGAGCTGAGTTAGTGAGTGATATGATAAGATATAATCTCCTCTCTCTCTAACCAAAATAAAATGAATTACCTTTCTAATGAAAACTAAGTATTTTGTTTAAGTAACCAAGTGTTATATGTTCAAAGTTAAAAAAGTATATGCTGATTCTAACAATTAAAAAACCTGAGAGTGGGGCGAAAAAGAATACGGAAGAGGAGCGGAGACAAGAGGAGGGGAGGGGGGAACAAGGAAAGACAGTGGAAGCGAACGAACAAAGAGGCAGAAAAAGAAGAATAAGGAGGAGAGGGGGAGAGGGAGGGGAAGAAGGGTGGGGGGGAGGAAGGGGAAAGATTAGGGGGGGCAGATGAAATGATAGATGGGATATTTAAGTATTCTGTAGTGGAAATCAAAAAAATTAAATTTTAATTTAATTTACTAAAAATTTAATTTAATTTTTTAATAATATTATTCACCTTCTTATCTTGGTGTGCATCAAATATAGATATGATAAGAGCTTATCATGCTCTTATTCTATCCTGTCTCAATCCAATTGATCTATCCTATCCTATCCTATCTTGTCTACCGAACGATACACAAAAGCATAGACCACTCTATGTATACAAGAATCGGGTTAAAACTCTTTCAAGTACAGGAAATGTCCAATTGGAGAGAGATAAACCCATACACACATGTGATATTAATACAATAATCATTATATTTATAACATTAATTTAAATGTTTCATACTTTAATTTAATTTTTATATTTTTACAAAGCAAAGGACAATTTATTTACAGTTTTAAAAAATAATTTTCTATTTTTGAAATAGAAAACTAAAAATAATGTTTCATAGACAACTTTTATAAATAGTTTTGAAAAAAATTACCTTTTTTATTTTTAAAAAATTTAAATTTTGAAATAACTTTGAGATTTTTTAGAAAACCATTTTTTAGTTTTCTATTTTTGTGAAGGCAATTTTATAAATAAATTATTTCATTTGTAAATAATAGTTCTTAAAAATTATTTTATAAAACAATTTTAGAAAATTAAAATAAACAATACAACATTCTCTAAAATTCTCCTTGGTCCTTTCTTTGTTCTATGCATATGTACTAGTTTTTTCAAAGCCAAATTTGTGTCATGAAAACTAGCAATTAAAGACTCGACACGCCCTATTAACTCGCCTCAACATGAGCGATTCAGATTAGGTCTAACCCAGCCCCATAAAAAATGATTAAATCGGATCTCATTTGATGATATGTGAGGAAAAATATAGGTTAGTATTTGGGTTACCTCGCCTGTGTGTGTATATATATAATTTAAAAACCTAACATCATTTTATCCTTTTAATTATGAATTTTGAGTTCCAATTTTCTCTATCTACTTTTACATTGTATTTGGTTTAAATAGATAAGTAGAGAAGAGAAAAATAAGGAAGAGAGAGATAGGGAAGAGAGAAATAGTAGAGAAATTAAATAGAATTAAAGGTTGCTTGGTATTAAAGAAATATAAAAAAGATAGAAGGGAAATTAATTTTGATAGTTGTTTGGTTGTAGAAAAATAAGAGAGAGAGTTATAAATAAGTGAAAAGACAAAAATAAACAAATTGTGTGAAAGCTATTTTGTCTCATTCAATACTTTTTAGGGTAGAAATGACTTTTCACACTTCCACCCTCATCTCACTCCACTTTATCCTCTTCATCGAGTGAATTGCAAAATTAATGGGTCCCACAATTAAAAATTAATCTTCGCCCTCTCTCCTCACTAACCAAACCCGGTGGATGGCTGCTATTAGCGCTATTTCTTCCTTCACAATCTCTCTCTGGAAACTCTACTCAACCAAACAGATGATTAGAAACACATTATATATTTTAAGTTATATAGTGTCATTCTTCTTTCATTAATATTCTAAAATTTAAAGAGAGTACAAAATACCATGTATTGATACATTTACTAAGTATATGAATTATTTTCTTTTGACTATATTATATGACAATTTGTCAATTTCATAATTTTATTTAGCTTATAACTTATAAGTCAGATCAATCCAATTTTATCCTATTTGAACTCGATCATAATTGAACTAATTTATTATCGAGGTTCTTCAAATTTATAAACATATTTAAATCTATAGAAAATAAAGAGTTGTGACTCAGTTGGTAATATAGACTGAGATTGTGGGAAGGGCTCCGGGGTTTGATTCCCACTAAACACATTCTTCGGGAGGAGTGAGGAGCCTTAACTATAGAACTGGTCTAAAAAAATTAGGGGAATGCTAACCAGTGCCCTTAACCAATACTCTAAGAGCACTGTTTAAGGTATAATTAATGATCCTTAATTCCACTACATTTATGTTAAAATCTGGAATAATTAACTCCACTAATTAAAATAATATAAATTCATATAACAGATTTTTTAAAGACAAAAATACCCTTTTTGTCTTTTATGCCTACGATAGTTTTCTAAACACAAAACAAGCACTTTAAAATTTCTAACGTCTCTACCAAGAAGCAAGCAAAAATATCTCTCTCACGCTCAGGCTTGAAGACCGTCTCTCAGTGAAAGCTTGAAATGCGAAGGCTTGAAACGTTTGAAAGGTACGGTCTTTAATTGCTTTTTTTTTTTAAATTTTTAGATGTTTAACACTTTATTACTTGATAGTTGATATACTGGATTGCTTACCTTTTTTATTTCGTATGTTGCTTTCTCTGTTAATTTAATTTTTTTTAGGTTTAATTATATTTTAATGTTTAGCAACATTAAAATGAAAGAGAAACGGTACAATAGCTTTAAAATTATTTATTATTTAATTATTTTTTAACTTTTTTTTGTGTGCATCAAATAAATTATCAATTACAGCTGTATAACACTTATGGGCATTTTTGTCCTCTAAATAAAATAAAACTGCATTAATGATTATTGAGTTCAGAATTCATTTAGTGCCACAGTTAACTATGAACTTGTGTAAAATTCAGTGTTTATTAATTATTCTTAACCATGGCACAAATTCCCTCGGGTTTTGTGTGTGCCTCGTGTTGTCGTCGAATACTAACTTTGAGTAGGTACTAGGTAGTCATCATAATGGACCCTCACTTGGTGAGACCGAGACTCATAAGTCATAAGTCATAACAAGGAAACTTTGAGCACTACCTCTTAAAATATTGCACGATTATGAAAGGTAAGATTACATAGCAATAAAAAATAAAGGAAGTAAATATAAAAGTTTAAAGTTAATTAATTTATTGAGTTTTAAATGTTTTGAAAACAAAAATTATTTCTCTCTCAGGTATAATTTTAATTATTAGAAAAAGTCCATCACACACTTTCTCACATTAAAAGATTTGAGATGTACCTACACTCAAAACTTCAACACATGAAAATTATCACTCACCTAAAACTTAAATTGAAAATTGGAATAGTTTCTTTTAGAATTTCCAAATTGAAAAGAAAGAGTAAAAGGCTTTCACCTTAATTATAAATTTTTGTTTTGCTCATTGACAATGAACCATTTTCATAGTTTATTTTTATTGGTTTAAACATGAATTAAAGATGCATTGAGTATTGAGTAATTTATATAAGATTTATGTCATAAACTTTGATTACAAAAATTTTATGGATATATACTATTAGTATAAATAACTTTTATGATCATATAATAATGTATCATCACATCATTTAATGAATACGACATATCATATGTTATAAAACTCAATAAATAATGTAGTAACACATTATTAAATAATAATTTAAAACTTTTTCACATCGTAAACTATCCGTGTATGTTTATAAAACTCTTAAAAAATATAAACTCTAATAATATATAATTGAATCAAGAGAAATATCATTGGTAGAAATATTATATAATGTTATATATATATATAATATATATAAATTAATGACTTAAAGAAAACGAATATGAGTATACATGCATAGATGGATTTCCTTCCTTTCAATATTTCTCATTTGTTTTTCTCTTTCCTTTATATATATAACTTCACAATAACATTAAATAATTTATTGATTATTATATGGAATGTTATAGAAAATTATGTATTATAATCCATTCAATATGTATAACTATTGCTATTAAATGATATACTTATTAAATGAAATATATTAAATATTCTAAGAAATATTTATTGGACTCATTAAACTTTACATGCCAAATACACCTACCTAAATATTATTTTTTTTTTTTAAATTAATATCTCAATCTAATACTCCCTTCGTCCCTATTTATAAGACCCCTTCTAGAAGAATTGAGTATCCCTCAATATAAAATCCTTTGCAGATTTTTAGATGAATTAATCATTTTTTCATATTTTCCCTTCATTAATATTTAACTATTTTAATCCCCTACATTGATTAGTGTGAATAGTTAATGGAGTTGTACCCACATGTTCAACTACACCAATAGAAATTGACATTTGGAGTCTTCCACCATCCGACAATTAATATCCCTAAAATATAGTGACCTTTAATTAAGGGTACATTTGGAATGTAATTTTTTTTAAAAGACCAATGCATTAACCAACTTTTTTTAAATGGTGTGAAACGGTTGAAAGGGTCTTATAATAAGGGACGAAGGGAGTATTTTAAAAAATAATTTTACATTTCAATTAAAGCTAAAAGTAAAAATTAAATGTTAAGATTTTGAGATTTTTTTAAAAAAAAAAATCGTTTTTTTAAAAAGTGAGTTTTTGAATTTTTAATTATATTATATATATATAGAGAGGAGGGTTATAATTACACCGGTGTAAGTTACACCAAGTGTTACCCCGCTGATAACTACAAATCCTAATTTTTTGATTTAGTATATACTTCATTTTCAACCAACGGGGGTTGGTTCAAGTGGTACATGCTTGATTCCCCTTAAGCAAGGTCTCGGGTTTCCGCTGAGAGAGTTAGCCCCACTATGATGTGGATGTTCCCGGCTCAAACAGGATTGTCTCCGTGGAGGATACACGTGGTTGAACCAAAATATACTTCATTTTCAACCATAATATCTCTCAAATCTGGTACAATTCTTATTATATATTAACTATGATAAGAATTACATAAATGATAATAAAAATATTTTACAATGAATCACTTAATAAACTCCTTCAATATATATTTCATGTATTTTAATTCTTTTTATATTTTATTAGTAATAATTTTTTAAATTTTTTCATATTTAATTATATACATTTTTGCACATTTTTTAAAGTTAATCTTATAAAATATGACAAATATGAAATACAAAATATACATGTACAATGCATAAATATTTGTTTTTATAATGATAAAATTCACTTGAATAAACATTAATGAAAATAGTAATTAGTTATTATTTGAATTAGAAAACATTAAATACAAAACTAATTAAACCTATTTTATAATATTCCATTTATTTTTAATTTGATCTCGTTTAAGTTTATGCACGTAAATTAAGAAATATAATTGTCAATATCTAGTTTTTATAAAAATTGTCAACTAATTTCTTATTATATCTTTTAACTCCCATATTAATTATTTTTTCTCACTCTTTATTGTTCTCTTTTAAATTCCTCTCACTCATATCAATTATTAAGTGCAAAATTGAAATAATATTTAATTGTTAATTGATATTGTAAATCAATAATAAATATGAAATGGAAATAATTTGCTAAATGAGACTCTAAAGTGTGAAATTCACTTTAGAGAATAAAGTAAAGTAAAGAGTAAAAGTCGTTCATTGAAAAATCAATTGTAATTTATATACAACCTCATGTATATCATGTATTTTATTATGATGTTGTTTTAATTAAATCTTGTCTATTGATTTTTGAATCAATTGTGATTATTCCTCATTTTACTTTCTTAATTAAGTGAATCACTAACTTTAGAGGAGCTAAATGACTACTTCCGTTTCATTAAGGGTGTGTTTGTGAGTTTTGAGAGGAGGGAAATGAAAGGATTGGAGGGAGAGGGAGGGAGGGAGAGAAGAGGAGGGAAAAACTTTGTAAAATACTCAAACTCACAAACACAAAGGGGAGAAGGGCTTCCAATAAACCCTTCCCTTCTCTCCCTTCCCCTCTAAAATTCAACTCACAAACATATAAAAAACACAAATTAAAAAATGTATTTAATATTATTATTTTCATTAAACTACTCCCTTCAATCATAATAAGATACCTTCAATTGAATTATACAGACTGAGTTATTTTTATCGATTTAATAAAAAAATAATATAACATTTCATTCTTACCCTGATTTAATACCATATGGTGACATTGAAGTTTGAAGTTAATTTTAATCCCCACTAACAACATTAAATTATCATCTACTTATTTCCTTGTCAAATATGCAACAATGCTTATAATTTCTCATTAATTGTTAGTGACCAACCAACAAATAAAGATAGTAAAAAACTTTAATAAGGGTAAATAAAAAAAGAAAAATAAATGTAACATAGAAATTATGAATTGCCATATATAAAATGGATCACCAAAATATTCTAAATTATGTTTTATAATAAGAATTGAAGGGAGTATTTTTAAACTTCCGATCCTACTATAATTTTTTATTTTACATGATCCAACCTTAATACTGAAGCATTTATTACTACTTGAGAAAAAAAATACCTTTATGTTGTCTTGGAGAATAGATAAATATGAATACTCTCCTTAAATGAACAGATAAATAGATATGAAAAATAGTAGTAAGTATGAAAAAATATTAATAATAATATTAATGAATTATTATTTGAGTTAGAATACATACAATACATTTAATGACTTGAGAAAACATTAATCATAAATTGAATTTTCTAACCTATGTATCATTGCTCAAAATAATAAATCAACAGTGGGAAGTTTTTATTGAAATTTACAACTATCACAATATTCAATGCACTGATAGTATTAAATGTTATATTTTCAATAAAAACTTTTCATTTTTGATTTGTTATTATGTCCAATGTTAGAAAAATCGATGATAATTTCGGTCCTATTTAAAAAACAATGTTTGAGAATTTTCTTTGGTCCTATTTATAAGACAAAACTCATAAATTTATAAGCATTTAATATTTTTTTCTTTTGTACTCGTTGACCATTAAAGGTTTTAAAGTGACACAATTACCATGGTAGGGGGAGTTTACTTTAAATAGGAGTAAACTTGTAATCTTGTAGAGTAATTTTTTGAAAACCAATGCATTAATTACTTTTTTAATATGTGTGTTTGGTCTAAATTGTCTTAATTGTAAATAGTACCAGAGGGAGTATTATTTAAGTTAAAAAATTATAAATGCATTTAAGGATACTTTATATCATCAAATATTTTAATATTTGAGTTAAAAAATTTAAATATATTAATGACTGGAAAAAACATTAATGACAATATTGATGAATTTTTATTCAAGTTAAAAAACTTTTAATGCATTTAAAGCTTGATTAATTATTAAATATAAGAGAATGCTAAGTGGCCAAGACATTTGGTCATGGATCCAACAATAAAAGTTATTATTGGATCGAGTAACATTTCATATTACAAATTCAATTAATGTTGTGGTTTTGAATAAAAATCTTTTACAATTCACTACTATCTAATAAGTATAAACAAAAATTAAGACCAATCACAGATTTTATGGAATATATTTGTTAATAATTGTATTTTATCATAGACAAGTGTATATACATATATATATATATAGTATTATGAAGTTTGAAAATTTTTATTGTTAATTATATGTCCATTTACAAGTGCAAGGTAATATTAATTTTTTTTTCTCAATTATAAATAATTCTCATATTTAACTATTGATGGGGAGATAATATAAAAAAAATAAAATGTAATAGAAAAACTAAAAGTAATTTTTATGAAAATAAGATCATTAATTACTTTCTATGTGTGTGTATTTTTCATTTTAATAATAAATAAGAAGGAAGGTACAATAACATCACTAAAATGTTAATAGTTGTTAAACATAATAAGAAATACATATATGACTCAAAATCTACTGTCTAAAATATTTTTTTAATAAAACGTCTCAATATAATTATTTTCAACTATTTCATTATATTTTATGCTCCCTCCGATCCTTTTTATAAGACACTTGTTATAAATTTTTGTGGTCCTTTTTATAAGACACTTTATAATTTCAAGGTAGCATTTATTACCATTTTCCTTATTTACCTTATTAACTTTAATGTCTTTTTATCTATCAAATGGTAATGGAGTTGGTCAATGATATTAATTAAGATAAAATTAAAAAGTTAAACTATTTTTTAAAACTCCAATAACCACTTTTATTGGTACGTGCAATTTTTAAAGGACCGGATGGAGTAATTACTATAATATATTTCTTAAGATAATTTTATATATTTAAAATGTAATAATTTTTATACAATTTTTTAAAATTAATTATAAATAAAATATAAATAAATCCATGGCCCACACATAGGTTATATTTAATTATTGAGTATAGTATATATGAAAACCTCGTGCAGTCAAAAGAAAGTGAGAAAAAAAATATATAAAGTAACAATATAAAACAAGAGAATCCCAGATTAATATTATCCCTATGCAATCATAAAGGGACGAAAAGACCATCAGTACACATCACTATTCTCGTGTCTTTGCATGCAAAGCCACGCGCCAGCCAATGGAGCCAGGAATCAAGTTTTCTTTTCCGTTTCCTTACAACGTTTTCTTTGTGATTTCTAAAATATTTCAAATGGCTTTCTTAATGCCAAAGAAAAGATTGCTAATTAATTAGTGTATATATAGATAATTATTAATGTAGGTTCACATGAAAAATAACGTTCAAATATGATAATTGATAATATAATTCGTGTGAAGGCGTTAATACCAAAGAAGCCATTGGTTTGGTATTATATATTGAGCGAAGCTAGTGATAAACCAATCTCCAATATCACACACACACACATATATATTATATATATATATATATAATATATATTTATTAACTGCTGAGAGAGTAAAGAAGAGCTTAACTATGGCTACCCTTGTTACATACCAATCATCTCCCATTGAAGACGCTGAGGCTCTCCAAAAGGCTTGTAAAGGTATCATAATTCATATATACACACACAATTAATTTATTTAGTTTATATATTTACTTACATTGCTTAATTACACTGTGATTATAAATTCACCCTTCATGTGCTGCATTTTGTGATCAATTAATTAATCTTCCTGCTGGTTCTTCAGTAGCCAATCTCATTTTGTTCTTGTTTTTAGTTTTGATTTTTATCGTACGTGTTAGAAAAATACAAATAGTTGAATCACCTCTGAATCTATTTTTTCGGATGAAATCCTCCTAATCCCTGAAATTTTATATTTCAAACCACAAATATTGTACCACAATAATTAATGTGTCATATATATATATATATATTACAAATAATAGTTTTGTGTTTTTTCAAATTCAAAATTAACTAAAAGATACAACAAACGGGGTGAGAGAGAGTGAAATAATTCTCATTTCACATTTTAGGGTATGTTTGGTTTGCGCATTTTCAAACGGGGTAGTGCTTGTTTGGTTTAAATTTTGAATCATCCAGAATCAATTCTGCATAATTGATTTTAAATCACTTCCGTCCAACGTGCTTCGTAAAGTGTGCACACTCATTTTCAACCATTGATTTTCAAAATCAATTTTACTCAATTGTAAACCAAACGGACACGTATCATGTCACAATTGAGTTGGGGTAAGCTGAGCCACTAAAGTGAGCTACCACTAGAATTATAAATACAATTTTGCTATTATAAATTTGGGTTTACATGCTGTAACTGTATATTCACTTCAATTTTAATTATTTCTTCATTTGTAATTCTTAATCATATTAAAAGTCTACAATATGTTGATAGATATAAAGTTTACCAACAATTTAGAACTCTGGTTTACCCCAACACACACATTACGTACCAAGATTTTGAAATTCCATGTATAATTAATGTCTGGGTATGAGTTTGCCACCATTAAAATTTTTTATCTGTTGTGTTTAGAACTTTAGATTAGGTGAGACATTTAAATCATGCTTATATATTGGGTATACGTGGAAACATACTTTTGCCTTCTGCTGTACATAGAGGGTTAATTAATTGTCTCGTATATGCCGTTCAATTTAAATTAAAAAAATATCATAAAAGAAAGAGATATTGTTATTGCAATTCCGATCCATTTAAACCTGACTAAATTGATGACTCATTCAATACTTGCAAGGAGAAAAAACAACTCAGTACTCATTTCATACCAATAAAAGGAATAATGTAGCTATAAATTGATAGTGACTATAGAAGATTTTGGCATTGTTCTAAACAAATTTGGACACATTGAAAGCATAGTTCATAGCTGTATAGCTGTATATGTTGTTAATTATATGATATAAGGTCCAAATTGACAGTGACGAAATCTTCTATTAATTTTGGAAGATTTTGGCATTGTTCTTAACAAACTTGACATTGTTAAAAAAAACTTGGACACTGTAAAAGCATATAGTTCATAGCTGTCTAGGTTATTAATTATATTATATATTGAGGAGCTAGGAAACTAAATTTCAACACAACCAACTATGGCTACCCTTATTGCTCCTGCTCAACATTCACCTGTTGCAGATGCAGAAGCTCTCCGAAAAGCTTTCCAAGGTTGTATCATTTCTCTGCCCATTTCTTAATTTTATAAAAAACAAATGCTTTGATAGATTGGGGCTATGAATTTGCTATGTTTTCCATGCCACCTTACATGGTCTATGAGTTTTGGTCAAGTCAATGTCAATTCAAGTGTTGTTTCTATAGATCAATTTAATTAATGAATCTTTGATAAAGTAAAATATAACATAGTATTTGATATTTAATGGTTTTGAACTCTGCAGGATGGGGTACTGATGAGAAGATCGTTATAGCAATATTGGGTCATAGAAATGTTCATCAGAGGCAGCAAATCAGAAAGGCTTATGAGGAACTTTACCAAGAGGATCTCATCAAACGCCTTGAGTCTGAGCTTAGTGGTGACTTTGAGGTACTGCTACCATAAGAACATAATTTTTCTAACAATGTCATATGGTTTTATTTTAATGTCACAATTTTGAATAATGGGGTGGTGCTGGTCCAAAAAAACAGAGAGCTGTGTACCGTTGGATGCTGGAACCTGCAGACCGTGATGCTGTTTTGGCTAATGTAGCCATCAAGGATGGCAGCAAAGGTTACCATGTGATTGTGGAAATTGTTTGTGTCCTTTCACCTCAAGAGGTCTTGGCAATGAGGGGTGCCTATCACAACCGTTACAACGTTCCTTGGAAGAAGATGTAGCTGCTAATACCACTGGCCATCTTCGCCAAGTAAGTCATTCAGTGTTCGTTTGGTTTACAGTTTGATAGAATTGATTTTAATAAATTTATAGAATCACTTGTAGAAAATGAATAGAGCACAATTTACGAAGCAAGTGAATTAAAATTAATTCCAATGAAATTAATTCTCACTATTTGGCTATTTGCAACAAGTAACCAAACAGACACTCAATTATATATTATCACATCATTTTAACACTTCTATAAAAATAGTAATACATGAATGGATGGTAGTAACACAAATATATGCTTAATGAAATGTTGGAGGTGTACTAATGGTCTGAGGTTGTTCTTGGTTTTGACTTTGAGCAGCTGTTGGTTGGGTTGGTGAGCTCATTTAGGTATGATGGTGATGAGATCAATGCAAGATTGGCAAAAACTGAAGCTGATATTCTTCATGACTCTATCAAGGAGAAAAAAGGTAGCCATGAAGAAGCTATTAGGATCCTTACAACAAGGAGCAAGACTCAACTTCTTGCAACTTTCAACCGCTACAGAGATGATCATGGCACTTCCATAACTAAGGTACAAGAGATAAAGTTTAGTCCTTTTCTCTTTCATTGCTTTTTTCATCACTGCCATGTTCCTCAAATTTTTTATTATGTCCTTACTTCTTAGTTGTTCTCTATATGTTTGATAAAAGAAATATAAGATTTGATATGTATATTTTGATCACAGAAATTGTTGGATGATGCATCTGATGACTTCCACAAGGCATTGCACACAGCTATTCGCTGCATCAATGACCATCAGAAGTACTATGAAAAGGTGACATTTTTCACTTTCTATCTCCAAGTACCAAACATCATTTACCAAAAAAATTCATGTTATTGGCTTGCTAGCAAATATGCATTTTTTTAACAGTTGAATCTAACTTAACTAAACTTCAGTTGGACTTGCTCTGTACTCTAACTCTCTGTGTGATCCAAAATTCCAAATCTTATTCATGTCTTATGATTTGAACTTAAATAACTCCAATTAGATTATATTATATGCTTAAAAACTAGAATGTCTTCTAGAACATAAAATTAGTAACTTAACTAGTAACATTTCTTATTCAATGATTTACCCTTAATTTTGTTCATCATGATGTATAGGTTCTGCGCAATGCAATCAAAAGGATTGGAACTGATGAGGATGCACTCACCCGTGTGGTGGGTCAAGGGCAGAGAAGGACCTGAAGGACATCAAAGAGCTCTATTATAAGAGAAACAGTGTTCACCTTGAGGATGCAGTGGCCAAAGAAACCTCAGGGGACTACAAGAAGTTCCTCCTCACATTGTTGGGGAAGCAAGATTGAAGCAATATATTGCTCTACCTAAGGGCATATTTTTTAATGGATTTTGGTTATGTTGGTGTCTTGTGGAGTGGTTTGGTTAATTTGAATAATTTCCCCATTAAAAGTATGTTTTCATGAGTCCTATCTCTATAATCTTTGTTGTGAGAGACAATATGTACTTCCCATCATTAGCTACCATGGGCTGATTATTAGTATGATAGTCTTCTTTGATATGGAAATTGTTGGTGATATGGGGAGAACATATATTCTGTGCTTAATTTATTACTTCTATCTTCGCTAGCCTATTCTGATCAGTTTTAGGTCTCTTGAGACTAACCACTTTAATTTTCCCACAGTCATTCCTATTGCAATCACTTTTATATACCTCATTTTTTTTCTATCTCTTTTTTCATTTTTCATCACATTAGACAATTATCACATCCTTCACCCTTTGTCTTTTTATTTTTTTTTCTTTCTATTCTCTTTTCTACACTTCCTCCACTAAAAAATTTAAGGAGTAAACTAGTAGACCGATCTCTAATTTTTAAGGCACCATGCATTTTACTCCTTGACTTTTAACAAACCTCATTTTAGTCTCTGATGTACTTTAATGTCCATCGAGCACTTTAGTCCAAAATCATAACTTCCATTAAGTGACACATAAACTACATAATGGTAAAATGACGTTGGAGAAGATGAATGAAACGAATGCACTTTTACAATATCTCATAAGAAGGAAATGAATGCATTGCAAAAAGGAAAATAAAATTTCTACACCAGAAAATTGAGTTTATGAGGTATAGAGAAGAGAAAAATAGAAAAAGTAAAATGAAGAAAGAAGGTGAAATATGTGATAATTTATGTTATAGGAAAAGAAAAAAGAGATAAAAAGAAAAAATAAATATAAAATGGAGTGTGGAAAATTCCGAATTATTAGTGAAATGCACAGTAGATGTAAACCTTTGTTTCTAGCTAGTTTGAAAAACATATTATAAGAAAATGGTCCAAAACGATATCGCCTTCATTCAAGTACTAATTTATTATTTTTTTTAAAAAAATGCTCTCCACGAGAACTTATAAGTATTATATTATTGAAAATTAATTTTTAAAACTTGACTTTTACTCCCATCTTGAATACAACTATAACTGATCAATTACACAAAAGCATACACATGCACTAAAAAAAGCTTACAGTGGTGGCTCAATAAAAAAAATCATTTGAAAATTAGTCAAAATATAATATCAAACATTTTTAAATGATCATTGAATACTATTGAGCTAATTAAGAAAAGAAGGGGATATCAAGTGATGTGATCCAGCCGGATAAGCTAGATGAGAATGCCATTGAAGGATTGAGCAGACCCAGGACAAGGAGCAAGGAAAGCTAAGGAGGCTTTGGGACTAAGATGAATATTAAATCCGGATTGTGTTAGTACTTATACTTTTTTTTATGTATGTTTGTTTAGTGCGTTTGGGCTTG
This sequence comes from Sesbania bispinosa, assembly GCA_026901365.1. Taxonomy (NCBI): domain Eukaryota; kingdom Viridiplantae; phylum Streptophyta; class Magnoliopsida; order Fabales; family Fabaceae; genus Sesbania; species Sesbania bispinosa. The sequence goes on from QLOH01000174.1 coordinate 1,451,165, forward strand.
TTTCAGTGCATAGCCCATTGTTGGCTTTGTCTTCATGTTCATTTGCTAGTATAAATAGTTTGTGTAAGAACTCATAAGTTACTTAGTAAAATTGTAAATATGTATATGTAGCTTGAGAGCTAATTTTGGAGAAGGAAAGAGAGAAACGAATTTTTATACCCTCAACGACCTCCATGGGTGTCTCTTTTTAAGTTTGGCTTGGGAAGTTGAAACAAAGATAGACACCATATCAAATCATTTCATTGTTTTGGAAGATAACACAAAACATGGAAAATATTGAAGTCCATAAGGGAAAAAATATAGTTCCCTTATGAAAGATGCATTAAATATGGATGAAGCTAGTTTGTTTTACATGTTACAAGCTAATAATTTTCTTGCAAACAAATTTAAAAACTTGAAGGAAGAAAACAACACAAAAATTGGTTGGACAAAAAAAGTATGATAGAAGAATTTTGTTGATAAATGAACTTCTAACAATTCCTTTATTATAAATTTGATTGCATTTCAATCATGCACGAGTGAAGGATCCGGATCCTCTGCAACATTGTAGCTGCTTACAGCAAAATTAGCTATCAAATAGCTAGGAAATAGCTACAGAATAATTCTATAGTTAATATCTATAGCTATTTCCTATCTATTCCGTGGCTAAAGTGGCCATGGGGGGTTGAAATAGTAAACCCCATAATAGAGATATAGAAATATAGGCCCACGAAAACCTCACTTTATAAGACTCCAATCTAACTTATTTTATAACTTTATGGCCCAAGTCTGGTTTATCATAGGTATTTTTTTAGGTCTGATTTAACCTGCTTGAAAGTCTACATATTAACCTATTTATAAGCTTGTTTCATATTAAGAACTTTAAAATATACTAATAGATTTATCTCTAAATAGGACAATATAGGCTTATAAGCTAATAGGCATGGTATTTAATTATGTAAGTGTAGACCATTAATCTTTTAAATAGGGTAAACAACCCGTTTTTAAATAAATTAATAAAAGAATTTAAAAAAATATTATTATAATATATTTATTTTTTTATTAAAAATAATTATTTATAAACCAGTTTACTAGGCCACCTAATTAACTTTTTAAAAAATCTAAACATATTTAGATTTATTCAGATAAGTCAAGTTAAACCTTAAATAAGTATATGATCAATTTTCATTTCTTCCCCCCAATGATTAGTCTATTTAAAAAATGATTTACACATTCCAAATTATGGGTATATTTTTCATGCATTCGTGTAGTTTCACAATTATGTTGTCCTTTTACTCCTTTCTCAAGATAGTTAACTTGCCTACACATACTTTAGTTCAAACCATTGGAGAAATTATGATGATATTGTGTCTCTTGTAATAATAGTGTCCAATAAAGTGGAGACACATTCTCAGCACATGACACAAATTAAAGCACGTAAGAATCCAACTAGTTGAAAACTATATATAACTAGATTTGAAAGCTTGTATTGCTTTAATTAATATATAAAATAAGTTTTTATAAGTTTTTTAATTTAATCTGAAAATGAATCAGAAACGGCTGAAATTGAAGAAAGGAAGAAAGTTTAAAGAAAAATAAAAAAAAATTTTTTTTCTCATTTAGTTACGAACAGAAAATAAAGAGGTAAAAGATTAACGTGGTGGTTCTTTCACAATTTTATTTTTTTAAAATTTAAAAATTGATAAATAGCCTAAATATCATGATGTTGAAATCGGCTCGGCCCGGCCCGGCCGGTCGAACCGGTTGGACCGGAAACCGGGCATGTGACCGGTTCGGTTGGTTCAGTGGATTGGATATATATATGCAACCAACTCGGGTCTGATATGAGTAAACTCGGGGTCGAATCAGGTCTGATATGAGTCAAACCGGTTAAATCAACTCCAATAACTCGGGACCAGTCTGAAAATTGAGAAACGTAAAAATATCCACGTTGGAATCGGACGCGGAACCTGGAGGAAGAAAGGGACGCGTGCATCTACTGGGACAACTGGTCCTTTGGTATAATATATGCATAGTTTAGTAGGCTTAAATATGTTTTTAGTCCCTGGAAATATACTACTTTACGTTTTTAGTCCCTGAAATTTTTTTTAAGCAAATTAGTCCCTGGAAAACTCTGTCGTTATCATTTTAGTCCCTGGTGTTAAATTGCTTTGTTAACTGATGATGTGTCACTCACAGGCACTGACTCTGACTGACCGTGGCTGGTTAGAAAAATCACGTGATTCTCACGTGACTAATATAGACATGTGCCTCACACGTGAGCCCTTTGATGTGTGCCTCTCTCATTAGGTCTCCGTAAAAATCCCAATTTGTGCCCTAATTTCCTTCACTGTTGGAGTGTTCACTTTCACGCTCTGAAGTAGAAGTTGGAGACGACGACTTTGAAGCTACTCTCCGTCTACGTTTATTGTGTCGCGTTTGAAGGGAAAGCGAGTGGGTGTTGGTCGAGGAAGGGACGTGCTCAGGCGTACTGTGGAGAATCTTTGTAGGTGAGTTTTTGTCACATGTTTCTACTCTGTATAGTTAATGCATGTGGGGGGACCATTATTTTAGTAGATGCGAACAATTTTTTATTCTGTAATGTGTATGTTGTTTTTTGTTTAGGGTTATATGTTGTCAGATTTTGGTAAAAGGGTTGGGTTTTGTGTATTAATATTGTTAAAAATTGCAGTAATTGTTAGGCTTAATAAAGTATAGTATCTGAGTTGTTGGTGGGACAACTTTTGTTTTTTTGTTTCTTTCTTTAATAATGGTAATGTGAAATTCCCAGGTTAGCCATGTCCTTTACTTTGGTTGTGCACCATAGGGGGGCTTTTGTGTCTGATCCATATCTGAGGTATAAGGGGGTGATGTAACTGCATTCTACAACATGAATATTGACAATTGGTCGTGCTTTGAGGCTCTGTCTATAGTGAAAGAGCTGGGATATGTTGGTGGAGTGAAATTATGGTGGAGGGTGGGTAATTGTGTCAGGAAGTATGAGTACAAGTCAATCACATGGGATAGTCATGCATTGGAAATGGGTAATTATGCCATTGATCATAACTGTGAAGTGAATCTTGTTGTTGAACATGTATCTGTAGCAGTCCCTAATGTGATAGAGGCTTTACCTGAGCCTGAGTTAGTTAAGGAGACCCAAGTGACAAAGGGTGGGAACTGTGATGGACATCAAGTTAAAGGGGTGAATAGGGAGGACAAGGGCAAGGCAGTTGAGGTGGGAGATGAAACAGGGGGAAGTATTGAGGCCATGGATACTGGTTCAGAGAGTGGGGAAAGCTGTGATGGGAGTTTGGAAAACTTGTGCTTTGATGACAGTGAAGAGGAAAGGATTTTTTGCAGTGATGATGGGTTTGGTGAAGATGAATTGTATAATTTTTCCACTGAGGGAAATCCACATAATGAGGGAACCCAAAACACTGAGGGAAATCCACATAATGAGGGAACCCCACACTGAGGGAACACCACTCACTGAGGGAATACCACACACAGTGGAGACCCCCGTTATTGTGGCAACTCCGCACAATGAGGGAACTTCACAGAATGATGCAACTGAACATAATGAGGGGACTCCACAAGGATCCGGGGTATACGGATAAAGAGTGTCCCTAAAAACAACCCTATTCTTTCACCACAAAAGAGGCTGAAAAAAAGAAAGCAAGAAAGAAGAGTAAGAAAAATTCTAAAAAAACTGTACCTAGAAGGGTGTTACCTGCAGATGTTAATACAGAGAGATTTGTAACTGATAATTTGGACGGGATGCATATGATTGATGATGGATATAACAATGAGGAGTTGCACAGTGACTTGGATTTGACATATTCAGAAACAGATGATGAGAACAAACCTAAGTATCCTAAATATCACAAAGGAGAAATGTCAAAGACTTTTAAGTTTGAACTAGGTATGGACTTTAGTTTTGTGAAAGAGTTTAAAGATGCTATACTTGAATGGTCAGTTTTGAATGGGAGGGAAATCAAATTCTTGAAGAATGACACTGAGAGGGTTAGGGTTCAGTGTAAGAGATGTCAATTTACTGCATTTGTCAGTAGGGTTGGTAGAAGTCAGACCTTTAGATTGAAGACATTTAATGGCATTCATACATGTGGGAGAATCTTTGATAACAAAAATGCTAGGGCAGCATGGGTTGCAAGGGTGATGGTTGACAAACTGAAAAGCAACAACAAGATGTCATTAAATGAAATCATAGAAGACATTAGAAGAAACTACTCAGCTGGAATTACAGTGTCTCGTGCACAAAGGGCAAGAGATATAGCAAGAGATGTTGTAGATGGAGATGCAAGAAATCAGTATGCAATTATGTGGAATTATTGTGTAGAGCTTAGAAGAGCTAGCAGGGGGAATACATGTAAAATGCAAGTAGTGAGGCCTGAACCACCACTTAGACCTCTCTTTGGTAGCTTTTACATGTGCTTGGAGGGGTGCAAGAAGGTTTTCTGTTTGCTTGTAGACCATTTTTGGGGGTGGATGGCTGCCATCTCAAGACTGAGTATGGTGGTATTCTCATAATTGTTGTTGGCAGGGACCCGAATGATCAGTACTTTCCATTGGGTTACTAGTATTTTGGATATGGATTATGTAATTGGGTTTTTATTGGTACTCAAAGACAGTTTATTTTGGATACTGGTTACTTGCATTTTGGAAAGGTTGTTGTATTGACATTACTAGTCTACTGTTGGATCACACGTTTAATTTAGAACACTGCTTCTTTTTGTATGGTACTCAAAAAAGATCAATGTTCAATTACTAGATTCCTTTTCCTTATCTTGTTGGTTCTTTTATGATTGACGTATTATTTGCACATTAAAATAGTAATTGAGTGAACTGAAATGCATCAAATTCATCTTCAATAATTGCAAATGAATATGCAAACGAATATTACACAAGTATTTGAGTGAACTGAACTTCATCAAATTCATCTTCATATAACCAAAAGGGAAATTGCATAAATATTACCACAAAGTCTTACACAAATGATTTTCATTCAACTCAGACTCATTTAAATTAGCTAGCTAAGAACTATTACACCAACTCATCTAGCCAAAATACAACCCAACAAACTATCTCTAATCCCTCTTCTAATTGCTATTTGTACATCAATTAAAATAGGCAACAACAACAACCATAATAGCTGACACTAGAACCAGTAAAGCAACAACAATGGACTTCAAAGCTTCAATTTTTTCCTCTCTTCCACCATCTTCCTCTTCATTTTGCAAAATTTTTGTGGTCAATCTCTCAATTACAATCTCAGAACAGTTACATTTGCCTCCACCTCTGCATTCCCTTCACCTCCTCTGAATCTTGGTCAATCCATTGGAAGAAATTGCAGCTAGAAGGATTTTGCATAAATGCAAAATCGTGATGAACGTTAATCGGATATGAAATATAACAGGGGTTATAGGGATCTACAGAAAAATAGTGCGCAGAGAGCTTTACTGAGGATACCTTCCAGTTAGGGCACCTGAAGAACTTCCTTTCAGGATTCTTGCCAGTACCAAGAAGTCAAAGTAACAATTTCATCTCCACACAGACATAACCTCCTTCCCGAAACAGAGTGCGATGAGAACGATTTTTGCCTAGACCCCATTTTCGTTCACTGCCCTTCAAACTCTTCAATGGAAACATATATGGTTTAGGGTTTCAACCTACCACGAACGTGATTACGATTCTCCCTTCCCCTTCCGCTACAGATCGCGCAAATGGGTGGAGCCCTAACTCTGTAACTTTTGAGAGTTTCGAATCTGAGGAGATGAAGAAAGACGAGGTAATGGGTCGTCTATATTAGTCACGTGAGAATCACGTGATTTTTCTGACCAGTCACGTGTCAGTCAGAGTCAGTGCCTGTGGGTGACACATCATCAGTTAACAAAGCAATTTAACACCAGGGACTAAAATGATAACGACAGAGTTTTCCAGGGACTAATTTGCTTAAAAAAAATTTCAGGGACTAAAAACGTAAAGTGGGTATATTTCCAGGAACTAAAAACATATTTAAACCTAGTTTAGTATATATCCTATGTTAAAGATTGCTTCATATTTGCATCCGTTTGTTTCATTTATGCTTTTTTCAATATTTTTAATAACTTAAAATAATGAAATATATAATGATATAATGTATAATATATATTATCAAACATAAATAAGTCTTTATATTATTTAATTTTACTAGTTTAATTTGTGGTTTTTAATACTACCTTCGTTCCTATTTAACTGTCCATTTTTAAAGAAAAAATTTGTTCCTATTTAATTGTTCACTTACAAACCCAATGCACTAATAAATATACTTTTCTCCCTTTTACCTTTATGTTAATAAATGACTCACTATCGAAAACTAATGAGAGTCAATAATAAGAGAGATAAAAGGGTGCAATAGTTTAAATTTATTTCCATGAAACAAGATAATATATAATTGGCATTATTTAATATTGTGTTTTTAGTCAAAATGGACATTTTGTAATAATGGACATCCAAGGGTGAGTGTTATGAATAATTATGATATAGTGACCCAGTGACCCAATACCTAGACCGAGTCGATCACCGTTCACATGTTCGAGTTTTATAACATTGCTTGAAGAAATAAAAGAGAAATCCTTTATCTTCCACCTAATTAATAGTGAAATAAAAAATATGTGAATCCCACAATATTTTGGTGTTTCTCTAATATTTCTCTACTCTACCAAATAAGAGAAATTACCAATTTTTCCTCCATTTCTCTATCCTCCCTATTTTTCTCCACCTAATTAGCGTCAAGATTTCTTGATACTGGGTTTGCAAATTAGCGCGCGAAAGTAATTTGGAAACTGTGCATATGGCATTTTTTACACTATTTTTTAATTTAAACTTCAAATTTTAAAATATGTGAAAATTAAAAATCATAAAAATAGTTAAAATTCCAGCGCGCTAAATAGAATGAATCCTCGGAAAATTTGTCTATTTACCATATCTATTGACAATTCACATCAAAATCAATTAGATTGGTCGGTAAGGGATTGTTTCAAGTAAACATGTGGTCTCGAGTTCGAGCCTGTGATGCAGTTGTGTTAAACTTGGAGGGAGTCAAGAAAATGAAAATTCTGATTGGGGCTTAGTCACAGTTTAGTGGGGATCGAATCCGGTTGTTTTTTCCACAATCTCAGTCTGCATTGCCAACTAAGCCACAATTCTTTGGTAACTCCATTGTCATTTGATAATGGGAAAGACATTAAAGTTAAATAAGAGTAAACAATGGAAATGGTAATAAATGCTTTCTTGAAATTGCAAAGTGCCTTATAAAAATGATCATCAAAACTTGTAATAAGAGTGTGTTTGGTAAACTAGCTGAAAAGCTAGCTGAAAGCTTAAAGCTAACTGAAAGGTGAAAAGCTCGCTGAAAACTTAAAACTAGCTGAAAGCTGAAAAATTATTGAACGTGTTTGGTAAAATGAGTTGAAAATGGTAAAATGACATTTAAGGACAACATTAATTATTAAATAATGATAAGTGGGGGTGGTTGAAGGCTAAACTTGTAATTAATTTTCAGCTAGTAGCTGAAAATTGAAGCTTTTTTTAAAAAAACTACCTGGGGTAGTTTTTTAAGAAAAATAGCTTTTTAAGAAAAGCTTGTAGCTACCCAAGAAGCTATATATCTTCCAAAACACTGTTGAAATGGTTTCATCAACTTTCAATTAGTTGAAATGGTAAGCCAAACACACTCTAAATGTCTTATAAAAAGGACGAGAGAAAGGATATCTTTTACAAGTAATAAATGAGATAAATTTTAATAATAAATAATAAAAAAATTAGTTAATTTTATAAATTAATTATATTTCTTAATTTTTAAATAAAAATCTTAAGGGAGAAAGTAATGTGGAACAAATCCCAATTACCAGGTAACTTTCTCGTTTCAAGCACAAAATTGTCAAACAAGTGTTGAAAATCCTCGTGCATGTTGCCATTTGTCCTCCATGCACAAAGAAAGGGACCAAAAAAGACCTCTAGACATGATTACACATGTTTTTACACATTTTTTTGCAAGCAATGAAACCGCATCCATCATGTGAAGCTGGTAATGTATTGTGTTTTTGAGTGATTTGGAACCCAATGGGATACCAATTCAGTAACGTATACAATAGTTAATTTACAAAATCAAAAAGTAACGCCCACAGTATATGTCCAAATTAAACACGAATGTCGTGAATAGGCGTTAATTCCCAAGGAGACATAACGTACCTATAAATCGCCACTACGATAGTACCATAAATCCCATCTCACTCTTTTATTCAAAATCATAACCGAAAGAGAAGAGGAAAGAGCTCTAGGGATCTACAATGGCTACTCTAATTGTTCAAGGTTCACCTTCCCCTGTTGAAGATGCTGAGGCCCTCCACAAATCCTTCCAAGGTATTCATATGGTTTATTGTTCTCCAAATAATTAATTTTCTACATATAACGTTTGAATTGTTGCTATGAATTCAATAATTATTTTCCCTCGTTTAAAGTTCAAACTAGTAAACAATTTATTTTTGTTATAAGAGGATAAAGGAAAATGAAATGACGTCCCTATAAAAGGTATATATAGTACACAGTTTCCAGAAAATTCGACAAGATTAGTTGAACAAACTCTGCCATTCTTTATGTACCTAACATGTGGCTAGTAATAATCCATTTACTTTTACATGAAATAATTTTTTCTAATAAGTTTTACTCTGTGCAGAACGTAATCTGTTGTCTTTTTTATTCTTGTACTTTGTAGTAAATTAATCTACTATGCTTTATAGACTCTTCATTTAGGATGATAGAATTTGATTTGTATGTTATTAGTCCCAAAACTTGTCTCGGTAAAATGTAAATATCAATATGTATGCAAGTAATTCATAACTACATAAAATTTATTTACTACTCTAGATATCAAGTATGAAAATAAGATGAATTCTCTTTCATGCGTTTTTTCCCCGCTTCTTACCTAACTTTCCGTGTGCAATATGTGTAGAGAGAGAAGAGTTTAAACAGATTGATTAATATTCTATCATAAGATTAAGTAATTTTTTAATATTCTAGCTTAAGGTTAAGTAATTAACAATGCAACTTTTGTGCTACCTGAGCTAAGTAAGACTCTAAGCCTATATACTATTATTATTTTAAAATGAACTTAACCTTTCATAGTCTGGGAGAAGTTAGTAGTAGATGGGACAGATAAAAAATTAACTATGCATCAAAGCATCACCTTTACCAAATACACAATCATCTTTAACTCGTTTCGTTCCATTTTTGCTCATACTAAACACTATAAAATAAAAAGGTTGCAATCAATTACATATGGTATTCTCATACTATTAACAGCTAATGCATGCCTTGATTACATTTCAGAAAATTCTAGATGCTCCTTATCACCATGCTTCAAATTTAGAATTAATTAAATCAAGCTTTCCCTTTAAATGAATCAGTTCACTGTCCACGTGGCATTGATGAGTTGGGTGGCAGTGAAATTTCACCAATTTAGATGGCTGGTCCCTCAAGTAGTGCCAAAATTGGCTTCAAATTTGAATACATTTTATATCAATAGTAAAAGGAAAGGAAATCTGAAAATCAATGTGATAAATAATTCCCTAAATAATAAAACTATAAGCCTTATCATCTCTGTAGCACTTCCCAATAGAAAATTACAACATAACTACACATGTACACGCCATTGTGTGTCTATATAGTATTATAAATAGAGGAGCTGTGAACATAGATTTCTCCATCACATCATCATAGTTAACACTAGAGAATAGAGTATAGACATTCAACAATGGCTACCCTTATTGCTCCCAGTAACCACTCTCCCCAGGCAGATGCTGAAGCTCTCCGAAAGGCTTTTGAAGGTTGGATCATCCCCTTATTTGTGTTTTAGATCATGTTTCCTCTGTGATGAAAAATTTGCAAACTTGATTAGTCATTTGATTTCAATTTAAACTAAAGTACTTATTTTTTCATCAGGGTAATATGTTATAATAGTTGATGAATCTGATACTGTTAAATATCTTTAAAATGGGTCTTTAGATCATGTTTGGTTTTCAATTTTGTAGGATGGGGGACTGATGAGAACACTGTGATAACAATACTGGGTCATAGAAATGTTCATCAGAGGCAACAAATCAGAAGAGCTTATGAGGAGATTTACCAAGAGGATCTTGTCAAACGGATGGAGTCTGAGCTCAAAGGAGACTTTGAGGTGCCACCACTATCATTGATTAACCAAAAAAGAAAAAAAAATTGAATCTTGTCAATGTTCTATTATGTGGTTTTGAAATTATATGAATGTGTGTACTAATGAAACTTTGAACTGTGGCTACTTTAACTTTACTAAACAGAAAGCTGTGTACCGGTGGATACTGGAACCTGCAGATCGTGATGCTGTTTTGATCAATGTTGTAATCAAAAGTGGTAAAAACTTTCATGTCATTGTGGAAATCTCCTCTGTTCTCTCCCCTGAAGAGCTTTTTGCTGTGAGGCGTGCTTACCTTCACCGCTACAAGCGCTCTGTGGAAGAAGATGTTGCTGCTCATACCTCTGGCCATCTCCGCCAGGTAAACCCTTTTTGCAATGTTCCTTTTCATGCTGAATAGTAAGATTAGATGCAAAATTTTTCTCTAGTGTTTTGTGATTGATTTTCAATTAGACATAGAAATTAAAATTTAGTCTAATGTGAGGCTGGCTTCTGAGCTATATTAAGAAGTATATATATGGTCAGTTTGTAGAAGAATTTCTATTAAAAAAAAACAGAATTTCAAATGAATTTAACTTCTTCATTTATCTACTTTTTCCAATATCTTGTGAAGAAGTTAAATTTATTTAAACTTTTTGATTCATTTTATTTTTTTAGAAGTTCTTCTGGATCCAACGTGACGTAATGTTATGGTACTAATGATCTGAGTTTTTGTGGATGTGTTTGTGAGCAGCTTTTATTGGGGCTTGTGACCTCATTCAGGTATGTTGGTGATGAGATCAATGCAAAATTGGCACAAACTGAAGCTGAAATTCTTCATGAGGCTGTGAAAGAGAAGAAAGGAAGCCATGAAGAAGCCATAAGGATCTTGACTACAAGGAGCAAGACCCAATTGATTGCAACTTTCAACCGTTACAGAGAAGTCCATGGCACTTCCATCACTAAGGTACATAAAAAAGAGACACCAATAAAAAACTCAGATGTGTTATTTATCATTTAATATTTTGATCTTTTTTTTTTTTATCTCTGCAGCAACTGTTGGATGAAAAATCTGATGACTTTCAGACAGCATTGTACACTGCCATTCGTTGCTTCAATGATCACATTAAGTATTATGAAAAGGTTGAACTTGAACTCTCACCAAAATCTCATTTTTAAGCTCCTAATAAGATTGGGACATTATTGGGGTGAAATCAACCATGTTTTTGAAATTTGTTAGAATGATTTTACCTTGAAAATTTGTGATATGATAGGTGGTGCGCAATGCAATAAAAAAGGTTGGAACTGATGAGGATGCACTGACCCGTGTGATAGTGAGCAGAGCAGAGAAGGATCTGAAGATCATCTCAGAAGTTTATTACAAGAGAAACAGTGTTCATCTTGAGCAAGCTGTGGCAAAAGAAACCTCAGGGGACTACAAGAAGTTCCTTCTCACTCTCTTGGGGAAAGAAGATTAAAATTGAATTTTTTTTTCTTCTATAAGGAAGGGCACATTTGTGATTATGAGTTTAGGACATCAAATAATTATAATACATGTGTCTGATGGTATTATCTATGTTGGTTTAATTTCCTTGTTGAGTGAGAATGGTTTCTGTTGTCCTTGCTCTGGTCTTTGTTATAATATTTGCTGTATGAGAGCTTATCTTATACAATGAGTAATGACTATGATAGTTGTTTGGTGGCTATTACTGATGGTTCATTTTGAACCTTGAATGCTCTATTTGAAATTTGAACATTATTATCAACTAATAATGTGTTGTTTGATTTACCCAAAAATTTGTTTGATTTACCCAAAAATCATATTTTAAACGTGGATCTAGATTAATGCTATTCTTAATAGCGTTTACCTGAATCTATGTTTAAAACATATGGTTTTGAAATACACCAAACACACATTAAATATGAGCCCACACAACTAGTCTTAGAGCTCGTTTGGATAACTGTTACAAACTCTAAAATGTCTTTTGGCTTCGTCAAACCATGGTTAATAAATATTTGAATGTGTTTGGGTAAAAATGTGATTAATAGTGGACGAGTTTTGTGATGTGAAGAACGTGACGTTTGTGTAAATTTACCTTATAACCCATATGATGATAAATTTGTCCACTTCTATTTATCTAATAAAATAAATAGTAAACTCATTTTAGTAATTTTATATTTAAAAGTGATTCTACTTTATTTCATTCAAACAAAATTAATTTATCTCAACCCATTTTTAGAATTATATATCCAAACAAAAATTAATTCTACCAAAATTAATTTTATCAAAATTAATTCTATCCAAATCAATTTCTCCAAACTGTAAACCAAACGGGCTTTTAGCTATATAATCCTAATAGCGAGATGATACAATAAATAAATAAATGAAAGATATCTTAGTGTCATAGCAATCTTAAGGCTTAATTGCACTTTTGGTCTTCCTATTATCATCAATCCGCGATTTTGGTCTCCCTACTTTTTTTTCGTGATTTTGGTCCCTCTAACACATACTTGAGAGGTATGGAGGGATCAAAATTTTGAACTACATCACGAATTTGGAATAATAGGGGGAACAAAAGACCAAAATCACGGATTAATGATAGTGGGGGATCAAAAGTGCAATTAAACTCAATCTTAATGTCATTATAATGACCTTGGGCTTTGAATCAAAATTATCAAATTTAAAAAGTCCTTGGTTCGCTTCTCGTGATCCTAAGATATTTGGGTACCATGGTCTTTTCAATTTCACCAACAAAGGAGTTAAGGAGATCCACGAATCACTCGTGGTATGTGTGTACCACTACTATAAGCCAAACAAGGAAGGTGTCTATACAAGACTACAAATAAACCGAACAAGAAAAAGCATCATTTCAACCCTTCAAAATGCAAAAGAATCAAATCGTACAATTTTAATTATGATGTGCTAGGATTGGAATTTGACTTTTTTGTCTTGATCAATCGGTATTTTTGACTATGAAGCAACCTATGCATTAAAGTTTATTTTTTAGTATAGTAAAAGTTTCTGTTTATTCATTTATTTTTATCTCCTACTAGGCTACTATTAGGATATGTGTTTTTCCAAAAAGAACGATAATGCCCATGAAATAACTATGTATAATTGGATATTGGAGCCTTACCAAATGATATGGATAATTGGATATCCATCATATATATAGGTACATAATTTTTTTTCCAAGATCATTGAAACATCTATTAGCACATTATTAAACGAGTTTGATTTTTTTTAATGATAACATGATTTTGGCAATTAATGGTATAAAAATAAGACACTGCTTTGAATCTCAACTATATTCCTTTTTTTTAACCACATGTATCCCCTATTATCAGGACAATCTTATTCGGGGCTTAGTCACAGTTAGGGCTTCTCACCCCCTCTCGAAGAGTGTGTTTAGTGGGGATCGAACTCGGGAACTCTTCCCACAATCTTAGTCTGCGTTACCAACTGGACCACAACCCTTTAATAAATCTCAACTATATTTTCAAAAATTAAAAACATATTCAACCCTTAAATTTTACTCAAAACACATTGCTTTTAAACCCAAACAAGGTTTATATACACATATTTTGGAGTTGTGATTGATTAACCCAATGCGAAAGGAAGGCATCCCGTTTAATTGTTAATTTTTGGAATAAAGAGCAATCTCCTAAGTCAACATTTGGAATTAAGGTGTTTTGGACATTCTACGATATCCTATATGAAGAAGACACATCTTTGCATAAAAGTATATACAAAGTGCACAAGTATTCAAACAATTTGAAAGCGAAAGGGATCATCATGTTTGTTTAACGATGGCCCTTGCTTATGTATTCAAGAATTCTTGTTATAATATACAAATGCCTTTGCATAAATTATAAGGATAAACTCTTAAATTGTTTTTTTAAAGAATTAAAGGGTTGGCATAAAAAATGAATTTGATACTAATTTTATATTTTTAAAATTAATTTGATGACAATTTTTTTTTTAAGAAATTGATATAATAATATAGATTAACTTATAAAGATAAAAAAATAGAAGTTTAATTAATCTACATTTAAAGACTAGCTTCAATTTATTTATTCCTATTTTTTGTTAATTTGACTTTTAAGATTATGATTGATTGATGGAAAGGGATAAAATAGAACAAAATAATATTGTTTTAAAATAAAATGACAATAAACTTGATTAAATTAATTTTAATTTGTTTTATCTGATATTTTTATTTTTTTTCTTTCAATTTGAAGGTATGAGATGAAATTATCTTTTATTCACCAATTTTCTTATAAATTCATCCATTCTGAATTGAAAAGTAATTTATTTCATTTTATAGATTATCTAAACAACGTCATGGTAGTTTTATTCCATTCACAATTTCATATCATTCAATCACTAGATATAAAAACATTAAAAAAAATCCAATATGTCTAAAAGGGATTAAGGAAACCAAGTGTCTAGAAGATCATCAATATGGCCTTGGGATTAAGGCACACACTACAGGTGGAGTTTTTCTACGGCTGGAGTTCAAATATTGGAAAATGATTTGCTTGCATGCCACATTATTAATTTATTATACAAAATAAAATAAGTAACAGTTTTCGGTTGAAATTAGAAAAAAGAAAAAGAAAAAACCATGACGAGTATATATGCCACGTACGTCTATTGCTCACCTAATCTCAAATTGAATTTGAACCCAAAATTAAAGTATAAAGAAAAAGCATAGGCTTGTTTATCTGTAAAGCGAAAAAGTTGACATTAACCAAGTAATTAACTTCTTTGTAGTTAGTCTAATTTTGTTCTGTACATTATATTGTTTTCTGGCCTCTTGCTTAAAGTTGTGGGAACAAGTAGAACACACTGTCTGAACCGGATTATTGCAATGAGTATCTTTGCACATTATTTTCCAACTATTGCTGATGATCGCAATAGAGCAATATGGGTTTATTTTGTAAGGTTTGAGTCTGAAGCACATCTATAGTTGCTGCATTTTCTTTTTCAAGTGGGTTTGAACTCAGTGTGATTATTAAAATATTTTAAAAAAATCACAAGTATTTTTTATGAAAGACAATCTCTTCGAGCCCGTGGGATTTTTATATATGGACTGTAAAATTCTCCTTTCGAATATTTAATACAGTTACCTACCAAGAGTTTAAATTCGAGACCATTGGTTAAACTAATACATTCTATTACAGTTGATCCACGTGTGATTGTGATAAGATTCAATGAAGGGATAGATCATAGCTAGAATTTCAACATAATGATTTGCCTGTTGGTCCAACTCCAAGCCTGGCATCTTTGCATACCAAATGGGCCTATTGCACCCGGCCTTTCGAAGTAAGTGATTCACGAGATGTGGGCCTCATGTCTAATGTGGATCACTCACAGAGCCCAATTGTGCCAAGAATCACCAACAGAGAGTGATTCGCTAGCCCAATTCTGACTTTTTTAAAAAATTTATAATGATAGCAACAATATTTGAACTCATGACATTGACAAAAAAAAAAAAGAGAAGAAAGGAGAGCAGCACCGCCCCCGCCCCTAAGGGCATCTCCCCTCTTCATGGGTAGGGATGGTAATTGAGCCCAAAGTTTATGGATACCCGTAAAAAATATCCGTAATGAATTAGGTAAAAATCCACAAAACAAGTATTGACACGAGTATGGGTAAAAGCCCGCATTTTTCATGGGGACGGGCGCGGGTACGAGCACTTTGATGCTCAATCAGTCTCATACCCGCACTCATATATATAATTATATATAGGGTTATTTTAATTTTATTAAAATGTCTAATATATTTATGCATATTTTTAAAATTGATATATATATATAATATTACAAATTAAAAGTATATTTTTATAACTATCTATTTGTTTTTTTTACTTTATAATATATGACTAATTAATGTTAATAATCATTTTTTGCATATCTTGAAGAATTCAAACACATGATATCCAAGTTTGTAAAATAGTGTGACGTGAAGGTATATTGTAATATTTAATAAAAATTATGAACTTTAGATCATTTGTTGTGTTTTAGAACATTAACATAGTGTTTCAATGTAATTAAATTGTTGTATCAATGATATTTAAAAATTATGTTTGGACGATCTTCGAGTAACTTTTTCAATTGAGATTTTTTTTGTTTAACCACATGTATCCTCCACGGGAGGTAATCCTGTTTAAGCCGGGAACTTCCACATCATGGTGGGACTAGCTCTCCCGGCGGGGATATTTTCCATCCACAAGACTCGAACCCGAAACCTTGCTTAAGGGGAATTGAGCATGTACCACTCGAACCAACCCCCGTTGGTTTTTCAATTGAGATATAGTTTTCTTAAATCAACATTTTTTTAGTAACTTGTTAATTTTTTACTTAATAAAAGTGCGGGTAACGGGCGCGGGTACGGGCATATAGGTGCCCAGCGGGTATGAGGACAGACACTAAAGTTACTGCCCACGCGGATACGGGGACGGGCACTGTGGTGCCCAGAGGGTATCTATTGCCATCCCTATTCATGGGAGGGTCTCTTATTCATTTTAGTTGGATTTTCCTTTCTTTTAAAGTGAGTTTCCGGTTTTTTTTTTAACTTTTTTTTCTTTTCTTTCCATATCCATTGTCACGTTCCTTTTCTTACTGGTCACCACCTCCATTTTCTTCTTACCTCTTTCCCCTCCTCTTTACTAAT
The DNA here is from genome assembly GCA_026901365.1 of Sesbania bispinosa. NCBI lineage: Eukaryota > Viridiplantae > Streptophyta > Magnoliopsida > Fabales > Fabaceae > Sesbania > Sesbania bispinosa. Next base: position 1,468,030 of record QLOH01000174.1, read on the forward strand.
ATCTTGTTGCCTTAATCATCATCTTCCATAAACTGTTTTAAAACTCTCAATTGATGTGTATATAGGTTTTTCTGGTTACACTACTGGCAGAGCTAGCTGGCCAAGGAAAAAGAAAAGAAGTAAAGGAGAGCTGCAAGAGGGGGATAAATCAATTTTTCCGCTCAAAAGGGATAAGAGTGATTCGTACAACAAAGTTGTTCACATTGAAGATGAGTTTTTTTTTATCTTTTTAGGTTTGCATGTTTTGTTATTTGTATTTTGAGCGAGCATGTTATGTTTTGTACTGTTTATTTATTGATGCATTGCAGATTCGCTCCCATGGGTTTATGATCCCATTTATCTGATGTAACTATTGTTAGGCTACGACTTTAATTAAGGGGCTTTCTCCGGTACCCCCTCTAGATAGGGGGTACGGTACCCTATATAGGTGGTCCAATAAATGTGTGCCACATAGGTTAGCTTAGTTTTAGAATTTATTTATAAGTCCCTTTAAAATTTAGTCCATTTTATCATTTCACGAAAACCCTTCATTTATCTATTATACCAAAGTTTTCCCAAATTAAATCAGAATTTTTTCTCCCTCTTTTTTCTTTTATTCACTTTCATTAACATCATTCCCCCAAATTAAAACAGAAAATAAAACACTTCTCCCACCATTTATTCTTCCTCACCCATTATTTGATTAACTCCATGAACCTTAATCCCAATCTTACATGCATTCCTTGCTATCACATAAACCATTGAAGCGCTTCATTCCCTTAACCATTATGTTGAAAAGAGGTTTGGAATGTTGCAGTTTGGAGACAGAGGGAATGAACGCACTACCACACAAAATACTTTTAACGACTATTATTCAATGGCAATCAACTAATTGCCGAAATTTCATTTTAATTCAAAGTTTTAGTGGCTAATAAAAAATTGCCTACTAATGTTTCATTCGTCATTTTGTAACAAGACTTTCTCAAAATTTACATCTCCCTTTGATTTTTCAGATGGTTCAGAAATTACAAACTAGTTTTTTACACTTCTCCCAACTATCCACACTTCACTTTCTCACAATGAACCCTAAATCCCAATTTTCTCAAAAATAATCATTAATTGCATTAATTACATAATCAGAATCTTTACGAATCATATTCATCAATAGATTAATCTTTATAAAAATCAAATCCACAATCCATTTTAATTGAGAGGAAAATTATTAAATGAATATATCACATTGATGAGAAAACTTATTAATCAAAATTTGATCCATTTTGTATTCTTGATAAAAATATGCTCTTTTCAAAGGATTCTGACATTAATGTAATATCTTCCTTCATCTTCTCCTCTTTTTTTTTTAAATTTTGTATTTATTATTTGATATATATATTTTATTAAAATTTATATTTTTTTATCATTTAATTTTCTTAATTTTATTACCTACAAATAAATAAATTTTTTTACCCGTTTAATAAAGAAAAATAAGAAAAAAATACTTAGGGGCCGAGGAAAAATTTGTAAAATTCACGTTAGCTTCGTTTTTGCAAGGGGAAAAAGAATTTGCATGCATGACGGGTCTCATGCACCTGGTAGGATTTGGACATTGTGTAGTTGTCACATGGCCAATACTAGGGGTTTATGGTTCATAACCTAACTTGTGTTCTTTCATGGGTTCCTATGGTGTGTTATACCCCAGATGACTAAAATGGAAAAATGACTTCAACAACATGATGGGGAGATAGTGAGGGGTCCACTATTAATTTTTTCGATTTTTCCGAGTTAAAATGTATTTACGGTAAATTATTTACTCATTTAATAAAGAAAAGTGAGAAAAAAATACCTATGGATCGAGAACATTTTTTGAAAATTCACGTTAGCTTCGTTTTTACATGGGGAAAGCAGAATTTGCATGCATAATGAGTGTCATCCACCTGGTAGGATTTGGACATTGTGTAGTTGTCACGTGGCCAATATTAGGGGTTTAGGGTTCATAACCTAACTTGTGTTCTTTCATGGGTTCCTATGGTGTGTTATACCCCAGATGACTAAAATGAAAAAATGACTTCAACATGTTGGGGAGACAATGAAGGGTCCACTATTAAATTTTTCAATTTTTCCGAGTTAAAATGTATTTACGATGAATTATTTACCCGTTTAATAAAGAAAAATAAGAAAAAAAATACCTATGGACCGAGAAAAATTGGAAAATTCACGTTAGCTTCATTTTTTCATGGGGAAAGAAGAATTTGCATGCATGACGGGTCTCATCCACCTGGTAGTATTTGGACATTGTGTAGTTGTCACGTGGTCAATATTAGGGGTTTATGGTTCATAACCTAACTTGTGTTCTTTTATGGGTTCATATGGTGTGTTATACCACCTATGACTAAAATGGAAAAATGACTTCAACAACATGCTGGGGAGACAGTGAGGGGTCAACTATTAAATTTTTCGATTTTTTCGAGTTAAAATGTATTTACGGTGAATTATTTAAGAAAAACAAGAAGAAAAATACCTAGGGGCCGAGAAAAAATTTGGAAAATTCATGTTAGTTTAATCCAATATAATGTTAGTAGTTGTAGGCAGTGTATTAATTAGCAAAAGAGATGGAAATAATGTTGTTATATCAAATTGTTAAATGCAGAATGCTCATGGCGGTGGTTCTTGGAATGAATTGCTTCAACAAGTCATTAATAATGGAATAGGATTAGGTATGTTTCCTAACGTGAATTTTCCAAAATTTTCCTCGATCTCTAGGTATTTTTTTCTTATTTTTCTTTATTAAACGGGTAAATAGTTCACCGTAAATACATTTTAACTCGGAAAAATCGACAACTTTAATAGAGGACCTCTCACTGTCTCCCCATCATGTTGTTGAAGTCATTTTTCCATTTGTCATCTCGGGTATAACACACCATAGGAACCCATGAAAGAACACAAGTTAGGTTATGAATCTTAAACCCCCAGTATTGGCCACCTGACAACTACACAATGTCCAAATCCTACCAGGTGCATGAGACCCATCATACATGCAAATTCTGTTTTCCCCCTTGCAAAAAACGAAGCTAACGTGAATTTTACAAATTTTTCCTCGGTCCCTAGGTATATTTTTCTTATTTTTCTTTATTAAATGGGTAAAAAAATTATTTATTTGTAGGTAATAAAATTAAGAAAATTAAATAATAAAAAATATAAATTTTAATAAAATATATATATATCAAATAATAAATATAAAATTTAGAAGAAAATAGAGTGGAAGATGATGGAAGATATTACATTAATGTCAAGATCCTTTGAAAAGAGCATATTTTTATCAAGAATACAAAAGAGATGAAATCTTGATTAATAAATTTTCTCATCAATGTGATATATTCATTTAATAATTTCTCTCTCAATTAAAATGAACCGTGGATTTGATTTGTATAAAGATTAATCTATTGATAAATATGATCCGTAAATATTCTGATTATGTAATTAACGTAATTAATGATTATTTTTTAGAAAATTAGGGGTAATGAAATGATCAAGGAACTAAATTGCAAAAGGACCTAAAAATAAATTCTAAAATCAAGCTAACCTATGTGGCACACATTTATTGGTCCACCTATAGAGGGTACCGTTACCCCGCCAACTAGAGGGGGTACCGGAGAAATTGCCTTTAATTAATCATCTTTGACAAAAAAAAAAGACAAAAAATAGAATTTATAATTTGATATAAACTATTTAATAATCTCTTTATAGGTGAACACCTCCATTTAACTCAATAAATTATAAAGCATACAGAATTGTCACATGATAACAGAGTGTATTTTTCTTGGAAGAAATATTAGAACAGTTTTATTTGATTACATTTTTCCCCTCTCTTTTGTGACAATAATCATACAAGTGACTCATCACGCAGTGAAAAAGATCAACATGAATCGAAAGGAATTTGGGTGGAGAAAACAATACAGGGGACATAAATTAAAACCCGAATTTCATCTCTCAAATGGCCACCAAGGGCTTGTTGTCTATTTAATTTCTTCAATTAGCCTCCTCTAGCAATCAAGGTTAGCAAGAAATCCTTGTAGTTCCCTTTAGCTGTCTCTTCAATTTTCTGGGCTAAAGAAACTCCATATAAGTTATGGTACTCAGCCTTTATCTCCTTCATATCAATGTCAGCTCGAGTAACAACCACACGAGTAAGAGCTTTCTTAGTACTCTTATCCACATCAATTCTCAATGCTGTGTTCAAAACCTGAGGATTGAAAAAAAAATGCAAATTATATAGTTATACATTATTATAAGAAAGAAAAGAAAACATATGTTAGCACTTCATCTTACCTTACTAAAATATGTTTGCGGGGTGCAAAGGCATTGCACAGTTTCTTTGAATCTCAAGTCATCAAGATCCTAGCCAAAGGCAGAGAAGTTTTAATCAGAAATAGAATCTCATAATTTGATGATTTTTATAGAACTTCCTCTAATGACATTATGTTGAATTAGTAGTCTTTGCAATACCTCATCAAGGTTCTTGCCAGATATCTCTTTATAGTGCTTGTAAATTGCCTGAAGATGTGGCTTGCTTCTTGTTGCCAATATCCTTATTACTTCATCATCCTCAGTAATAGGCTTCTTATGAGCATTCTTAATGGCATTGGAAAGTGTTTTAGCCTCTGATTTTGCAGTGTCATCTTTAACCTTTGATCCTTCATATCTATAGGCACTCACAAGTGCAACCAAGAGCTGTTTCCAAAAGCAATAGGTGTGTTGATTTAGATAAAGTGATATATTTCAAAGAACATATATAACAATGACATTAAGATATACCCATAAACAAAATAATCACTCTTTGTAATTAACATTTATTTATTCTACTAAGTTGCTCAAATGGGCTTTACATACAGCATTTATAAAACAAGGACCATATCACCATACAGAGTGAATTAAATGACCAATTAATGATTTTCAAACTTTCAATATGAATAGACTTATGGGTAACTTATAAGATATGTGGTTTAAGGAAACCTCACCTTTCTTTCAAATCCATGGATGTGAGAGGCAACATCTTCTTCAATGGAGTGGTCAAAGAGGGAATGGTAGGCCTTCCTAGCTCCAAGTAACTCTTCTGAGGATCTAGTGCATGCAATCTCAATTAGGACTCCATATGCCTTTGGGCCCTTCTTAAGGGCCTCTTTTGCTAAACGGGCATCCCTTTCCCAAGGGTGCATGCTCCAAAGCACCACAGCATTCTGATTACATCAATCACAAAAGGGACCACAATCCACAGATCAGTTTTTTTTTCCAACTTCTAGATCTTTTTATTTTGTTAGCTGAATCTAATTAATTTCTTTGGGAGTATGCCTTTGCTTGTTTTGGCCTTTGGCCTTTATTTCAATGAAGCATCATTCAGTTGACAAAAAAAAAAGGTCTTCATTGCAAGAACGTGTCATTACATTTCGCCGAGGATAATTTAATTTTAAAAATAGGAAAATATTATTTCCTTGAGTTCTTTTGTATTAAGGGAAGTTGAAAAATTAGATTAAAACTGACAAATTAGTTGAAAACTGATAAATTAATTGATTTTATTGAGAATGTTTAATAAAATTAGCTAAAAATTGTAAAATGAAAGATAATGATGAATGAGTGTTATTGAGAGATAAAATAGTATAAATTTTACAGCTAGTATCTAAAAAATGAATTTAAAAAAACTACTTCAAGTAACTTCTAAAAAAATAATAGTTACGTACAAAAGTTATCTTAATAAACATTGATCAAATGACTATATTTTTTTCATTTAACTGAAATATTTTACCAAACACACTCTTACTATAATATAGATCAATGGGAGAAAATTAGTTTTTTACTTAAACAAGAGACCACATATATTTTATGAAAAATTTGAATATATCTGATTATATTTTTTTAGGAAAATAACTATGAGTTTAATATATATACACGATCATTGTAAAATTTTTTTATATAAATCCAATGATGTGTTATCACATCATTTATTAAATTTATATGACACTTCATTAAATGATGTGGCGATATATCATTAGATATATGTGTAAAACTGTATATCAATTACATCCAATAACTATTGTTGTCATTTAACATGTTTTTTTTTGTGAGGGTTGATTTCATTACATAATTGATTTATCCTCAAAAGTCTTTTTCCACATGATCAAATTGAAAAAATCCAGAAAAGAAAAGGAGATTTAAACGATTTATATTAATCAATTAACATTGCTCATATATGCTTTAAGTTAACATCCTCCACACACACACACACACACATATATATATATATATATATATATATACTACTACAACAACAATTTAACTTTTACCTTTTCAAATTTAAATTAAAAAAAACCTTCAATATCTGACCGTGTGAGCTAATCACACCATTACCATGGATGTTAAACGGATTTTACAGTAAAAAAACACCATTTTTTACATTTGAAAAACAGAACACAAACAGGGTAACTGAAATGTACCTTAAAACGCACGAACTCATGCTTGAGAAGACGGACATAGTGGTCATCCCACCTCTGGAAACGGCGTTCATGATCTTCAATGAAGAACTGTGGTGTCTTCTTCCTGAAAGATTCTCTCTCAAGAGGATCCCATTTTCCCAGTAATGTTATCAATGATTTTTCATCCACCCCATGCCCTGAAATTACATCAATCATTAAATTAACCATAGGAAAAGAGAAAATATGAGGTAATTTAAGATGGTACAATTAAGTTAATTGAAGGAAGTGTGAAACGAAATAGAGAACCTGAGAAAGCTTGGGTTACAGCTTCTAACTCTTGATTGAGTGCCATTAATCTGATTCTTCTTCTTTGTGTTGAGAGAGACAATGTTGTAATTAAATGAGATGGGTATGGGGGACAGGTATGATATATGTTCAGTGAAGGGTATGCTTCATTTTATAAGACCCCACAAGGTTACTTTAGTCATTTTAAATGTAATGAAATAAATCAAAAGAAGTTTGCTCTGCTGTTATGACTTTTAACCAATAAAGTATGAACACGTGAAATATAAAATAAGAATGTTACATGTTATATATCAAGGACTTGAAATGACTCATTAGTCCTTATCACCTCATTGCAGTTTCAACTTGAAAGTGCTTCTCTTCTCGTTAAGTAATTATGTGTTTAATTTAACGTTAAAATTAGTAAAACTTTGTATTTTTAAATATAATTATTTTTAGTATTAAAAATATAAATTTATCATATTTTAACGTTAAATCAAACGTGCTTTAAGTAAATAACATCTTTTTTAATAGAAATTATAGTAATATAATAATTAGTTTGTATCAATTACCAGATGCATCTTTCAAAATATCTGTCTAATAAAACCTATCTAAAAAGTCATCTATGTTATTTTAAAACTGCAGAAAATGCTGATAATGAACTTAAAAACTCAACTTAAATTGTGAAAGTTATATTATTAGGCTAACAGCAAATTATTTAAGGCAAAGATTATAACCTAAATGTTGAATCTAAACTTCAGTTATAAAGGCTATTCAAAAAATGGTATAGAAATATTAAAAGAAAAAGGAGATGGAATTCATTAATTATTTTATCATAAGTTTTGCAAAGCGAGTTGCAGTTGCAAAATTGCAGCCATGCCCCCCGTTTCAGTGTGTATACAACTAAAGCCCAAGGTTTGTTTGAATTTATAATATGACCACTGAAAAAGTTAATATCTAAATATAAATATAATGCAATCGTAAAGAGAATGGAAATGCTAAGCAAACAAACTATTAAAAGCTTATTCCTTTATCATGCTGCCCTTTCCTTTTTATCTTTCTCTCCGTTATTATTAAAAAAAAGGCATTCACGTTTTAGATCTATAATAATTAATTAAGATTGTGCAAACTCTTCATTCAATATTTTTTTTCTGGTTCTGTTTCTTCATCATTAAGTAAGGTCTCGAGTTCGAGTCTTGTGGATTGAAAAAATCCCTGTTAGAAAAGTTAGCCCCATCATGATGTAGATTTTTCCGACTCAAACATGATTGCCTCCCGTAAAGAATATTTGTGGTTAAACCCAAAAACATATTTACTCCGATCATTTTTTTATAACATCATTTTGAGAATTTTGCTTGATCCTTTATATAAGACATTTTATAAAATTTCAGAATGATTTTTTTTTCATTTTTACGCTTTATAATTATTAAACCTTTATAATTTTTAGAATTAAATAGAGTCTGACTTAAAATAAGGATAAACTTAAAAGTTATAGAATTATTTTAAGAAAAACTAATACATTAAATGAGATAAAAAGATCTTATAAAAAGAAAAAGAATATTAAAAAATAATCATAAAATATTAAATGATTTTAAATAAAAATATTATTTAAATAAAACTCTTCCTTCTTTCGAAATCCTAATTTTTTATTCATACATCAACATGAAACCTTTCAACAATTTATCTCTGAATTATTGATAGTATTTTCAATCTGTTAAACTAAATCTCAATCAAATTGTGGTAACATTTGAAGAGAGAATGTTGTATTATAATAATTTAAATGTAAACGAGTTGAGAATTATTTCCCCTTTTTCTTTTTTATCTCATAATCCTAAAAAATATTTCAAATTAAATAAAAAAATTATTTTGATCATTTTTCTTATCACCTAATCCTTAAAAATAAAATTAAAATCAAGATAAAAAGTATTATTTGATTTTTTTAATTTTATTACTTTAATACTAAAAGTCAAACTCAAGTCAAACCAAAGAAAATTTATTTTTATTTTTTCTTATCAGTTATCTGTAATTCTAAAATTTAAATGCAAATCAAAATAAATTTTCTTTAATTTTAAATGACACCTTATTATCTCTAAATAAATAAAAATAATTGATATAAAAAATATATAAAAAGGAAATAAGTAAAAATTAAAACTTAGTTTATTTATAAAATATACTAAAGATAAACAATAAAAGAGTCATGAAAATGTAATACTACTACATAATCTATAAAATATTTGGAGAAACATATTAACAGTTAATAAAATATTTTATAAAATTCATATAATTAATAAAAATTGAGATTTTTTGGAGATGTGTCCGGGCAGCCCCTCATTGGCCACGCCACTCTTTATGTAACGCTATGAACTCTTGCATCAGTATTCAGATCAGAGCATATAGCTAATAAAGAAAAGAAAATTGAAATTTTAAAAAGGAAAAGAATCACGCGCGTTTACAAAAAATTTTAATGAATAGAAATATGTAATGTCCAACATAGCATATGCATGATAAGTTTCATACTCAAATAGATGATATCTTATTAAAAATTGTATATATTTATAAAAAAAAATGAACACGAGAATGAGATTCCCATACCTTTTAATTCAGATTTTTCCATAAACAAATATCATGCTTGAAGAAAAAATCTTATATTATTATTACAATATATATAGTAATAAAGAATAAAAACACAAATTAATATTATCCATTTCAGTTCACGATATTGCCTGTTTTTATAAGACATGAGAAATGACAAAAGGTTGATGATGATGACATTATATCGTGTTACTTAGCGTTTTCCATAATTTCAAAGTAGAAGAAGAACACATGGTAGGTCATTCTATGGCAGGTAAGCTATTAATTTATGCAATCGTGGAAAACATGGTTTCCCAAACATGAGTGGACTCGAATGCATAAATTTGTTTTGTTGTTTATGGACAGCAAATATGTACGATGAAATGGGACCGGAGATAGAAATTTGAATGAGCTTACCATATACGTGTGAGATAGATGGGCAGACTCTCTAGCAATATATAGCTATGAAATAGCTACTGATTAGCTTAGAATTTAGGTACCTAGTGATACTCTAGCTATTTGGTGGCAAATATTTACTGCAAAGGCAAGGCAGGATCCAAATCCTACCATATACATATGAGAAATGATGTTTATACCATTAAAAAAGTAATCTTTTAACATTCTCTTTGGTTAAAATGGAGAAATAGAAAAGAGAAAAATAGAAAAAAGAAAGATAGAAAATAGAAAAATAATAGAGAAAATAAATAGAATTTGAGGTTGTTTGTTATTAGAATAATATATGAGAGACATTAACTTTAATAGTTATTTGTTTGTGGAGAAATAAAAAAAGAGATTTATAAATAGTAAAAATGACAAAAATGCCCTTAAATTTTGTGTGAAAACTTTTTGTCCCATTTGATAATTTCATGACGGTAAAGCTGTCATTTCTATGCTCCACCATCATCTCTTTGCATTTTCTCCCTTCAACAAGGAGAAATAAATTTTAATGGTCCCCATAAAAACTACAATAATTTTGTCCCTCTCGAACCAAATTGGGTTGATTTAATCATCCCTCTTTCTCTCCTTTGCTCATAGACTCTCTCTAAGAAAATGTGTGAAAAAAAATAAGTGGAAAGAAAGTGAGATGATTTTAGATTTGTTTGTTTGAAAAGAAAAAAAAAAGAAAAGTGTAAAATTAGTTTTCTTTCGTTTGATTTAATAGAAATAAATTGAAAGTATTTTAAAATGTCAAAATTTCCCTTGTTTTAAAAAGTAGGATTTGGTTAACAAAGAAAAAGGGATGTGCAATTTTGTTATTAACAACTAGCGGATAGACAGTGCCTGTCTATCCGCATTTTTTTTGGGGGTAAAGACGTAAAATTTTTTATTTATATTTTAAAGTACCTCATATAATTAATTTGCATGAATAATTTAAGAGTCAGGATCCGTTGACACCAGGTGTCAAACTTCAAGACTTACACCAATTAATAACTTTTTGTAGAGTTTGAAATTGACCAATCCAACCGTTGAATTGAAAGTTCTTATTGAGTAGATCAAGCTTATAAAATTTCATAAAAAACGAAAACTATTTGATACTTCATCAAACTAATTTATTTTAACGTATAATATGTTTTTAAAATATAAGTAAAAGTCCACTATTAGATAACATACCTACGAATGTCCAAATTATTTGAAATTTGATATACATGATCATGAATGTAATATAATATGATTCAACGGTTAGATTGGTCAATTTTAAATTCTACAAAAAGTTATTGATTGGTGTAAGTCTTGAAGTTTGACACCTGGTGTCAACGGATCCTGACTCATAATTTAAAATTATATTTATCATTTTAAATCAAATTAATCTCAATGTAATGTGTAAATGTAATTTGTATACATTTAAAGCTTAATAAATACAATTTATGTCCAATAGTTAAATAAATATAAAGAATTAAACTAAAAAAATGAATGATAGCTGCATTTAAGACAATCTAAAATAGTATTATTTATTTACAATTGGTCAAATTTGTCCCTTCTTTAATTGGGAGACCAAATAGTGAATAAATTCCGAGAGCATTTTTTTCCTCCCTGCATTCTAGATGAAAAACTTAGTAAGTCAACATTGATAGTTAATTATCCCATTAAAAAAATCTCATTTCAATAAATTTAAATAGCGAATGAAATTGAATAATCGTTTACCTTGAAATGATTTTTGTTAATTCTTCATTCATGACATTATTAATAAGCTCTTGCCGTTTGAAGAACTACAAAATATCCCATAACATGTTATGTGCAAATGTTAGATATATATTTAATATATTACAAATGTATTGTAATAGTTTGTCATCATTATCAAAGAATAGATCAGAACCTGCAATATGCATATGTTTTATTTTGCATGAAATTTGATATTCTGATAGCTATATGCTGATGATGCAATTTCACCATCCCTGATAATAATTCTAGAATTAGTATTTAATTTTTGAAAAAATAGTACAACTTATTATATGGTACAAAAAATATTTGTTTTATTATAAAAATAAAACCTAATTTTTTATTAGATAACACCTAATAGATAATATATAACACCTAATAGATAAAAGAGCTTAAAATAATCTGATTAAGGAGAAATTTGTGAAGAGATAAGAGAAATTGGGGGAATAGAAATAGGGATTGTGTTTGGTTGAATAGAAATTTAAGAAGATGGAAGTTGACAGAGCGGGACCCACATGCTAAATTCTTTCTCCGCAAAAGAGAGAAGAAATACGAGGAGAGAGAGAGTTTTTGCTGATTAAAACTCTGACACAATGAGTGAAATGGTTCAAAGACTATAATGCCCCCTTTTTCTGGTCCGCACAACCACTTCCTTTATTTATACTATTCCTTCAAATCCAGCTTGGAGTTTGGTCTCATCACCACACATGAAAGAAACGCTCACCCCAATTTTATGAATTGTTAACTTTCTTTATTCTTCTCACTCTCAGGATTAATTTTTGAGTAAATTACTCTAATCTCTCCTCTATTTTGCACTTCCAACACAAAATCCCCTCTATTTTGAAAACCTACACAAAACCCCTCCAATTTTAAAAATACATTACACTTAAGCCCAATTTTTCATGATACATTTAATAGAAATTTTAGTCAATAATTAACAATTATTTTCTATATTAAATTGACCAAAATACCCTTACTAATTATGCATTTTTTATTATATAAAATTTCACAAACTCCTTATATTTTATAAACATATTATTCTTTTTCTTTTTTATCGGTGAATAAAAGAAAACACAAAAAAGTAACTTCATACAAATTTTTTTCAATACATTATTTTGAATAACAAAAATCATAGTTTCATACCAGCAAGATAAAGAAATTTATTTTAAAATTTTTTATATTGAAAATTTAATTCAGAAACTAATAAAATGAACCAAAATAATTTATTAAAATTAATTTATGAAGTATTAATAGATTGAAAAAACTACTGAGATGAATCTTAAAAAAAAGCTTCATAGATAATCAAAGAACTTAATATATAAAATAATAAACGTTAGGGTAGTGAAAAAGAAGGAAAATGAGAAGAATGAATTTTGCGCGAGAAAGACAGAGATTTTCACGTTGGGGTTTTATTGCATTTATCATTTTTTATAATTCAATTAAAAAGGGTGTGTATTGAGGGCAATATTGATTTTTTTTAAAAAACAATTTTCAATAAATAATAAAAATTATATTTATTGGGGTTTTGTGTAAGTTTTTAAAATAGAGGGGGTTTAATGTAGGTTTTTAAAATAGAGGGGGTTTTGTGTTAGAAATGTAAAATAGAGGGGAGGTTGGAGTAATTTACTCTTAATTTTTCTCAAATCAGTTTTGTTCTCCTTATTTTGATCTTGAATTCTTTGTCTATGCCAATATTTATTTGCATATCAATTTTCTTTATATTTTATCCTTAAAAATATGGTAATGCAAAATTTATTAGTTTTTAATATAATTTTTTTATTTTACATAAATTATTTACTTTTTTTATATAGAGTTAAATATTATAGTTTTTTATAAATATTATTTATCAATACTTTAAATAAGGGCATTTTGGTCTTTATATATTATAATCAAATTTCTCTCCTTTCTATTTCTCTTCTACCAAACAAAAATATCATTTTTTTTCACCCTATTTCATCTCTATTTCTTTCCTACCAAACAACTCAATTTCTTCTTTATTTCTCACTTATTTCTTTTCACCCTATTTCTCTCTACCTTATTTCTCTCTACCTTATTTCTTTCCACACTACCAAATATAGTGTAAGAGAGGAAGTCTGTGAAATGACATACAGGTGATGTGATGAGAGAAATAAACAAAAAAATATGTGTTATATATTTTATTTTATATATTGGTGGTATGAATAGTTCAGTATATGTTTCATTCATTCGTCATTTAGCGGTGAAAATCTTATAATCATGCATGTTGAATTATTTATATTTTATATTTATAATATGTTATAAAAAATATTTTTTTTAAAAAATATTTTAAAAAATTAAAACAAGGTTTTAATGGTTTTAAAATATGAAATATGAAATATGAAATATGAAATATGAAATAAGAAATAAATTTTATATGTATTAAGGAAGTTTAATCTATTAATTAAATGATTTATTAATAACTAATTTATCAAATATTTATTGTTAAAAAATATATCAAAAGTAAATTGCATTGAGCAAGTCTATTAATTATTTAAGAATTATATTTTTTCTAGTGTCATTGGATATTAATTATTTTTTTTTTTACATTTTAAATTAGTTTCTATATATATGTGTCAATTTTTCGACAAATTTATCTTTTGTATCTTATCAAATTTATTATTTCGCCATATACATGACGTCTATGTAAAATTAGCCATTCATACAAACAGCATATGTAATTTATTTTTTAACGGAACAGCTTATGTAATTTACACGTATATATGTACAATGTGAAGTTGTGAACTATATATTTCATATTACACTTTATTTAGAGTAGTTGATGCAAGAATAAATTTATCAAAAAATATAATTTAAAAAAATAGCATATTTACTTTTAACTTTTAAAATTGATTTTTTTTTGTTTTTTTTTTTGTCAAAGGCATCGATTTTTTTTTTGTTTAACCACAAATATTTTGCACGGGAAACAATTCTGCATGTATCACTTAAACCAACCCAGTTAATTTACTTTTTAAGATTGATTTTAACTTACATGCAAATACTCCTTAATATCAAAGTGACATATATTCATTGTCACTTTCAGAGGTTTTCAGACCAATACCTCATTGTTTATTAACTCCATAGGAATAATATATATGCACATGTTACAATTAACCGTGGTTTCGAGACATTAGTGGACAAGATATGTTCACACAACTAATCTAAAAATGCATAATTATTTTTTTCCCATGGAAATTTTTTAGATTAATTAGGTGTGAACATCATTGATAATAAATCTATATTAATTGAAGGGTGTTTTGCAGTTTAAAATTGATATATTATTTATTAAGCCTCGCTTCTCCAAACATTTTTTCACTCCCAATATAAAAGAAGAAATAATCAAGCCCATGGTTTTTAAATGTAGAGGAAAAAAAAAAACATCTCGGAGAAAGAATGATTAAGGGTCCGTTTGGTTTACAGTTGTGTAGAATTAATTCTAGAAATGAATGGTTGAGATGGATGATGCACGCTTTACGAAGTACGTTGGATGGAAGTGATTTAAAATCAATTCTGTAGAATTAATTCTGGATGGTTTGGAATTTAAATGAAACGGGTACTAAATCATAATTTGTTTGTCTAGTGCACGTTAATACATTGCAGGCTTAAACAGCTAAGCTAAGGTCTCAAATCTTATCGATAATGTATTTTTTTAGCTGAGAGTATTTGATAGACCGTGCCATATATAATTCTACAAATTTAATTTAATGGTTGGATTGAACGATCACATTCTCATATTGATCCGGTTTCGTTTATATATAAAGATATATATACACACGTGTCTCGTGATCAAATTGAATCTTATATTTAAGTACATATAATATATATGCATGAGTTAAATTTATATACAGTGTAAGTGTAAATATATTCTTTTATAGACATTCAATGATATACTGCTACATCATTTATTAAATTTAATAATAGATGTGTTATATTTCATAAATGATATAGCAACACATCATTACCATTAGATGTTTATGTAAAATTTATTTACACCGTTCATGTGTACCAATTAAATCCATAATATATATAATATAATATATGAATTGAACGTGCAAGTCGTGCGCTGGCTGATAGGAATTCAATTAAATATTTTAACTTTTAAGTGAGTTCTAAAGCAAAGTACGAATTCCTTAATTCTTAACGGATAATATTAGAACACAAAAGCAGAGCTGATGAAATTACGAGATTAGGATAAAGTTGGTCAACTCCAATAATTGCATAGTATTAGTAACTACTATTTGCAGATGATTATTATATGTAGCAGTGAGATTCACATGATGAATAATATATTTCTTTTCCAAAATATATAATTTATATTTTCACACAAATTTTTTCTTTTCTCTTGAGCATGGATATTTTCCAAAAATAAAACTTTCATATGCCTATACCTCCGCCATATTGATTCACATTCACCACGCTTGCAGCTGGTACATTTTCAAAGGTTAAAAAAAAACCATTTTTTCCTTCTAATTATGAGCATTAGGTGTTGAACTAAAAACATGTCTGTTTTAACGTTAAAACATAGTAAATTTTCATTTCCAACATTAAAAATAATTATATTGGAGAATCCAAATTTAAATTTAATCGATTTTAACGCTAAATCATTTTATATACTAAATGATAGTTAGTATATTATTACTACTACAGTACTACTATCATTTCGTTTTAGATTTTTGTGAATGCAAATCATTAATCAATGATCAAAATGTTGTGACTTAATTATTAATACAGATTGATATTGTGAGAAGAGCTACTGATTTGATCCACACAAAACATATTTTTAGGGGTGAGAATTGTGATTAAGTCCAGAACAGAATTGTCCAAAGTAATAGGGGTTAACTGTGATTAATAAAAAAAATCATTAATCAATGTGTTACACGAGTTTTAATTGACGTACGGTTAAAGGACGGTAGGTATAAATCTTAATTTTTTTTTGACGGAAGGTACTATAAATCTTAAATGAATATCAAACAAAGAAACAGTACTCCACTTGTATTCACACTATGGTAGAACTGCCATCTTGATTTGAAGTTGGTACCTACCAATAATGTTCAAAGTAAGGGATGATATTAAAAAAAATTTATTTATAAGTTTATTAATTAGTATCACTTTAAGTTGAAGTTAAAAAAGATTTCAACAAATAAAGTTTTAAAAAGTTTTTCTAAAAAAATATTTTATTTTGTTAAATTTACTCCACTCAATAACTCATACAAATACTAAATTTTATCAACTACCATATTAAAAATTCTTATTATGTATATTAAATTATAAAATTTCATAAAATTTAAAAATTATTTTATACTTTATTAAATTAACTCTACAAAGTTATACGTAGAATAATTTTGACAATAATTACTCAAAGATACTTTTTTTATAAAAAATTTAAATATTTCATTTTACAATAAAAAGTTTAAAAATGATTTAATATTTTATAATATAAAAATATTCAATATTTTTATTTAATAATTTCAAAATTATTAAATAAGTATAAAAAATTTCTTACAACCTGCATAGATAAATATGATTGAGCATACATAATAAAAGTTTCACAAACATTTTTCTACACATATTTTTATTACACTTCATTTTATAAATATACCTTTTTTTTCTTATTTTTTCATGAAATCAATTATCAAATCTCTTTCATTTTTTTTTATTCATTTCATTTCTGTTCGCTGCAATTTCCACACCTAATTTTTTAGTGTGGATGTATTTTTTTCTTTCCAGACATTGGTATTTGGAAACTTCATAGGGTGCAAAAATAAGGGCATGTTTGGTTTACGAAAACATTTCCTGTTCTCATTTTCTGTTTTCACTCTGTTTCCTGTTTTATGAAATTTTACTAAGGAAAAATTGGAAATGCTGGAAACAACAAATTTTTGTTTCTAGCATTTTCAATTTTTCCTTTGTAAAATTTCAGGAAACAGGAAATGGAAACCGAAAATAAAAATGCAAACCAATTGTGGTGTCCTTTTTCTGCAATTCAAGGGAATGAATGTGCACAACTAAAATTACATAAAACACAAAGGACTTGAATTAATTTAAGAGCAACCAGCCAGGACATGGGGCAAAATAGTAAAGCAGAAAAGGGGTTATCAAATCTTAATTTTAGCGAGGTCGTTAGATCCTTTGAGGAGGGGAAAAAACATACACAGCTGAAACATACAAAACATGTGTGAACAGTTTCTCTAACTTGGATTTGTTGTCACTGGAAATTCATCTTCAGGGAAAAACTTGACTGTTTCACAGAAATGGCTTCATTGAAACTGCCAGAGGTTGTTCCTTCTCCTACCCAGGACAGCGAACGACTTAGAAAGGCTTTCCAAGGTCTCTCTCTCTCTCCCTCTGATATAGGGATTTGTATTAATGCTGAAGAGAGTTGAAAAACTGAATTTTGTGATGGTTTTAGTCACCACTGAATTTGGGCAGGGAGGATTATTTCTAAAAACTGAAACTTTGTAGTTTTTTTCTTAATGGGTATTTTACATACATTATTTTGTAATTTGCATGCCGGCAATTCTCTTAGCTTCTCTGTCTTTATCCTTCCAATAGAATGTAATAGCAGAGGGTAAATACTTTGATTTCAAACAAAGTTTTTTGCTTTATTAGCATTGGTAGGAATTTTGTTCATGGGTTCATGCTTCTGTCTTTTTGAGCTGTTTTTCCCCCTTGATTTATGGTAATTTGTGTGTGGGTTGTTTTTGGCATTTGATGGTTTTTGTTGATGATGCTTGTGGAAAATGGATATAGGGCTTGGGACAGATGAGAGGGCGGTGATATTGGTATTAGGACACAGGAATGCCCAACAAAGGAAGGAAATCAAAGAAACTTATCAGCAGCTTTACAATGAATCACTCATTGACCGTCTCTATTCTGAACTCTCTGGTGATTTTAGAGTATGTCATGCTTGTTTCCCTTTACTTGCCTTTCTCTTATTTTTTTTTTGCTTTCATGAAGAAATTCCTCAACTTCAACATTGTATATTTGTATTTTATTGGCATATGATAGATATCAGCTGAAATAATGTCACTTTTAGTGATTGTTGTACTAATTTGAAATTGTAGTTTTTCTTTGGTTTGGTCAATCATGCTTAGGCTGTAGGTTGCCAACTAACATTGATCAATCACTTGCTCTATTCCCTGCTCTGGATTTCAATTGCACCCTAATTTGATTCTTGAGTATTTCAAATTTTACCCAATAGCTGTAGCCTGTTATTGTAAAGGAAAAGCTAAGGGATCTAACATCTAAGCTTTCTCTCCTCTTTCTATATATATCATGTATGAACAATTATAAAGTGTAGGTTAGTAGGTTACCTTGCCTTTGGTCAAACTTGTTCTTCCTAATTCGTAGACCATATTCTGAACTTGCTTATCAAGGGAATTAAACAAAAACATTAAGGGGGTAATCTTACAAAATAGCCTGTTTTGACTGAAGTTTTTTAATCTTCATGAAGGATTGGTTTGCATTTTTACTTTGTAAATTTCTCTCTCACCTGAATGCTTTTTCATTCTTGTAGGGGACCCTTAAAGGTTATGCTCCTCTTGTGGAGGTTCTGGAGAATTTATTAAATCTTTTGTTTTTCAATTTTTTTGTTAATTCAACTGCCTATCAAGGCTTTGGTTAAACTATGTCCTTATAGAGGTGCTAATTTAGTGGGCAATGATATATGCTCGTGTGTCAATGCAAATTCAGATAAAACTGTGATTTAGATGCTTATTATCTGCCAATTCAATTACAAAGATCAAGGAAGTATAACCTTCAATCTTACAACTATACGGTCAAGATAATGGTGTTTGTCCTAACAATTGTTAGACTTTTCTTACATGATTTCTTTGATCCATGCAAAAGTTCATTGGATTGTTGAATTTCAATCTGATTTTCAAAGCATTCCAGTTTTCTGAAGTAAGCTTGTGATCTACTATATAATACCGTGACTGAGACTTGTGATATGTGACAGAATGCTGTAATTCTCTGGACTCATGATCCTCCAGAAAGGCATGCAAAACTGGCAAATGATGCACTGAAGGCCAAGAGGAAGAGGATTAAACATCTAGAGGTTCTGGTTGAAATAGCATGTGCATCAACTCCTAACCATTTAATGGCTGTGAGGCAGGCTTATTGCTCTCTCTTTGATTGCTCACTTGAAGAGGACATTATAGCCTCTGTTTCTCAGCCCCTCAGAAAGGTAAGAACATGAAGTTTCTTTAGTCACACAGAAAAAAACGTTTAGCTAAGTTTGTCCTGTCCGGTTCCAGTGTCATTCAAGTAAGAAGTAGCTATTTGACAGGTAAATGTGCCTGAAAGGCTTCGAAATTACCATCACTATGATTTAAGGCTCAATTTTTATAGTGTTTAAAGTCTCATTTGAATAGATTCTGAAAAAATGAGCGAAGTTGCTTAGTAACACAAAGTAAAATAAGAGAGTGAAAAAGATATTACAGTAGAGCTTGGTCAATTTATTATTAAAGGATGATTCTTAACTCATGTATTTTTTCTACCCCAATCTAATGTTCTTGAATTTTCATGTTTTGAGATGCGAGTATATAAAGAAAATATAAAAATGGTGATGGTGATGAGGAAGAAGCAAGAATATGATTGGAGTTTCAAAATTTAATTTCTGTAGAGTTGACACCATTCATTCAATAAACTCAAGCACATGTAGTTTTCTGAGTGGGATCTATGACCATATGACCATGGTTTGAACCTGAAAATTAAGGCTTGAATTGTCATTAATGTCATAATCAGAATTACAGCTACTTAAGATTCATGGACTCTTTCTGGCATCCATTAAAGTCATGATGTCCTGTTACTTTCATGATTCACTCTCACATTTAATATCCAATTTTCTTTTATGCTTTCCTCTTTAAATGTATGATATGGGTATTGTGCAGCTTTTAGTGGGCCTAGTAAGCTCCTACAGGCATGATAAAGTGGCTGTAAATTTGGAGGTTGCCAAGTCAGAGGCATCAAAACTACATGAAGCCATCAAAAGTAAGCAATTAGATGATGACCACATTGTTTGGATACTTAGCACCAGGAATTTTTTCCAGCTCCGGGAAACCTTTGCATGCTACAAGCAACTCTTTGGCAATACATTGGAAGAGGTTTTGCTTTAAAATTTAGGTCCTTATATAAGATTTTAATTTTGATCCACTAACATTGTAAATTTTACACTACCAGTGATCTGAATCATGTCACTTGTTCAGAAACAGTTAAATTTTTTTACTTAATGTGAAAATCCTTAGTTACTAAAATCATGTGGCAATATCTTGTTTTTATAATTAGTGTAAAAAATGTACATTGATAGTGGGTCAAATTTACATCCGCAGACATAATTTTATTTTATTTGTCCATTAGGAATTTAATTTGGATGATTTTCTTGACAGGAAATAAGAAAATTTGGTAAAGGTGATTTGGAATCTCTCTTAAATTTGGCTGTATGGTGCATAGACTGCCCTGAGAAACATTTTGCAAAGGTGATTACTAATTTTCTTCTACTCAAGATATAGGGTGTGACTTGATTGATACATTATCATGTAGAAAACTTAAATGATAATGCCTTAACATGCTAAGCTGTCAATTCATTGAAATATACTTCTCAATTTTCAAGATGTAATTAAAATATACTTTTCCAAAAACTTTGCCAGCTAAGCAAAAGCAGAAACTACCTATCTTTTGACACTAAAGTGGTCGTTTTGGAAGATCAATTTGATGTATTTTTTATTGAAGCATCAAACTGATACAATTTATTTTGAAAATACTCAAATGCAGCAATTGATTCCAATCTAATTTTTGTTGACTTTTATCCACCAACAGGTTGTAAGAGATTCTATTGTTGGGCTTGGAACAGATGAAGATTCCCTCAACAGAGCTATTGTAACTAGAGCTGAAATTGATCTGTTGAAAGTCAGATTTGAATATGCTAACATGTACAAAAACAGTCTTGATGATGATGTGATTGGGGATACCTCAGGAGACTACAGTGATTTTTTGATGACTTTGCTAGGGAAAGGTCCATCTGGAGAATGATACATCATAACAACTTAACAAGCACCTCTCATGGTGTTCTGGGGTTGCTTGTAATCTGATGCATTTGATGGTCTAGACTTTGTAATATATGTTGCTCCTATATTTCACAACAATCAGAATTGAAGGTTGAACTTGAAATTGAAACCATGTATTTGTTATTGTGCATTGACTTTGTGCATATTAATTTGTCTTGATGTCTTCTCCAAGAAAACTGCAAGAACAATTGGTGTATAAATAACAAGGTATTGATGATGTAAATTATATAGCAGTTGTTAGTTATCATGGATGTAATTACATGCGGTATTAAAACAATGCCACTATAAGAATTTCCAGTGATGTGTAAGTAACTGTACTAAATTATCATTCAAGTGCACGAGGTAATATAAAAATAATGAATATATCTTAATAATACAAATATTTTAAATCTTTTCAAGCAAAATATTTTTGTTTTTGTTGTTGTTGGGTAATGGTCAAGTAGTGTTTAAATTAATTTACACGCACCTTGACTCACCTCACAACAAGAGGTTATTGATATCTCGATGCCTCATTTGACAATACTTGTTCTTTATGTCTTTTTTTGGTCGATTAATGTTCTTTATGTTTTACATGATGAAACTAGGGATGTAAATGGGATAGGGCGGGGCGGATATTACACTACGCATACCCATACGCATTAAAATTAATGTGTATCCATGCGAGTTGTCAGGGCCGGCCCCAAAAAATACTCTTTATTTTAGGTCCCAAAAAATTATTTACTACTAATATTTTAAAAAAGAAAAAATTATTATTTAGTAAATAATATTAAATTATTAAGAGTAAAAAATATTTTTTAAAAAAATGCCTCATTTTATCGGGGCTCTCTCTTCTCATAAATAATAATTATTAATAGATTCTAAACATTATTCTCATTACTTACTTTATGTCTTTTTTTGTGACTTTTTTTCTTCGGTATGAGTTATATTGTTATTGATTCTAAATTATTTTTATTCATTAAAAAGGTCCCGTGATAAAATTCGCTTTAGGCCCAAACAAACGTTGGGTCGGCCCTGTGAGTAGCGGGTATCACGGGTATTCTCGGATATCCATTAATATTTAAAAAATCGCAAGTTATTGAAAGAAAGAGAGAAAATGTCATATAATATACTATAATATCATTACATATTAATATATTAAAAATATCATTATAAAATAATAAAAAAAATATCATATCATAAAATACTAAATAGTTTTAATATTTTAATATATTTAATATAAAATATATTTTTAATTAGTACATGAGTACCAGCGGGACGGGTAGTATAATATTTGTCCACACCTATTTAATAAATATTTGGGTGCCCATTATGGGTATATTCACGGGTTTTTTACATCCCCAAATAAAATGATTGCGAATGGGCTTTAAAAAGAGATGGAGAAGGTGGATCAGACTATGCTTAGAATAGAATGGGCTTTAGTGAATGGAAGCCCAACTATTGATTTAGAAGTTAGAAAGCCAAGGGCATAAGGCAGAGCCAATGACTCATTTCCTTTCCATCCTAGTGTATCAAAAGGATTAAGCGTATCTTTTCTTTGGTTACAAGTTGCTAACGTACGTTCATGAATTCCAAGGTAAGCTTCGGCTTTCCAATGCAATTTTTACAAAAAGAAGAATGGGTTGAATTGGAAAAAAAACGTGGATTTGAGTTTGGTATAAGGGCAACACAAACATGCTAATGCTATAAGAGCATAGTAACGGTTGTTTCTGAAGCAACGCGTCCACCGAGCACCGTTGCTTTAATTACTTTTTGTCATTGCAAGTAATTTATTTTGGTTGCTTCATGAGCATTCATTGCTTGCTAAAATAACCCAAAAAACAACAAAAATATATTCCCTCCGTTTTTTTTTTCTTTGACGTTTAAGGTTTATGCACAACAATTAAGAAAATGATTGATATTTTAGTTTTCAAAAATATTTATTACTTATTTTCCTGTTATACCCTTTATTTATTTTTACTTTTTTTACGTTCTAGCCTTGAGATTGAGTAGTATAATTCAGGTCAGATTGCTGATGTGTGTACACTTATTGCTGTTATGCACTTTTTGAGAAGTCATGAATTAATGCATTGATTGCTAGAACTCTAACCTACTCCATTTAATCACCCCACAAGTAAATTGTGCCTTTTGATTATCTAATTTCCTGAAACGTTTTTACTACATTTTTTATTGTCAAAAAATTTCCTGAAACGTTGAAAGAAAGAAGTTTACTGGATGAATGATATATATTGCCTCTATAAAGATTGATCTAAAATTTGCTTACCACCAAAAGAATACTATTCAAATATTTGTGTTCCCTCCAAAAGATTTGTATTTGTTTCACTATATATGCCTGATTTTAAGCTCATGAAAAAATCACATCTCTACTGACATGGGTTCAAATAAATTTCCAGATTTGAATGTTGAGTTCACACATTTAGAAATGGATAGCGAAGATGGTCAATAAAATTGTGCAAGAGAAATTGATCCTCAGCTCCCAGATTTAAATATTGATGTTGCAAAAAGCTTGATTCCTGATCTCAACAATGTTCCAGATTCTCCAATAACGTCTTCTCCAACTCAATTTTCGTTTGATTTAAATAATCTTCCATCTTATGTTAGTATGGATGAAGAAACCCGCATGGATATTGGTATGAAACTAAACTATTTAAATATTTATATATGTATTTTAGTTGTATTATATTGGTATGAAACGTAAATGTAAACCTGTCATATCCATGAGCATTTGCACTACTATATTGCATACAATTATATACATATATAAAATGATAAAATTGGCATGTTTTAAGTACTGTGTAATTGCTGTCCATGACGTTTATCATTTTTTATTTATTATTTTTGTATTTATTTACATAATAGTACTAAATTTATTTGTTATGTAATTTTAAAAAATAAATTTAAATTAGATGAATAAATATATAATTTAATTTTAATAATATCACTGACATTAAATATATAATTTAAATAAATTTAAATCATATTTGTATAAAATTATGTGTTTATTACTTTTTTTCTTTTCGCAAATTATATTAGTACTGTTTCTAAAAATTAATGAGCATTTATACTTATGTGATTTTTTTAGTTAATTATATTAGTACTGTTTATATGATTTTTTTTTCTTTTCACAAATTATATTAGTACTGTTTATAAAATTATGTGATTTTTGTAGAGCTAGATGATGGTGACGTCAATGAGAATATAAATCCTTCAATGGCTCAAGCCGTTTCAAGTGATTATGTAAACAATGAAACAGAGAACGGTGCAGACATGGGAATAGGATTGAGCATGGATATTGGTATCTCATTTACTTCCATATTTGTTATTTTATTTTGTTTATTTACACACTAAATTAATTTGTTATCTAAATTTAATAATAATTTGATGGTTTAATAATTTATTTTTTGAAAACTCATTCAACGTCAAAACTAACAATACCCATTCAACATGGAGTATTTTTTTTTTCCAAATTTGTATTGTGGAGGTTATCTCATGTATTATTTTTTTCTTGATCCATTCAGAAGAAAATATTACCAATCACACAATGAATTTGGAACAACACCGAGCACCAAGCAATAGAAGGAAAAAAGTGTTGTCTAATACAGAAAGAAGGACCATATATGAGGCTTTATTGGAGAAGAGTGTTGATGGAAAATTGAAAAAAAAATGTGACTACAATGGTGGCATCCCAATTTTCAATTTCTATACGTACCATTCAACGTATTTGGAAACAAGCAAATAATAAGGGTATATATGCTGATGTGTCCAATAAATTGAAAGGAAATTGTGGTCGGAAGAGAATTCAACTTGATGTTGCTCAAATTCATGAGATTCCTTTGCACAAAAGGACAACTATTAGATCTTTTGCTTCTGCATTGAACATTAGCACGGGTGCAATATTTAATTGGCTAAAGTCAGGAGTCATAAGAAGGCACTCAAATGCTATAAAGCCTTTGTTGAAAGAGGAGAACAAAAGAGCTAGATTGCAATTTTGCATATCCATGCTTGATAGTGCTAGCATACCACATGATCCCATTTTCTTGGGGATGTATAATGTCATTCACATTGATGAGAAGTGGTTTTATATGACAAAGAGATCACAAAATTATTATTTGCTACAACATGAAGAGGACCCAATGCGCACTTGTAAAAGCAAAAATTTCATTGGTAAAGTTATGTTTTTAGTTGCTATAGCTCGTCCAAGGTTTGATGCACAAGGAAATGAACTTTTCTCTGGCAAGATTGGTGTATTTCCTTTTGTCACACAAGATCCAGCTAAAAGGGCCAGCGTGAATAGAGTTGCAGACACATTAGAGACTAAACCTATAACTTCAATTACAAAAGAAGTTATGAGGACATTCTTGCTTGATAAAGTTTTACCTGCCATCAAGGAAAAATGGCCAAGAGAGGAAATAGGCAATCCAATATTTATTCAACAAGACAATGCAAGAACACACATTGATTGTGAAAATGATGAATTTCGCCGACTAGCTTCCCAAGATGGATTCGATATTCGTTTGATGTGTCAACCGACAAACTCTCCAGATTTAAATATTTTAGATCTTGGATTTTTTAGTGTTATTCAATCCTTGCAATATAAGGAGTCACCTAAATCTATTGATGAGCTTATCAATGTCGTTGAGAGGTCATTTGAAGCATTTTCTACAGTGAAATCAAATCGTATATTTTTAACATTACAACTGTGCATGATTGAAATCATAAAAGCAAGAGGTTCACATAAGTACAAAATTTCCCATTTGAATAAAGCAATGTTAAAAAGGGAAGGACGGTAGCCTGTGCAACTCAAATGTGATCCTAGATTGATACAAGATGTTATTCAATATTTACATTAATTAAGATTTTTATTTTAAATGCTCAAGTACTATTTTAAATTCTACCCAGTTTATGTTTATATTTGTTATTTAAAAATTCATTATTTTCATTTTTATATGCTTTGTTTATGTATCCTGTTTTTAATTTATTTTTATCAATTGTCTAATGAAACAATTTGACGTCATTGATTACAAAAAGTTTAACGTAAACATTTTACGAAAAGTAAATATATTAACGTAAATATGCTAGCAAAGTGTATCATCACAAAACGTGAATATCATAAAAAAAGTTTAACGTGAATATAAAGTGAATATCATCACAAAAAGTTGCATATTTTCTAATAAAAATTAGAAATGCAAAAAAAAAAAAATGAAATTAAATTTTTAGCATGACATTCACTGTTTCCATTCTTTGCATATTTTTCTAAAATGCTGGCAAATATATTTTTAACATGACACTCATTGTTTCTCTTATCTCATCATCTTTACCCAATGCTTCATCTTCATCCTCTGGAATTTGATTCAGATCAAACCCACGATCAATTGGAACGTTTAAATCTATATCCAGAGGTGCTCTTTTCTCCACAAAAAGTGTAGAATTTATGGAGTGATCCCTATCATCTTTAATTAACACAGAATCGAGTGAGTCTTCTACCCTTTCCAAATATGGAGAGTCTTGAACCCCTTCCATGGTGTCTTCTACAATTTCTAAATTTTCAGATTCTCTAATACCATCCATGGAGTCTTCTACCCTTTCTGAAGTTCCATCCATAGAGTCTTCTACCCTTTTTAAAGTTAAAGAGTCTTGAACCCCTTCCATAGAATCTTTTACTTTTTCCAAATCCATCAAGATTTTCTTGTCTGTCTTCAAAGTGTGTAAATAGCAATCTATTTTTTTCATTATCAATCTTAAAAAAAGGAAGAAAACAAGAGAAGAATAGTAACAGAGCATGAAAGTAAGAGATAGAAGGGGAATAAATAGTTTTACGTTGGAAATAGCTAGGTTGCACTAGTAAATTAAATCTAGAATTAGTTAGAGTTAAGAAGGAACTAATTAATTAAATGTAGCAGTAACATCACATGGGTGGGTGGAGAAGAAATAAGCAGTACATTGGAAAATAATAAACACATTGTTCAGTAAACATACATTAATTATCAAGGGTAAAAACGTGAAAAAAAATTAATAAGTCATTGATTTTAGAAAAGTGACAGTGAAAATTAAACAAAAAACTAGAGCCAAAACGTCCATGAATTAAAAACAGAGGGAGTAATTAAAAAATGGTTCTTTTTATTGGAAGCACCCAAAGAGAGTTGCTTCATTGTAGAGAGAAAATGCTCGGAGGTGCTTGTATTGGGAAGAGTAAAAAATGAGTGATGTGTACATGTAGGTCCTATTAGAAGAACCTAAATAAAATTGCTCCATTTTGGATGCTCTAAAGGATTGATGAGGAGTGCAGTAAACCAAAATACGTTTTCAGACTTAACATGAGAGATAAAAAAATATATATTAAAAGAGTGGTTGAAGAGAAAAGAAGAGAGCAAGGAAGAATAGTGAATGATATAATTTTATTTGGGTTAAATATGTTTTTAGTCCCTGCAATTTAAAATCAGTGGTTTTGGTCCTTTAAAAATTGAAAATATACCAATTTAGTCCTTATCGACAAAAATTCGTAGCTAATCAGTAGCAAAATCTATAGTAAAACTATGCAATAAGGACTAAATTGGTGTATTTTCAATTTTTGAAGGACCAAAACCACCAGTTTTAAATTGTAGGGACTAAAACCAAATCTCGACTATATTTCAGGGACTAAAAACATATTTAACCCATTTTATTTCTATTAATCTGATACAAAGAGAGCATCTCCTATTTATAGATAGGAGAAGCAGAGATGATGAGAACAAGGCAACAAGCTAACTATCCAATTGCACTAATTACCTGAACAACAGGTATAACCAACTAAACTGTTAATAAAATAACAGAACAACAGCAAAAAGAAAATACAACTAACAATAGGTAATTACTAACAGTAGGTAATTACAACTAACAGAAATGATTTGTTCATATTCTTTAATACCCCCCACAAGCTGGAGAGTAGATATCTAAAATTCCCAGCTTGGAAAGGAGATAAGTAAAAGGTTTTGGATCAAGAGGTTTGGTAAAGATATCTGCATGCTGTTCTTTGCTGTTGACAGGAAGAAGATGGAATAACTTGGCTTGTAGCTTTTCTCTGACCAAGTGACAATCAATATCCAAGTGTTTTGTTCTTTCATGGAAGACTGCATTAGCTGCAATATGTCTAGCAGAAGAACTATCACAGTAAAGGAGAGCTGGTTTAATGTAGGATACTCCAAAATCTTCAAGAAGATAAGTGAACCATTGCAATTCACAAACTATTGTTCCTAAAGCCCTGTATTCAGCTTCTGAGGATGATCTGGAAATAGTAGCTTGTTTCTTTGATTTCCAGGAAATTAATGAATCTCCTAGATAGACACAATAACCAGTAATGGACCTTCTTGAATAAGGGCAAGTACCCCAATCTAAATCACTAAAAGCCTTGAGTTGAAGTATAGAGTTGTTGGAATAAAACAGTCCTTGTCCAGGGGAGCCTTTCAAATATCTCAGGATCCTGATGCAACCTTTGTAGTGTAATTCTGTGGGGTAGGCCATAAATTGACTAAGTTGTTGCACAACAAATATGATGTCTGGTCTAGTGGTTGTGAGATAGAGAAGCCTTCCAACAAGCTGTCTGAATCCAACAACATCAGGATAAGGAGGACTATCATTATTATGAAAAGTAACAGTCTTTGTCATAGGTGTAGGTGCAGGTTTGGCTGCAAGTAAACCATAGTCAGAAAGCAAGTCCAAGGTGTATTTCCTTTGAGACAATGTGAGACCTGAATGTGATCTAGCAACTTCTAGACCAAGGAAATATTTTAAATTTCCAAGATCTTTGATCTTGAAGGCATTATCAAGTTGTTGTTTCACAAGGTTAATTTCTTCTTGATCATTTCCAGCCAATATGAGATCATCTACATAAACCAAAATAATAGTAATTTTAGCATGAGATTTCTTAATAAAGAGGGAATGATCATATCTAGATTGTTTATAATTGAGATTAACAAGAAAGGTAGAGAGCTTAGCAAACCATTGCCTACTAGCTTGTTTTAAACCATAAATAGATTTATGGAGTTTACAAACAAGTTTAGTATTAGACACAGTTAATCCTTGAGGAATTTCCATGTACACTTCTTCCAATAAGTCCCTATACAAAAAGGCGTTGTTAATATCAAGTTGTTGGAGGAGCCAATTGTTGGAAGAAGCAAGGGCAAGAAGAAGTCTAACGGTGCTCATTTTGGGCACAAGGGCAAAGGTGTCAAAATAATCCAATCCTTCAGTTTGATTATATCCTTTGGCCACCAATCTGGCCTTATACCTTTGTAAAGAACCATCATAATTGTATTTTATTTTGTAGACCCATTTAGAGCCAATAGTTGATTTTCCTACAGGTAAAGGGACAAGAGACCAAGTCTTATTCAATTTAAGGGCAGTATGTTCATCTTCCATGGCCTTTACCCAATGTGAGGATTGAGCAGCCTGACTATAATTCTTAGGTTCATTTTTAGTGGTGATGGACAATGTAAAATTGTAAATTTTAGAAATTCAGGATTCAATGAATGATAAGATAGCACGGAAGAAAGAGGATACCTGACACTTTTATTCTCATGATTAGTAATGTTATGAAGTAAATGACAGTGATAATCAGCCAAGTAGGTTGGTGGATGCCTTTGTCTTGTTGATCTTCTTACATCTGCATGATCAACAGTGAGAGGATCCGATTCATGTAAAATAATACCTTATTGGTCCTCATTAGTGGATTCTAGAGTATCTAGTTGATCAGAAGCTTCATCATGCACAACATTACTGTTAGGGTGATATATATATATATCAGTTAAGAGAAAATCAAAAGCATTGTCAACCTCTATGTTATGTTGTTTATCAATCTGTGTGGTCCTTTGAAAAGGAAAAACATTCTCATGAAAAATCACATTTCTAGACACTATAATATCTCTGGTTGATAAATCAAGAGCAATATATCCCTTGATACCAGGCTTAATTCCCAAATATACACACTTTCTAACCCTATGATCAAGTTTATTTCTGTGTTGATTAAGAGTGGAAACAAATCATAGACTTCCGAAGACCTTCAAATCAAGGTAAGTTGGGGGTTGGCCATTAATAACTTCAAAAGGGCATTTTCCTTTCAGAACAGGTGTAGGTAGCTTATTTATCAAGTGAAAAACATGTAAAATGGCATAAGACCAGTAAACATTTGGAATATTAGAGTGGAACAGAATGGATCTTGCCACATTTAGAATGTGCCTATGCTTCCTTTCAACCACAACATTTTGCTGAGGTGTTTCAACACAACTAGTTTGGTGAACAATACCTTGGTTGTTATAAAAAATTGTCATGCAAAACTCAATCCCATTATCGGACCTTATAGTTTTGATTTTCTTATCATATTGGGTGAAAATAAGGGAGACAAAATTCTAAATTAAAGGTCTGGTTTCAGATTTTGCTTTCATAAGGAATATCCAAGTATTTCTACTAAAATCATCAACTACGGTAAAAAAATATTTATGTCCATGAATAGAATTAACAAAAAGGGCCCTCCAAATATCAACATGTATCAAATCAAAGAAAGAATTTGATTCATTATTACTAGTAGAGAAGGGAATTTCATATAAGGGAATTTCCCTTTTATTTGTTGCAAAACAGATCCCGAGGGATGTCCTAGCCTGTAGTGCCACAAGTCAAAGGCAGCATTATTCTCAATATCCTTCCTAACAGAATTATTAATAATCTTGGCCTCTAACGGTCCTTGTCTTTGAAGAGTATATAAGTTGTAATGCAGTTCAGCAGGACCAATTATCATTTGGTTGTTGTGGTCCTGAATGTAACAAGAAAATTTGTCAAAGATAACAATTTTGCAGAGAGATTTTATCACAAAGAATAACAATTCCAGAAATTTGAGTTTGTGTCATGTATCCATTTGGTAATTTGATTTTGATAGGGTCAATAAGATTGTAGCAAGCATAGTAAGATAGAGAACTGGAAACATTGTCAGTGGCACCACTTTCCAGTATCCAAACATCACCAGCAGGCTGTCTAATTATCTGTGTTGTTAAGATATTACCTGGATATTGCTGAAATTGGCCTATAGCATGACTTGGTCCTTCCTGGTTGGATCTTTTGAGGATCTCCATGAGTTGATTGTATTGATCAGCAGTGATATTGGTGTTTACCTCTCGGTGATCCTTTTCCACAACTTTGTCAATATTGTTGGAACCAATTGAGGAGTTGACAGTAGAGGCTTGTCCCTTGTTCTTGAATTTGAAATTTGGTGGAAATCCATGCTTAAAATAGCATGTTTCCACTGTATGTTTTTCTTTTCCACAAAAGGTACAAACTTTCTGAGGTTGGTTGTTGGAATATCTTTGATTGAATCTTCCCTTTCCTCTACCAAAAGAAGATCCACTTCTGCCTCCAAAGGTAGGTCTATTTTGTGTTATATTGGCTCTCATGTTGGGTTCTTGGAGCACATTGCCTGAGACCTGCCTTTCTTGTTGTAGAACCATGGAAAAGACTCTATTGATATCAGGTAAAGGATCCATCATCAAAACCTGACTCCTAACAGTGCTGTAGGAATCATTTAGACCCTTAAGGAAGCATAGAACATATTTGGTTTCCTTATACTTTCTGACAGTTTTAGAAAGATCACAGGTGCACTTTACAGTGCAAGAACAAGTGGGAACAGATCTGAGAATCTCAAGTTCTTCCCATAGAATTTTGAGATAAGTGTGATAGGTGGAGATAGTCCTTTCACCCTGCTTGGTGGAGTGCATTTCTTGGAGCAAATCTGATATTCTAAAATGATCACCTTTTGAGAATCTGTCTCTTAAATATCTCCATATGTCTTCAGCATCGTCGATATACACAATACTTTGAGCAATCTGCGAAGAAATAGATCGGGTAATCCAGGAAATGATAGTAATGTTACATCTTACCCATGCGTCATGCAAGAGTTCATCATGTTGAGGTTCCTTGATTGTACCATCTACAAATTTGTACTTATTTCTTGATTGAAGACCTCTTTGCATCGACTTGCTCCAGGCATGGTAATTTGTGCCTTCAAGAACATGTGTAACAACAAAGGTGTTGGCATTTTCTCCTGGGTGGAGGTAATAGGGACTGATGGGGTTTAGAGATTCATCTCCTTTCTTGTTGTAGGCTTCCTTTGGGATCGCTTCTTCTTCAGCCATGATGAATAAGAGATTGTACAGCATCGCTCGTGATACCATAAAAGAGTGGTTGAAGAGAAAAGAAGAGAGTAAGGAAGAATAGTGAATGATACAATTTTATTTCTATTAATCTGATACAAAGAGAGCATCTCCTATTTATAGATAGGAGAAGCAGAGAAGATGAGAACAAGGCAACAAGCTAACTACCCAACTGCACTAACTACCTGAACAACAGGTATAACCAACTAAACTGTTAATAAAATAACAGAACAACAACAAAAAGAAAATACAGCTAACAGTAGGTAATTATAGCTAACAGAAATTATTTGTTCATATTCTTTAACATATATTGCATTTATAGTTCACAAAAAACATCTTTTGATCGATAACGCTTCAGATGGAAATGTTAAAATTATGAATGGTGTTTTAAGATGTTTTAAATTAGTATTTGGCGTAAAAAATTAATTTTCAAAAAAGCAATTCGATTAGACTATGGATGTTGTACAGGTAGCAATTGGGGCTACCCAACCCAAATAAATGTGGGTATTGGGGCTTTATTGGGTTGAGTTAAAAAAACCCAAGAGTTATTCGGGATTCTAAAATAAGAGTTTGAGCCCTATATTTTTGCGGGCTACTTGGCCTTTTGCGGGTTTTTACGAGTATCGGAATTTATCGAATTGGACTAAAAAGTCTGAGAGTTATTCGGGCTTCTAAAATAAGTTTCCATGCCTAAATTTTTGCGGCAAAATAAAAAGCCTACATTTTTGCGGGCTAGCCCATTTCACTTGCTCTAGGATGCTGTAATAGTGGAACTATTTCCTAATACTCTAAATTACAAAGTAAGCTGGAAACTATCCATTTTGGGAGCAAATCCAAGGCATGCCTCTACTTGCTAACCAATTACTCGATATTTGCTTGGTAAATTGTCCCTCTAAAAGCAAAAATATCTCTCTTTAATTTAATGGTATGCTCCATAAATTCAATACCTCTAGTATCTCCTCTCTACCATTATATTTTCTTTCATTTTTTAATTGCCAAAATCTGTTTTAAAATTTATTATTAGGTCATAAAAAATTATTTGAGAGGATTGAGGATGGAAAAAAATTCCATATGTAGAATGGGAGAGTATGTAGACCAAGGGAGGAAAGTGGTTTGGCAAAGAAAAAATTTGATTCTTTAAATCAATTATGCTTTGTTGCGGAAATAGTGGTGGAGAATGCTACATGAAGGAGAAAAATTGTGTAGATCATTAAGTTTTGAATATGGTGAAGTAGAGGAATGTTGGAATGAGGTAGAATTTTTAAATACTTTGATGTGGATTAGGGGTTTGGGAAAGATATGTGGTTGGAGGGGATAAGAAAAATGGTTTGAAGTGGGACCACAGAGAATAATGGGTGAGGGCAAAAGAGCAATTAAAGGAAACTTTTTAGAATGGTTTATTATATATGTAAATAAGAGTGGAAAGGTAAATGAAATGGGGGGAGGGAATAAAGGAATAAAGTATTGTGGTGTTGAGACTTAAAGTGGAGAAGTGTTGTTTTGAACGGGAAATATTGTTAAGATTAAGGCTTTCTTGTAGGCTT
This sequence comes from Sesbania bispinosa, assembly GCA_026901365.1. NCBI lineage: Eukaryota > Viridiplantae > Streptophyta > Magnoliopsida > Fabales > Fabaceae > Sesbania > Sesbania bispinosa. The sequence continues at coordinate 1,502,274 of QLOH01000174.1, forward strand.
AGGAACCAGTCGTTTTCGATCGGATTTGCTCCCAAAAGGCCTAAATCCACGGAAAATTGAACCTAATAAATATGTTGCTCAATCTTGATCGAAATAGGTCTTAGGTTGATTTTTTTTTACCTCATTTTTTTTATCTTTTCTTAGGGTAAAGTTTTTAAAATTGAAAACACAAGTGTGTTGGTTTGGGTCATTATTGGTTTGATTATTTTTTGTGCTTGACCAAATTTATTTATCTTTTTTTCAAAATTAAATACACAATAACCAATCGGTGGTCGGGTCAAGTGGTATATGTTTGATTCCCCTTAAACAAGGTCTTGAGTTTCACTTCTACGTATTAAAAAAATCTCGCTGGGAGAACTAGTTTCACGATGATGGGAATGTTCCTGACTTGAGTAGGATTGTCTCCCGTAGAAGATAACCAAAATACAGAGTGAGCCTCAGATGATGCATCGGTCCATATAAAACAAGTATTCTAAATTTATTATTATTTTTTATTATATTTTTAATTTTTGTAAATTATTCATTTAAAATTATTATCTTTTAAGAATTTATTATTGACATATCAAAGAAAATTTCATCATTTGGGACAAATACGACAAAAGTAAATAAAAAACAAAGATTGGGCTCATACCAGACATGGACCAAAACCAAATTTAACACAAAAGTGAGAAAAGAAACAAAAAAAATCAAGCAGTATACTGACTTAGCATAGGCCTAAAAACCCATTAAACTAGAAAGGAAATAAAAACAAAAAAAGAAACTAATTAATTAAAATAAATAAATAAAAATAAAAGAAGAAATGTTGCTTCATCTTTTCCTTCGTTGATTTCATGTCTTTTTTTTTCTGGTGAACACGGTTTTGGCCATGATAGAGTGAACAAGAGAGGTTAAACAGACCTTCAAGTTATTTTGTAAGAAAATCACAACTTCATATGGTGAACAGTTTGGGATGACATGTTCAACCTCTTGTGTTTCTTGAGCAAATTATGACCAATCATTTTGAGTATGCACTAGTCTGTGGTAACTAGATCAAATTTGTAAAAATTACAAATGAAAAAGTAGATACATCAGATTGGAATACACAAAATACAGGAGGAATAAAGAGCATTCTTGCTCTTGGGAGGAGAAAAAGGAAAAAGCAGAGGAGAGGGAGAAGTATTGTTCGCACGATGTTATTGTAGCCACCCTGCCTCTATTGTTCTTTCCTTGCTTTGTCATACCGAACATGTCCATGATGCAATCACCCAAACGCCATCGCTGCCCCCACGCAAGCCGTAACCACTGTGCCTCATCGTGCTCCTAGGGTCACACCTAGGGAGAAAAAGGAAGACACAAGTTCCTTTAATTGCAATGGTGTGATAGCCTCATAACTTCGCTAGGGCTTCTTAAGAGATTTTATGAGAATGAGAGCGATTAGGGTTTCTTCGTTATTACAAATATATAATGTAAGAAGGTTTGTGAATGGGTGATAATAAATAATATATATATATATATATAATGAACCTAGAAATGGATGACTAGGAAAAATAAGGGTCACGCATATTGATGACATCTAAATTTTAACATCCTTTTAAAATATCACTGATTTAGTTGACTTTCAGTCTTTGATGAATTTCATTTTTTGCATACCCAACACCGACCGTATTAACCACACTTATTTTGCAATTTTTACCCACTTAACCCGATGACCTTCGTTGACCCATCCATTTAATTTCATCTGTTCCAAATGCTTTGGTTTCGATCAGGTCATGTAGACATGTCCACCATTACTTTCTTATCAATAATAAACTCGAAACAACTATCAAGAGTGTTTATCTTTTCTGCAGAAGCATAATGAAGACAAACAAAGACATATTTTTCTTCAAAATGTTCTGGTAGGGGTGATCAACTAGAGGGTTTTGTTGGACTCAGGCTCGAAAACCCCTATTCGACCATAATCGAGCAGTGAGAAGAATGGCCCATTTCTGATTGTTAGGCGCTTTGGTTTGGGTGGGCCACGAGTACAGGCGAGTTTGTATTAACAGTTTGGGCTCAATTTGGGTCGAGTCAATTTTTTTTTTTTGTTTCACTCATTTTTTTGCAATTTTTTTATGTCGATCTTTTCAAATTCAAATACATAAAAATGAGTTATGATTTTTGGCCAAGTTACATATATCACACATTAATTAGACCAAAAAAGAGATTAATTTAAAAAATTGCACATTAACCTAAAATATTAACTTAATTTGACAAAATCCCAAAGTACATGCATCAGAAACCTTAGTCGCCACGATAACCGTATGTGTCCTCCTCGCCATCATGTAGCCTCCACTACGCCACCTTCATTAGACCCCTAACCACCATTATAAGTGTCCCTATTAAAAAAATCACATATAAGAAAAAAGAAAAAAGAACATAACAAAAAAAGGAGAGGAAAAGAGATACGGAGAGTCATTCATCTCCCTTTCTTTGTTGCTTCACCATGAAATGTTCATCATCATTGAGAGAAATATGAACAATTTCATGTAGTTGGCAAAGTCTCAAGAAGGGGTTGAATTGAGACGCATCTAAGCCTGTTAAAAATTTTAACTCGTTTCTGACTTTAATTCTGAAGCAATTAAACTTGGACGTCAGAGGGTTAGTCACAGACAGATGCAAACGTGTCTAAGTAAATAAAGAAGTAGTTTTGTTAAAAAGTTAACTTCTGATGTTTTTACCAAAGAGGTTAATTTAATCACTTAAGATAGTATGAAACTTGATTCTAAATTGTAACTTAGTTTTAGCTTAGCTTATAAAACTCAGAGGCAGTTTCGAGACAATGATACCAGACGTAAGACAAATGTGAGTTAAGGTCAGATGAAGATAACACAGCAGAAGCAAATGCTTGAATTTTGAATCTCTTTTCTGACTTGATTCACAAGTATTTTAACTTGGATGTCAGAATGTTAGTCTCTCATAGTTAAGGTCAGAAGAAATTGAGTCTAACCGTGTTCAGCATATATATATTTGGATATTAGAAAACCAGTTAAGTCGGGATATGGTCAGAAGCAAAACAGTTTCTAAGTATATTCAATAGCTGTGAAAAAACTTGTTTACTCAAATTTGTAAGCTGTCTTAATGAATATTTTCAAGATATGTAACTTTGTTTCTAAGTTGATTTTAATAAATAGTTTCAGTTAAAAGACCCGAAAACAGTTTTGGCAGTGTGTCTAACAGTAATGCAAATAAACAGAGATAGGATCAGAAGAGAAGAGTAATTCTTAGGTGAGCACAAACCTAACACCTAAGATTTAGATACAGCCAATTAAAATATTCCACATCATTAAAATTAATTTTTAAAAAATACTGTGAGGGTAGTTACACTTCTCGCTTTCACTTATCCATCTTCTATGTATCACGTCCCCGTAACGCATCCCTGCAATTTGGGTTCAGCCCTAATGTATTAAGAAAACAAAAAAAAACTTTAATCTCCCTCCGTTGTGACCAAGTAAGAAGAACAGCGTCCAAGCGCATCCCACTCTAGCAAATAATGCTTTTTTATGTACTTTTTAACTTCTTGATTGTCTTTTATATTGATTCTTAATTTATCTGTATATATGTTTTTCCCCTGTTTTTTTTATTGTTTCATCTTTCTTACATGATCATTATTTTTTCCTTGTTTTTATATTATTTGTTTCAAGAGATATCTTCCTTTTTTTCTTCCAACTTGTTGAACTAAACTGTGTGTGGAAAAATAGATAAAATGGTATATTTTCTAATCACTTCCCGAACAAAGAGATATCTTCCTTTTTTTCTTCCAACTTGTTGCCCCAGATATGCGGTCTGCTTCGAACAAAACATGATGAAAGGAGAGAGGGAAATGGTTGGGGCAGTTGAAAAGAAAAAAGGGGGAAATGGTCTCAATTCTCATGTGCCTTTTATTTTTTGAATTCACACGGTAATTTTTAAAAATTAATTTTAATGACGTGTAATATTTTGATTGGTTGTGTCTAAATCTTAGATGTTAGGTTTGTGCTCACCCAAGAACTACTCCAGAAGAGAATTAACACAACAAGATTTATCCCGGTTCACTCTTATCAAGAAAAGCTAAGTCCAGTTCCCACCTCAATGAGATTTTCCACTAAGTTCTTCAAAGTTACAAGTATTATCCTTCACGGGTCTCTTCAAGTTCCGAAGTATTTTCCTTCACAGGCCTCTCTAAGCTCCTAAGTATTTTCCTTCACGAGCCTCTCCAGGCTCCTATGTATTCTCCTTCATGGGCCTTTCTAGGCTTCTAAGTAGTCTTGTACAAGCCTCTCCAAGCTTATTAATTCAAAACCACAACCAAGAAACAAATTCTTGCTTGGTGGAGGAGTTACAACAAAATGAGATGAAGATGAAAGGTTTTGCTTGAGGTTCTAACACACATTGTGTGGATAAACTATGAGCTTCTCAAATGGGTTACCATGAGTGTATGGTGATAGGTAGCTCTCTCAATCAATCAAAGAGTGTATATAAACCATTACAAAACAAGAGTGGTACCTACTACAAGATATTGGCTAAGGTAGCATAGGTAGGCAGTTGAGAATATGGATGAAAAGAGGTCAGATGCAATTGCTTCTTCAATATTTGGGTCTGACGCTTCTTCTCTCCATGGCTTCTGAGTTCCAAGCATCTATTTATAGGTTGGAATAAGAATATAGTTGTTTATAGTCATTACTAGCCATTTTCTGACCATTACAACACTTTTCGTATTCTCCTGCCTCGTCAGCAAAAGTCAGATGTTTATGAGTTTGACTTGTACTTTTGTTTTTGCGTCTGACTTATGCTTTTGCTTCTAAGTCTGACCAAGTTGAATCTGAGTCTGACTTTATTGGCATCTGACCTTCTTGCATCTGTTTCTGACCTAGATGCTTCTGAGTCTGACTTAGATGCATCTGCTTCTGACTGATTCTATTTCTGACCAAATCTGCTTTTGACTGCATCTACTTCTGACTGAGATGCTTCTGAGTCTGACCTCAATTTGCGTCTGACCTTAGTTTGCTTTTGACCTTTGTTTCTACTTTTAATTTTCTTCTTAGCTTTATTCAAGTCTTCCTGAATGATGATACTTTTTTTATGGCTTGAGACCTTGATTCTTAAATCTGAGATGCTTCTTAAGAAGATGAATCTTGGTGCATTGTTGATCAATCTTCTTACCTTGATCTTGTTACCTATCTTAGCGTATTTATACACAATTAAGCATCTCAAATCTCAAGGAACACATTAGTAACTTAAGAACGGAAAATCTTAAGTTTGATATAAAGGTTTATTATCATTAAAACCAATTTTGACTCGTACAAAACAGAGGATTTTGACTCTTACAATCTCACCTTTTTTTATGATGACAAACCTTTGTGAACAAAGTTAAGGTTTCTGAAATTTAACAACATATATAAGGGGCAAATAGATTGAATTTTCTATGGTATACGTCCCCCTCAATTAAACTCCCCTTGAATTTATGCTAGCACATAATATTCATATGACAACCTTCTAACAAAATTCAAAAAGTGAAACATAACTCATTTAGAAAATCATGCGCAAAATTCAAAAAGGAGGAATGTTTTGGAGGGAGAAAATCATGCAAATTAATTTTGTTCCATCTTCTTTCTTTTTTCCTCTTTTGACATCAACAAAAAGTGGGGTGATAAACAAATAACCTCACTTAGATGGATCGAATAAACTCTGTGCAATAATTACATATAGAAAAAGAAAAGATTAAATAATTTTACAATAAATAGGTGGTAAATAACTTTCTACATAAATTAAAATGAACTCATCTCAACTTTCCTACATCGTAGAAACTAATCAAAACTAGAGAGTTGATTTTGAACTAGAGGTGATTAGTCGGTAGAGATGACATGTCTCTTTCTTCCCAGCTCTCCCAGCCTGGCATTCTCATCATGACACCTGGTTCTCAACTTATTGCTAAATCAATTCATCTCTATTTAGCTTTTAGGTGCCTACTACTTTAAATACCTCACCCAAACCAAAACATACTAGTACATCCTTTCTCTCTCTTCTTCTCTACATTCGGTTATGAAATTTTTGCACTTTGTTCTGACAGTCTAACTACTTTTCAAGTACATACAAGTTGAAACCGAACATAGGTGTTGCATAGAAGTTAGAACAATGAACTTGTTAATTACTGAAACAAGTGGTGACTGGCCTGGCCTGCCTCATTGGAGAGGATGGATTAATACTATCCGTCAAACTTTATAGATACATCATACATCACAATCTATTCCTCTAGTACATAAATTTTGACCCTACAATCATATTCAAATTTTGATGTTCAATATTATTTTACTGAAATTTAATCTCAATCATTCATTTTTATTGTACGGTTGATTTTAATTTCTCTTATAAGAGTATACTGTTACCTAATACATTTGAATTACACACACAATATGTATCAAGTGAGAGAGCTAATTTTATATGAGAGTGATAGAACTAAATCCTAATGGTCTTATAATTTCTTAAAGAAATCACATGATTTTATATTTTAGTTATACTGACCATTCATGTGAACATCAATAGTTTTACTCTTATAAACGCAGGTACTTGTTCTGTTCTGTGTCCATTTCTATGCCAACAAAAGACATATAACCTTGTTCTGTGACCATTCTCCGGTTGACATCAATCAAACATTTGTGATTCAGTTAGCAAGACAGACTGAGATTGTGAGAAAAGTTTTCAGATTCAATCTCCACTAAACACTCTCTTAAAAAGTGGTGAGTAACATGTGATTGAGTCTCGAGCAGGATTATTCTTAATAAAAGGGGATACGTGTAGTTAATATATAAAAAAACAGTTAACCTTTCATTTTAGATTCTTTAATATAGTTATGATAAAAATTAATGATATGATGGAAACTTTGGCTTATCTCGGTATGTTTGAACCTTCCCCGAGTTGAATGGAACATTTTCTTACCACCCAAAAGGCAAAGAAACACCTAACTTGGGAGGCTCATTTAATGAAAGAAGCAGCCATCTCAGCGACAAAAACGGTGCTAAACCCCATTGATCTACTAACACACTCCCAACTACTCCCTAACTAAATCTAAAATCTCGGAGTATATTCATGATTCACAAAAACTAATGGCTGATAATGTACTCTTAATCCCTCCCAAGCTTGCTCACTAGCTATTATAAATAATGCAAGTATGGGACAAGAGTCACTCAAGCCAGCCTTCAAACATTTCCCTTTTCAGCTTTCACTTGTCAATAGTTGTTTTCTCAATGAGAAAGGCTTCCACTCTGCAATGCGCACTTGTGCGCTTCTGGGTTCCCTTGTTGCTTCTTGTCAGCTTCTGTTACACTATTTCAGGTAATTTGTGCCACATTTTGACACTAACACATCAAATTTGTTATTATATGTTCAAAATAAGTACACATATATATAATAGTATTGCCTATAAATAGATCGAGTTGGGAACATTAATTAGATCCATATATATATACTTGACATACAAATAATTAATTAGGATGTTCCCCCTTCAGCATGAAAAATTATTCATGTGTTTTGTGTTTCAAGTACCACTGAGCCTCAACTCTTGGTTCACTCAGTTAAATTATGGTTCTTAGTTGCTAGTTAGTGCATGTTTATGTATTGTAACATCATTTTATAACTTTTTCTTTGCATGTCTGGTTGCGGCAAAATAAAAATCAAATTTAATTCTAAAAGTACAAATTGTGAGTTGACATTTACTAAGTTATAATATAAGTTTGCTTTTGAAATAAATTTTTTTAAATATTAATAGCTTTTTTCAAATAAAATTTTGTAAAATCAAGATTATAAAAAATCAATTTGTAAACACTCACAAAAATATTGTCATCCAAATTCAATTGAATAATTTATTTTAGCATGAGCATGCATGTAAATAAACAGTGCTCTGTTCTGTTCTGCCACTTGAGCTTGGGGTTTGGCATCTAGAGTCCCCACATTATTTTATGGTGTATGGTCATCTCAAGAATTGGCATTATTATTCTGCTATATTGACTCACTCAGAACCCTTTTTTTTTCTTTTTGGATTTATAACTTCTCTCTTTATCTATTTATGTGAAAAGTTTAATTTTACTATCATAGAATAAAAGCATAGTGTGTAACTTTGGTTCTTTTACATTTCTTATACAGGGAATGAAGTGAACACTGGTGGGAAGCTTGCAAATGAAGAGCTGGCAAAGACAAACCTAGAAGGACATAATGAAGAAGCAAAATTCAAAGGATTTTTTCATCCAAAACCAATATTCAAGAAACCAATTCCCTTTTTTAAGCCTATCCCAAAACCAGTTCCTATCTATAAGCCAATCCCAAAGCCAATTCCTGTAGTTAAGCCATATCCAGTTCCTATCTATAAGCCTATCCCAAAACCAGTTCCTATCTATAAGCCTATCCCAAAGCCAATTCCTGTTGTTAAGCCATATCCTATTCCTGTGTATAAGCCTATCCCAAAACCAGTTCCTATTTATAAGCCTATATCAAAACCAGTTATAGTGAAAAAACCTATCCCTTCTGTTGAGCCAGAGTCATTTCTAAAACATAAACACTTCTTCAAAAAGCCAATTCCTTTTGTTAAGCCTATTCCTGTCCCAGTGTACAAGCCTATCCCAAAGCCAATTCCCATTGTTAAGCCTATCCCTGTTCCAGTTTACAAGCCTATTCATAAGCTACCACTTCACCCCAAATTCAAGAAACCACACTTTCCACCATTGCCAATTCACAAGCCAATTCCAACTCCATAAGATGATATGACCCTTCCTCTCAGCATTCTATAAAATTATCATTACCATAAAGTTATCCATTCCTTTTATAAACCTTTTATATATACACAAACTATTTGCGTATGCATTATCCTGTCAAACACCTACCTTGTGTATTGTACTAGATTATTATATGTAGCTAATGATTTCGGCAAAATAAAGTTTTAAGTATTGTTGTTGTAAATCGATTCTATTAATCCAAGAAAGGAATTGATGCTATATTGTTCCTTCAAAGATATTTTTAATCTGCATTTCCTTTTAATATTTTGTGTGAATTGTGAATTACATTTTGAGCTACCTACTTTACTCGTACAAAACGTTGCCATACAAAAAATTACGACACATATTTTATGCATTTTTTAGAGACCTCGTGGAAGTTATCCAATTAGGTTTGTGTCAATAGAAATCATGATGTATGTGCATGAAACCATGAATGATTTCATGTAATGTATTTCTAACACGCCCAGGAGTGGTATTGATTGAGCCCTTGACCACTTAGTTTAGGGAACAACAATGATTGAGTTCTTAACCAGTTAATTATAAAGGCTCTTTTTTTTTTTTTTTTTTTCGCAATACCACAGGTATCCTCATGGAGGCAATCCTGTTCGAGCCGGATAGCCGGACAGGACCTCTATGGGCGGCAAAGCTCTCCTGAATAAATTATCCAAAAGATATCTCAAAGAAATACACATGGATGATTTTATATAATATATCTATACTATATACAATCTATATTATCTATATTCTATATTATATATAAAGAGAGTAGGGGAGTTTTGGTTTCCACATTTTCATTCTCATTTTACCCCTATTTTATATCATGATCTATTGATTTACAGTTCTCACTAACCAATATTAACCACTCAATAAAAATAATAACAACCTACAAAAAGTAGAAAAATTAGAAAAAAAAAAGATGGAAAAAGAGGGAGAAGGATGATAAAAATAAGAAATGCAGAAAGTTAGATACGAGAGTGTATGTCTTTCTGTTATTTCTAAAAGTCATAAGAGGTTTTTAATTGTGCCCTTCACATTTTGACACTTCACTACCCGCATAAGTTAGAACTGAAATCATCACTTTGCTAGCAGCTATGTTTGGCAATTGACACTAATTATTGGCTCATGCATGGGACTAATTTGTCCGATTTAGCTTCTTGTTTTAAAAATCAATAGGGAGTGAAGTCAAGTATTATAATTACAACAATATTTTCAATAAAAAATATAATTTTTTTGTTACATACTAATTAAGCTCTTACAATAATATTAAATAATACCAACATCAATCATCTACTTTTTTTTGGTCAACATCGATGGGGTCAAGTCATTTTTGGGTTAAGTTGGGCTTATTAGTTTGCGGACCAACCTTGTGCAAGTTGAAGTCAGAGGTTGGTTTACTAATTACTACAGTTTGCCAACCTGTCCATTTTCACCCCCTAAAAAGGAATTATTTGGGAGGGGGGATCTTTACTTTTAAAAATTTATTTAAGATATGAATTTAACATATTTTTCTACACTTTATTTCTTATGAAGTTCATTATGTGTTAAGGATGAATTACAGAACATTTTTAAAACCCGACCCACAATTGAACTATTAAAGATAACAATACATAATTTATTGGTTAAACTGTAGTTGAAACGGTATTTATTAAGTATATATTTTTAATATTATATAAAATTTTAATTAATAAAATTACATAAACTTATAAGAAATTAAAATTTATGAAGATGTAAATTAATATAAATAACCTTAGTATATATTTTATAAGATAAAAAATAATAGTAATTGGTAATATAATAGATATACATGTGTAATTCCTAAACATATGTTTTTATTTATCTTAAAAATATATAAGATTAAATAAAAAAAATTAAAAATATTTTTTTAAAAGTTGATTCAATGGGTATTACATTCTCTTTTATAGTGTTTTTTTATATATATATCATTATTAATTTATATCAATATGATATGTAATCTCATTTAGTATAAATTTAATAATTCATATAAATATAAAATAAAAATTTCATTTCATGTATTAAATTTCGAAATTATTTCAATAGAGAAATGAAGTATTCCATTTTGACTATTTAGAATTTAATGCGGAGACTAAAAGAACAAAAAATATCACCAAACAATAAATATATAGTTACAAATTTGTTTTTTTTTTTGTAGTATGGACATTACAACAAATCAGCATTTTAGGTGTGAACGCATAGCGCCGGCCACCAAACTGTTGCTACTAGCTAGCGACGACCAGATCATCACTAGGCTTACGCTAGCGCATTTATGGTACAAATCAAGGCTTTATTGGGGTCTGAAGGTTTGTGACGGCTAGACTGTCGCTAAGTTTTACTGGGATTAAAAAGTTATTTAAGCCTTGTAATAAATTGAATGAATAGTAAAAGAAATATTAAAAAACTTATAGGATTGCATAATTATGGATTATAGATGGATGTAAATCAACATGTTTTGTTATAATACCACATCCAAACTTCGATATTAATATCAACAAATTTATATGTGCTTATCTATATCAATATATCTGTATCTTAAACAATTTTATTTTTAAAAAAATAGCTTGACTTTTGATAACAAAAAGTAGTAACAACAATAAAAAATAACTAATAAAATATTAGAATAAATTGAATGAATAGTGAAAGAAATATTAAAAAACCTATAGGATTGTATAATTATAGATAGATTATAGATAGATGTAAATCAACATATTTTGTTTCAATACCACATTCAAACTTCGATATTAATCTCAACAAATTTATCCGTGCTTATTTGTATCAATGTCTGCATCTTAAACAATTTTACTTTAAAAAATATGACACGACTTTTGATAACAAAAAGTAGTAACAATTATAAAAAATAACTAATAAAATATTAGAATAAATTGAATGAATAGTGAAAAAAATATTAAAAAACCTATAGGATTGTATAATTATAGATAGATTATAGATAGATGTAAATCAACATATTTTGTTATAATACCATATCCAAACTTCAATATTAATATCAACAAATTTATCTGTGCTTATCAAACAATTTTACTTTTAAAAAAATGGCTTGACTTTCGATAACAAAAAGTAGTAACAATAATAAAAAATAACTAATAAAATATTAGAATAAATTGAATGAATAGTGAAAGAAATATTAAAAAACCTATAGGATTGTATAATTATAGATAGATTATAGATAGATGTAAATCAACATATTTTGTTATAATACCACATTCAAACTTCGATATTAATCTCAATAAATTTATCTGTGCTTATCGGTATCAATGTTTGCATCTTAAACAATTTTACTTTAAAAATTATGGCATGACTTTTGATAACAAAAGTAGTAAAAATTATAAAAAAAATAACTAATAAAATATTAGAATAAATTGAATGAATGGTGAAAGAAATATTAAAAAACCTATAGGATTGTATAATTATAGATAGATTATAGATATATGTAAATCAACATATTTTGTTATAATACCACATTCAAACTTTGATATTAATCTCAACAAATTTATTTGTGCTTATCTGTATCAATGTCTGCATCTTAAACAATTTTACTTTAAAAAATATGGCATGCTTTTTTATAACAAAAAATAGTAACAATTATAAAAATATAACTAATAAAATATTAGAATAAATTGAATGAATAGTGAAAAAAATATTAAAAAACCTATAGGATTGAATAATTATAGATTATAGATAGATGTAAATCAACATATTTTGTTATAATACCATATCCAAACTTCAATATTAATATCAACAAATTTATCTGTGCTTATCAAACAATTTTACTTTTAAAAAAATGGCTTGACTTTTGATAACAAAAAGTAGTAAAAATAATAAAAAATAACTAATAAAATATTAGAATAAATTGAATGAATAGTGAAAGAAATATTAAAAAACCTATAGGATTGTATAATTATAGATAGATGTAAATCAACATATTTTGTTATAATACCACATTCAAACTTCGATATTAATCTCAATAAATTTATCTGTGCTTATCGGTATCAATGTTTGCATCTTAAACAATTTTACTTTAAAAATTATGGCATGACTTTTGATAACAAAAGTAGTAAAAATTATAAAAAAAATAACTAATAAAATATTAGAATAAATTGAATGAATGGTGAAAGAAATATTAAAAAACCTATAGGATTGTATAATTATAGATAGATTATAGATAGATGTAAATCAACATATTTTGTTATAATACCACATTCAAACTTTGATATTAATCTCAACAAATTTATTTGTGCTTATCTGTATCAATGTCTGCATCTTAAACAATTTTACTTTAAAAAATATGGCACGCTTTTTTATAACAAAAAATAGTAACAATTATAAAAATATAAATAATAAAATATTAGAATAAATTGAATGAATAGTGAAAAAATATTAAAAAACCTATAGGATTGTACAATTATAGATATAGATAGGTTATAGATAGATGTAAATCAACATATTTTGTTATAATACCACATCCAAACTTCGATATTATCATATTAATCTCAACAAATTTATATGTGCTTATCTGTATCAATGTTTGCATCTTAAACAATTTTATTTTAAAAAATATGGCACGACTTTTGATAACAAAAAATAGTAACAATTATAAAAATAACTAATAAAATATTAGAATAAATTGAATGAATAGTGAAAGAAATATTAAAAAACCTATAGGATTGTATAATTATAGATTATTTGATTCATCCCTCCAGGCGAGCTTACAGCACAGGCAGCTCGTGCACAGAGGGAAAGATCTAACCTATCCCTCCCCCATACACTGCAGGACCGACCGTCCACGTCGGGATATGTGCAACCAACCTATGGATGGCAATGGGTACCCTATGGGCAGGGTACTACAGTGCCCGTCCCCGTACCCGCGTTTTCAAAAAAAGCCCGTACCCGCGCCTGTTACTCACACTTTTATTAAGTAAATAATTAACAACTTACTAAAAAAATTAATTTAAGAAAATGATATCTCAATTGAAAAAGTTACTTGAAGATTGTCCAAACATAATTTTTAAATATCAGTAATACAACAATTTAATTACATTGAAACACAATATGTTAATGTTCTAAAACACAACAAATGATCTAAAGTTCAAAAGTTTTATTAAATATTACAATATACTTTCACGTCACATTATTTTATAAACTTGGATATCATGTGTTAGGATTCTTCAAGATTTGTAAAAACATATTATTAACACTAATTAGTCATATATTATAAAGTAAAAAAACGCAAATAGATAGTTATAAAAATATATTTTTAATTTGTAGTATTATATATATATATATATATATCAATTTTAAAAATATGTATAAATATATAAGATATTTTAATAAAATTAATATATCCCTATGTATAATTATATATGATATTTTTTATTAAATAATTATATATATGAGTGCGGGTATGAGGCGGGCTGGGCATCAAAGTGCCCGTACCCGCGCCCGTCCCCATGAAAAAATGCGGGCTTTTGCCCGTACTCGCGCCCATACCCGCTTTGCGGGTTTTTACCTTGCCCATTGTGGGTAATTTTTGCGGGTACCCATAGGGCTTGGGCTCAATTGCAATCCCTAAGCCAACCCCTCCATCGGTTGTCGAGCCTACTGCATCAGACCACCCGACACATTTATGGCCTGACGTTCATCCCTACTCCGGGATTTCATCAGCTTCCTCTTGAAGCGCAGGATGACCTTCCACCTGTGCTAGAGGCGCAGGATTATAAGTTTCCACCTAAGGCAAAGGATGAGCTTTAAGGTGGGGTGGACGTCAAGGCTGACCCTGAGGTCGAGCCTGAGCATGTTCGAGGTCAGGGTCCCAGCTCTCGTAATGATCATGAGTGGGACCATCAAGGTAGGGTTATTATTAGACCTTATGGTCGAGGGTGAGTTTTTATAATTACATTTACTTTTAAAAAAATCTTTTGCTTTTATAAGTGATTGTTAATATTGAATTTCTTTATTTTGCAATTAGGTGTCTAACAATCCCCCCATGGTGGTCATTGGTCATGTTATATGATCTCAATTATGGGGTGGGTCCTCATTATTTATGGGAGGTCACCCCAAAGGAGGTCAAAGACAAGTGGTGGGAAGAGTTCACGGTAAACTACATTTACTTAAGTGTATTAAGTTTATGATATTGATTTGCACATACTTACAATAATAATTATTTTCTTTTGTAGAGCAAAGTTACTTGGATACCTTCTGATGACGCCCAAATTAAGGTGTACGAGCATAGAATTGCCAGACGCCTTTGGGATAGGCTCACGAAGGTCTGGGCAAGTGAGACTAAGACTACCTGGATAGCTGAGGAGGCATGAGTGGGTCATTTATCCTATTGGGCCTCTGATGAGTTCAAGGGGAAGTCCGCTCATAATAAGACCAATCGAGCTTCTCGTCGAGGTGGAGCAGTCCACACCACGAGCCGTAAGGCTCACATTGAGGTGGCTCTTGATATGGTATGTATAAACCTACTTTTCTATAATAATATTTATGTGTAATCCAAAAAAAAAAAATTTAGTGCAATTTTTTTGTGTAGGATCGAGAGCTTGGACGAACTATTGATCTAAATGAGTTCTTTATTGCCACCCATACAAAGAAATATGGTGGTTGGGTAGATGACTGTGCACGCTCCACATATGTAAACAATATTATTTATAGTAGTGATATTTATATAATTTGATATATTTGAAATAAAATAAGTAACTAATTATAAGTATTTCTCTATTCACAAAACAAATTACCAGGACCGCTTGAGGGAGGTAGAGTCACAAATAGGGGATAACTCCATCACAGATAGATCCACCAAGTTACAAATATGGAAGGATGTAGTTGGTGGCAAGACCCGAGGCCGTTGTTATGGCATCGGGGACTTGTCAACCAACATTCGACCTGGTGTGACCATCCTAACTTTGGAGTGTCGGCCCATTCCAACACTAGTGACGGGTCTCATAACTCGACTGAGTAGGAGGCATCAACGCAGAAGGTCATCCTAGCTAGGCAGCAGGCCAACCAAGCTAATGAGAGGGCTAAACAAGCCCATTCGATGTATGCACGCTTGGAGGAGGACTTCCTACAACTCCGACAACAGCTACGGACAGTGCTTGAACAATGCAATGTAGGGGCTTCTACTAGTGTCACTAGGCGCACCCGCATTGCGACGACGACCTGGATGACCAACCCCTCGATGACAGTTATGGCCCACCTCAGCAGCATCATCGTGATCAGCCCTGATTTTGTTATATTTTGACTTTACGTTTTGTATATATTATTTACAGTTTTTATATATTATTATTTTCTATATGAGTGTCTGTATAGTTAATTTTTATTTAAATCTTTATTGGTTTACAAATGTGCTATAATTTAAAATATATATATATATAAAAATTTAAATTTATATAAAAATTAAACTGTAAATTAAAAAAATATAAAATCGTAAATTTAATTTAAAAAATAAAAAATAATTGTTAGCGTCGTCCAATCGTCACTAACAGCTGACGCTGCATACATATGCTCTTAGCATCGGTCATTAGCATCAGTCATGACCGTTACTAATTAGTTAAGGCTTAGCGATGACCTTTTGTTCAATTTACGTTGTCATGACCTTCAGCATAGCATCAGGTGGGCCGACACTACATTGCAACAGTCGTTTTTGCTCGTTGCTACTGTATTAACATCGAGCAGATTAAGGTCGTCCTTGAGGCCGACGCTAACCAGCTTGTAGTGACGATTTTCATACATTAGCGACGACTTTTGGCCAACGCTAATTATCGAATTTCTTGTAATGGGGGCAAACCCCCTAAAATAAAACTAACTAAGAGCCTCTCCTAAAGGCTACACCGATATAATAGGCTAAACTTTTCTTTTGGTATTAACCAAGGTATCCCCTATTACCAAGGACAATCCTGATCAGGGTTTAACCACAGCTAAGGCTCTCACCCCTTCCTAAGAATTTGTTTAATGAGAATCAATTCCAAGAATTCTTCCCACAATCTCCGTCTGCCTTGCCAATTGAGTCACATCCCTTTGGTGTACAATATGCTAAACTAGCCTAGGAAGCAAAGGTAGGCAGTGAACAAAATTCCTGAAAAGTGGTTCTGCTACTAATCGCATGTTTTGCTAACGAGTCTTCCATGTTATTTCCTTCATGTTTTGTGTGGCACCAACAAATGTGAGGGACCTCTTGGGCTAATCTTCGCATCTCTGGCAACCAAATCTAATGAACGAATAAAATTTTAGGGAGTCTTCGCATCTCATTGATGGTTACTTATTTATATTGCCATTATTGTTTTCTCAAATTTTTAACATTAAAAATATAATGGGTTTTTTATTATTTTTTTGCTCTTATACCCCTTTTACTTTCTTATATTCGCCCTATTAAGTGACCAATACCTTTCAAATCCCAAAACTCAGCAAAGCAGAGATCAACAGATTGTGACTTGTGAGGCTCTCGCATTGAGATAGTTCATTTTCCATCATAGGTGGTATATATTTTTTTTTAAACCACATGTATTCTCAACGGGAGGTAATTTTGCTCAAGTCGGGAACATCCATATCATAATGGAGCTAGCACTCTCAACGAGAATTTTTTTCATTCACAAGACTTGAATCCGAGACCTTCCTTAAGATTAATCAAACTAATCCCATTGGTGAACAAGATGGTATATGAATCAATTTCCGGAGTTGAAATATGTTCTATTTAAATAAAATAAAGGATGCTTTTATTGTCATTCCAAGGTCACATGTGCATCACCGTAAAAAAAAAGTCACATGTGCATCGCTTAATCAATAAACAAGAAGTTGAAGCTGTCAAATAGATTTTAGTGTTTGAGAACCTTTTCTGTTATTGGTTGTCGGGTGTAATCTGATGCAGCAAAACTTGACTTAAAAAAAGAAAACCATAATTGGTATATTAATCTACTGATTAAGAAATCAAAACTAAATTAATATTTAGTGAAAAATATACCATATATTATAATATTCATTGATGAAGTCCTTTTTATTTGTTTTCGTAGACTCCTAATCTTCTCATTTTTTTTGTCTAAGCTGACACCTGAGTGTATATGATTGGATTAAAGTTTGGAAACGCAACTTTAAGAGTATCTTTTGATAAGCCATTTTAACTATTTAAAAGCTTAAATTAGTAGCAGAAATCATTTCTGTTGTATTTGGTAAGGTAACATTTTTAGGTAACTATTAGCTTTTTTTGAAAAGCTATTTGAGGTAGTTTTTTTTTAAAAAAAAAAGCTTTCATTTTCAATTACCAACTGCAAATTAATTAAAAATTTATCCCTCAACCACTCTCACTTATCATTATTTAATAATTAATAATTTACTTTTATGTCATTTTACCATTTCAGTTAGTTTTACCTAACACTTTCAATTAAATCAGCTAGTTTTTTAGCTTTAAAATAGTTGTAAGCTTTCAACTAGTTTTTCAGCTTTCAGCTAACTTTTTAGCTAGTTTTACTAAACACACTCTAAACCTAATTTACGTTTGCAAACGTAAATTTATAAAAGTAACATGAAATTACGTTGATTTAAACGTGAATTCAAGATAAAAATTGTACTCAAACTTAGTTTTGAACCGAAAATCAAACATACTCAAAAAAGGATTTTACGTTTGCAAAACATATGAAATTGTAAACTGTCATCCAAACATACATTAATAGCATGTTTGATTTAATGTTAAAACGTGATAAACTCACATTTTTAACGCTAGAAATAATTGTGTTGAGTAATAGTTGTTAAGCCAAACACACTAACTATTTAACGGTTCATAAACTTACACACTACTACATATTCTAAGTACTTCTCATACTTTTGACCAACTCTGATTTTCGCATAATTCTTTCTCTTTCTCAATGGCTCGATCGGTGAAAGTTGCGGTCATCGGAGCCGGTGTCTCCGGCCTCGTCGCCGTCCGGGAGCTTCAACGTGAAGGCCACGACGTCGTCGTTTTCGAAAAGAGCAACCGCGTTGGAGGCACTTGGGTCTACGACCCAAAATCTGACTCCGACCCACTCAGTATAGACCCGACCCGTGAAATCGTTCACAGCAGCCTCTACCTCTCGCTGCGCACGAATCTCCCGAGGCCGCTGATGGGGTTCTTGGATTACCCATTCTCGAAGCGCGAATCGGGCGACCCGAGAACGTTCCCGGGTCACGAGGAGGTGCTCCGTTTCCTTGAGGAGTTCGCGAGCGAGTTCGGGATCAACGGGTTGACCCGGTTCGAAACGGAGGTAGTGAAGGTGGAGAGAAAGGGAAAGGAGAATGAATGGGTGGTTGAGTCGAAGTCAACTCGAGTTGTTGACTCAGTGAGTCGAGAGGTGTTTGAAGCGGTTGTTGTGTGTTCGGGTCACTTTGTAGAACCGAACCTTGCTGAGTTTCCCGGAATTGAAACGTGGCGTGGGTTCCAAATGCATTCTCACAATTACAGAGTCCCTCAACCTTTTAAAAATCAGGTACATAAATTTTCCATTTTCCATATATAATAAACTTTTTACATATACATTACATTACATAATAATTCACTAATAATCTCTATTTAATAGGTTGTGATTTTAATTGGGTTTGGACCTAGTTCCTATGATATCTCAAGAGATATTGCAGCTGTAGCAAAGGAAGTTCATGTAACAACAAGACCGAATCCTGATTTAATGGGTGTGAAGTTGGAAAATTGTGGCAACATATGGTTCCATAACATGGCATGTAAAAAAGTTGTTATGATAATTTGTATATTATAGCATATATTACCAAGTATTGCTGATTCTCATTTTTTTTTCTTTGTCAGATCAAATGTGTGTATGAAGATGGCTTGGTTGACTTTGAAGATGGATTCTCTATTTATGCAGATGCCATAATCCATTGTACAGGGTAAAAACAGAATGGCATCTTTTAATTATAGTTATCTATTATCTATGTAGTTAATGATTATGAGGCATATATGACAGATATAAGTACCACTTGCCGTTCCTTGAAACCAATGGAATAGTAAGCATTGAAGATAATCGCGTTGGGCCACTATACAAACATGTCTTTCCTCCTGCATTGGCTCCATGGCTCTCTTTCATTGGTTTAACCTTTAAGGTTATTATCACAAGTTCTTTTTTTTCTATTCTTGGTGAAAATGTTATTGTTATATTCATATAGTTTATTTGCCAGGATCCGGTGTTCCACGTAATTGAGTTACAAGCCAAGTGGGTTGCAAGAGTTTTATCTGGTAAGGTTCTGTTACCTACAGAAGAAGGGATGATGGAATCTGTTGAAGACTTCTATCAATTCATGGAGGGAAAGGGGGTGCCAAAGCGCTACACTCATTCCCTTCGTCCATTTCAGGTATGTTCACTTGTTTTCCTAGACTTTCTCCTTTTCAATTTATCAATTGGTATGACTTCATTTTTATTTTTTTTTATCACTATTATGTATGGATGTTATACTTATATATGAGGTTAATTACAGCCTAGCTAGCTACTTGGATTTGATGATGAAGTCACGGGTATAATAATACCCAATTATAAAATTGTCAATTCTTAAGGTTAAGGTAGCTTTACTTTTCTGAAACCTATTTTTAAATTGATCTGGCAGGTTGATTACAAGCATTGGCTAGTTGAACAAATTGGTCTGCCTCCGTTAGAGAATTGGAGGGATGATATGTATAATCACAACTTTAAGAATCTTGTCGAAATGAACGAAAAGTTCAGAGATCAATGGGATGATAATTATTGGGATGCCATCATTCAAAGTGAATCAGCTTCCTAAAAGCAAAGATATTGCATGTCTCGTATTGTTTGAAGTATTTGGTAAAGGATTTATTAATCATATATTGGATTTTATATAAAAAAAAAGTTAAATTAATGTATAAGTCCTTATAATCTTATTGAATTTTTAACCAAGTCGGTTTAAAACTTTTAATTAAGGGCTCATTTCAAGTGATTAGGAGTTTTTGGATTTTTAACTCAAATTCAAAACCATTTTAACCTAATTTTTAATACCAAAACAAAGAGGAGATATGTAATTATGGTTTTTAGTTTTAAAATATCATGCATCTTCTATCTTCCACCATCGTTATTACCTCTTGACACTTTAATGTCATTGTTACCCACCGCCCTCCATCATGATTGTCACTGTCATCGTTCACCCACCACTACCATCATCGTTCCGACCATTTGACACCCTCCACCATCTCTGCTTGGAATCCTTTACTTTCTCGTCTCCGCCCAACACTCTCCATTATTTGTTGTTGTTGCTTGGCACCCACTCCACTATCATCGCTACCTGTTACCATCATCACCCTTGCCAAGAACCCTCCATTGTTATCGTCACTTAACACTTTCTACCGCTACCATCGTTACTCAACAATCGACACCTTGCATGACTTCCACCCCCACCCAGCACCTTCCTCCACTGCCATATTCGTCCAACACCCTCTACGTCATCACCTAACACCCTTCATCACCATTATTGCCGCCAAACACCCACTACCATCGCTCCATAACCACTGTTGCCTTCACCCCACTTCTTTTCCCGACACCCTTCACTGCCACTACCCTCACCTAGCTCCCTTGCCCAGCACCCTAGCTCCAGCATCGCGACCACCTGATTCCTCTGATCCTACCTAACGTCGCACCATCAACATTGCTACCGTCACCACCTAGCACCCCACGCCAACCTTATTGTCACTTGATACTCACTTAAAATTAGTTTCAAATGAATTAATTATAGTGAATTGAAAATATTTATACATGACAATGAAGGTTGTATGTCCAACTCCACTACAAACATGATTTATCAAGAAATGTTTCAAAACATAAATTAAGTTCTTCATGTTATCTTATATGTTACATTACTTATAATATAATATATAATCATGATATCTTTTTGCTCTCTCTTTCATTTATAAAAACAAAATTCATTAACTTTGTTCTTTCATTATGCTTTCAAATGACAATGTCTTCATATTGTTTAAGAATAAACTGTCACTTTCATCTTCGAAGTATGACTCTTTCTCCTACCCAGACCCTAAAGTAAACAAAAATAAAAGTTAATTCTCGAACTTTTAAATATCAATTACATTAGTTCTCTAACAGGGACCAATGTGACGAGATAATGTGAAAGTTGGAGGACTAATAAGATGAAAATTTGAAAGTTTGAGAACTACTTATGCAATTAATTTAGTTTGGAGATTAACTATGAAAGAGATGACTAGTTCGAGAACGAAATTGAGGCTTTATTCAATTGGTTAACGAGATCTTTATGGGGTTCATGTTTCACAATATTACTCTCTCAATGATTTTATTCCATGTTATAAACTTCCTTTTTGTGTTTTACACTGAATGTATTTTGCTAAAGTATATATATGTTCATTATATATCTTTCATTCTTTATAAATTGTTGAAAATTAATTATAAAATAAAAACTAATAAATTAAAATTCTTACGCAACATACATATACTTCACATTTAACATACAGGTACACACTAGTATTAGACTAAAGCAAAATTGTATTTTACATAATATTTGAGAGGCATGACAATCAAATCTGAACATGTGGTTATCGACCCGCCCCACCTCAATTTTGATGGGGAAACCCCGTTTTGACCAGATTTAAGTAAAACCCGCCCCGTCTTTAATGGGGATATGGGGACGGGTTTGGGGGTGCAAGAACTCATTCGCACCTCTGAACTCACCCCGATGTACTAATTAAAATTTTTTAATTATATCAATTGTTAAATAATAAATGTAAACTTATGCATTTTTCCTAAAATATAATATAGTTTTTAAGTTTCTTATTTTTTTTAGGATTATCAATATCTATATTTACATATTATTTAAATTAAAATATAATAGATATATATATATGTGACTATTTAAAAACATGTTTTTATGTTATAAAAAAGATAAAAAAAAAGAGAAAAATAGAGAAGGTGAAATCTTCGCAGGTTTCCCCGAATCCGACAGGGACCCGCAGGTAGCAGTGGCAATATGGGCTAGGCCCCGCATTTTTTTCGCGGGGTAGGCTAGGATTTTGAGCCCACAATCCACTTTGGTCCATCCCGCTTAACCCACAAATTTTGCAGGCCAGAAGCAGGGCGGGCCTGGCCTGTGGGCCAATTTTTTAATTTAAAATAATCAAAATAATATTAAATTAATTAAAAATGAAAATTTGCTTAGGTGTTTCATATTTCATAATGATTAATAAAGTATGGAATCAATTTTAATGTGATTAACATGCTACAATTGTCATATCATGTAGATTTATTTTTTTATATAAGAATCACGTTTAAATCATAAATTTATATGTCCTTCGTATAAATATATTTATATTAGGATTTTTGAAATAAATTTTAAAAAGTGATATTATAATTAAGTTTTGATATAAAAATGATTTTAAAAAAGAAATAATTGTAAAATTAATTAAATGTTTTTAATTTTTTGCGGGTCAGCCCGCAAGCCCGTACATATGTGGGGGCTGCAACTTCTAGCTCATATTCTAAAAGTGGGCCCGTCCGCCCGCACTATTTTTTGTGGAGTGGGGCGAGGCGGCCCACATTGCCATCTCTATCCGCAAAGATGAGATTAGTTTCCATAATTTCACATCCGCTTTCTTTAAACTCGAAGTCCCGCCAACTTTTATGTGGACAGGGAGAGCAAAACTCACCCCGATATGCCTCGTTGCCATACATACCTCATTTTTTTTACTAAATGTTAATCATATTGGGTGAAGCCCTATAATATTTTCTTTTCCTTTATTTGAATTTTAGGTGTAAGAGAAAGCTTCTTTAATATATATTAAGGTTAATATAATGAGCCAGAGAGCCACCGTTATAGACTATAGTTTAGATGAATTTTTAAAAGTTCCACGAAGATGTTATATTTTAAACAAAAACATCTAGTTAGAGATCAATGTAGACTAGAATTTTTTAATGAGTCATATTTATATTTTTAATCAATATCTCCTTTAATTTATATTTATTTTTATAATAAACTAATGTGCATGTAATAAGTGTGTATGTGGATCTTTATAAAACTGGATTCGGCGTTTAGAAAAATATTATCTTTGTTCTTATTTATTTTTTTATTTGAAGAATGTATTAATTATATTTTTTTTACTTTTATTCTTAGTAAGTGAAAAAATTAATGAATTAAATAGAGTTATCAGGGTTGGTTGCTGGAAAACATTGATTGTAGCTAGGAGCATGCAATTCACTAACCTTGATTTCGGAAGCTAGGAACAACAAAGTCTTCAACGTTGAGTCCATGAATATCCAAAATTTGTTCTGGAGGATTAAGTGGTCTGTTGAAAGTATCCAGGTTTCATGGAATTTTGATGCTGCTACTGACCCAAGGAATTCTCGGGGAGAGTCTCCGCTGGTTTCATGGGCTCCTCCAAGTCTGGGTATATCAAAATTAACTGTGATGGATCAGTTAAACCCCCTTTCCAGGATGCAGCTTGTGGTGCTATCTTTCGTGATCATTGGGGAGCATTTAAAGGGGCCTTCTCCTGTAAGATTGGGTCCTTATGGCCGAGCTCTGGGCCATTCTCCATGCTATCAAGATTGCTTTGGATAAGGGATTTCACAGATTAGAGGTGGAGTCTGACTCTATGGTTGCTATCAAGTTCATCATGGATGGGGGTGGAATCTAGCCATGTGTGTTCTCCAATTATTCAGGAAATAAGGGAGTGTGCTTTTCACTTTGATGATATTAAGTGGTCTCATGTTTTTCTAATTCTTGTGCTGACCTATTAGCTAATCATTGGATGTTGGGGTTCAGGAGTGTCTCATTACCCCAAAATTTCTTTCATTGGCCTTCTTAGCAGATTTGTCTACTATTTTCTTTATAGAGAGTTAGGTCCTCTGGTTTCTTGGGCGTTTTTGCCCCCTCCATGTACAAAAAAAAAAAAAAAGTTATCAGGGGTATATTAGGGGAAAAGAATAATAAAATTAATGTAAATCAATACATTTATTGTATTTCTTAATCTATGTGATTCAATGTAACAAGACAAATAAATAGAAATGGAAATAGTAGATAATAAAAGATATATATGTAATTTGTATTTTGAATAAAAAATTAGTCTATAAGTTTATATCACACAAATATATAAATCTAATTTTATTGAGGGGGCATATATAAAATTATATATATTTACTAAGAAAGTTTCTTTTGAGGGCGGACATGACCCCCTCGGATACTGTAAAGATCTGCCATTGTATTGTATGTGAGTATATAGACAGAGATACCCAACAAATAAAGATATATGTATTAAAATTACTACGATACAAAATAGGAATAGATATAGAAATTTCTTTTAAAAAATTGTGGGAATGAATATTTTACTACCCGGTTATTACCCTTACCTTTACGTATAACAACAGGACGGGTCGGGGACATGTTTTGCTCTCTCTATCCCGTAAAAGTCAGGGTGATTTCGAGTTTAAATAGGTCGGGTATAAAATTATGAAACTCAATCTCATCCTCACGGGTCCATGTCAGATTCGGGGAAATCCACGGGGATCTCACATCTATTTTTATTTTTAACTAGCACAATACATGCGCGATTCGCACGGGTAACATTGAGTTGCATGTGATTCATTTTTACATATATTACCAATTTTTCATAATAAAAATAACTTATCATATGATCATATACATTAATTAGTAGAATATGAAGAACGTATTGTTATCATGCTTATAGAAAATAGTAATCAATATATCATTAATATAATTATAAATTTAAAATGTATTCATATTTGAAATCTCACAACCCAATCACTTTAAACCCATATAAAAATATATGTAAAAAACCCTTGTTGGGACTTGGGAGAGCTAACCCCACCATAGTATCAATTTTCACGATAAGAACAGAACTGTCTCCCATGGAGGGTAATTGTGGTTCATTAAAAAAACACTTTACCAAAGTAAGAATAAAAAACTAAAAAAAGAAGAGTGAGAAAATATGACACGTGTATTAGGAACAATTTTAATATAGAGTAAATAGATAAATAGAATAGATAAGAGAGATAATGACTAAAAACATTAAAGGATAAAATAGATAGATAAATGATATATTGAAAAAACACATTAAATTTAATGTAAATTAACATATTTATTGTATTTCTTAATGTGTGTTTTTATGTGATGAAACATATAAACATTAATAAATGAAAATATTAATTAATAAAATAGAGTGATAAATTATATATTGAAAAAATAATTTATATTAAATATAAATCAACATATTTATTGTATTTCTTAATGTGTCATTTTATGTAATGAAACAGATAAACATGAATCGATGATGATTAATGAGAGAAACTGTTTTGATATAATAATAATAATAATAATAATAATAATAATAATAATAATAAAGAAAATTAAAGTTTGATAAAAAAGGGGAAAAAGAAAATGACAGGAACATGACTATTTCCCGTGGAGGATAATCATGGTTCATAAAAATCACTTTACTGAAATGAGAATAAAAAGTGCACGTATGAAAACGTGACACATATATGTACCGGGTGAATAATTTTAAGATGGAGAGGAAATAGATAAATATAATACATAAGAGAGATAATGAGTGAAAACATTAATTAAAGAATAAAATAGAAAAATAAATGATATACTGAAAAAAAACCCTTTAAATTTAATGTAAATCAACACATTTATCGTATTCGTTAATATGTGTTTTTATGTAATTAAACAAATAAATAAGAATAAATAAGTAGAGAAAGTGTTTTAATATTGCCTCCCGTGGAGGATACTCGTGGTTAATAGTGAATAATCACTTTACTGAAGTGAGAATAAAAAGACTAAAAAATTGCCAATGAAAAAACATGACACGTGCTCTGGAAGAACAATTTTAAGACATGGAGTAAATAAATTATAATGATACTGATCGGAAACATTAATAAATAAAATAGAGAGATAAATAATATATTAAAAAAATACTTTAAATTTAATGTAAATTAACTCATTTATTATATTTCTTAATTTGTGTTTTTAATTTTTATATAATGAAACATATTAATAGAAACAAATAATAAGAAAAAATATTTTAATATATTAATAATAAAAGGTTTGAGAAAGGAACTTTGTATTCTATTCTATCTATAAAAGGTACACGAGGTTTCAATATATACACGTAAGATAATAGACCTAAGTAACAAACTATATCAGAAAAGAAACAGAACGGATTCAAAGTATAACTTATCCTTATCCAAATATAATAGAACTATGGAGCAAAATGATAGAACTTCATCCTTTTACTAACCACAACTAACTTTATCTCTAATCTCCTATTACTCCCCCTCAAGTCGGAGAGTGAATGTCATGAACTCCCCACTTGACCAACTGCTCTTGGAATTGACGGGCTCCTAATGCTTTGGTAAAGATGTCCACTTGTTGTTGCCTGGTAGAGACATAAGTGGCATGAATGGTACCGGTTTGAAGATGTTGACAAACAAAATGACAATCTACCTCTATATGTTTTGTTCGTTCATGAAATACAGAATTTGCTGCAATGTGAAGTGCAGCCTGATTGTCACAAAAATGGGGTGTGGGCCTGTCACATGTGACTTGCAAACGAGACAACAATCTGCGAAGCCATATGATTCCGCTTGTTGCATGAGCCATTGCACGATACTTAGCCTCACTAGAGGATCGGGACACAGTTAGTTGCTTTTTTGTTTTCCAAGATATTGGAATTGATCCTAGCTTCATTAGATACCCTGAAACTGAGCGTCTGGTAGTAGGACATGAAGCCCAGTCTGAATCACAATATCCTGTGAGATGCAAGTTATTATCTTTAGGCAGTAAAATACCTTGACCAGGAGATGATTTTAAATACCGAAGAACACGCACTACAACATCCCAATGAGCCTGTCTTGGCATTTGCATAAACTGACTAAGGATGTGAATGGAGTGAGTTATCTTTGGTCTTGTAATAGTAAGATAGATAAGGCGTCCCACAAGTCTCTGATACTGTGATGGGTTAGGATAGAGTTCCCTTGTTTCATTGGACATCCCATGATGTTGTTGCATTGGAAAATGACATGGTTTGCAATCTTGCATGCCGCATTCCTTAAGAATATCCAAAGTACGTTTGTGCTGACAGAGAAAGAAGCCAGTTTCCACGCGTCAATTCCAACCCAAGAAAATACTTTAAGGGGCCAAGATCTTTCATATGAAAGCATTTACTGAGATATGACTTGAAGTTGTGATAAGTTATAGAGTCATTGCTTGCGATAACGAGATCATCCACATACACAATTATGGACAAGAAGGTTGAGCCATTTGTGTAAGTAAAGAAACTATGATCTGCATCACTTTGATTGAACCCATATTGTATCAATGCTTGTGATAATTTAGCATACCAGTTCCGTGGAACCTGTTTAAGTCCGTATAAGGACTTCTTTAAACGACAAACCAACTTAGGATTATCAATAGTGTATCCCAGAGGTACTTCCATGTACACTCCTTCATGCAGTTCTCAGTGTAGAAAGACATTGCTGACATCCATTTGATGCAACTCCCAACCTTTGACTGCTATAACTGCTAACAAACAACAAATTGTTGTCATTTTAGCCATTGGTGCAAAGGTCTCTGTGAAGTCCTCCCCTTCAATTTGTGTATATCATTTAGCAACAAGGCGAGCTTTGTGCTTGTTGATCTCACCATTTGCTTTATATTTAATTCAGTACACCCATTTACAGCCCACCAATTTCTTTCCTTTGGGAAGAGGTTCAAGTGTCCAAGTATCATTGACTTATAAGGCTGTGATTTCTCTTGACATGGAATCACGCCAACATGAATGTTGCACAACTTGCAAATAAGTCTTGCGCTCATCATGTGAGGTGATGGCCGCAACAAAGGCTTTATGAGTAGATGAAAATTATCATAATTAATAAAATTTGAAATAGGATAACGCTTAACCGAAGAAAACGATGAATCCAGTGAATTACATGGAGTTTTATTCGTTGCTGCATGATAATAGTAGTCTTTAAGATACGCAGGTGGCTGCCTCATGCGTGAAGAGCGGTCTGTAGGAATTAAAGTGTTACCAGTTTCCCCCTCATTTTGATCTTCTTGTGATGGGATAGATATGTCTTCATGTGTTGGAACAGCTAGATCTTCAACTATTTCATCATTTTCTATAGTTTTATGAGAATCCTGGGCTGCAAGGGTCATACTGATTGGTATCTGCACACTTGTTTCTTCTGAGACTTGTAACTGATTAGGAAATATTCCTAAAAGTTTGTGGCTCCTCAATGTGTCTATATGGAAAAGAATTTTCATAAAATATTACATCTCTAGACACTAGAAATTCATAAGTTAGTAGATCATAGACGCGTCACCCCTTTTGTCCGAGAGGATAGCCAACAAACAAGCATTTACGAGCTCTTGCATCAAACTTGTTAATTGGCATTGGCAAGTTTTCACATAGCACAAGCAACCAAATACCCGTAAGTGATCATACAACGGTTTTCGATCAAAAAGCTTTTCATACGGTGTAAGACCTCCATTGGCCTCTGTGGGTGTTCTGTTGATGAGATGCACAGCTGCCAAATGCACTCACCCCAAAAAACAAGTGGCAAATTGGCTTGAAATCTAAGTGCACGAGCTACATTCAGAATATGTCTATGTTTTCGGTTCACACGACCATTTTGTTGTGGTGTGGCCACACAAGATGTCTGATGTATGATCCCTTCGTGATGAAAGAAAGATTGTAATTTTGAATTGGTAAATTCTGTCCCATTATCACTCCGAACTACTTTCACCTTGGTATTAAACTGTGTTTGAACCATTTTGCAAAAATTAACAAGATGCGCATATGTATCAGTCTTTTCTTTTAGTAGGTAGACCCAAATTGCTCTTGTAAAGTCATCAGCCATTGTTAGAAAATAATGTGATCCATTGTGTGTTTTTGTGTGATACTTGCCCCATAAATCACAATGAATCAAATCAAATGCCATGTCTGCCTTATTATTACTCAACGAAAAGGGTTGTCTACACTGTTTTGAAAGGTGGCATATATCACAGCAAGATATCTTATTCTCATCAAAAGAAAAACTAAGAGATGTAGAAAGCCTAGATAACACTTTATTCGAAGGGTGACCTATCCTCGAGTGCCATAGTATTGTTGCATCACCGGAGATAGTTGAAAGAGACTTTCCTATTGTTCCTTTGAATGTATAAACTCCATCATGTAACTCATTGGATCCAATCGTTGTCTTCATGGTTAGGTCCTGTATCACACAATCATGAGTTGAGTAAGTGACAATGCAACCTAAATCCTTTGTCAACTTATGCACAAATATTAAATTGCAATTAAAACGAGGTTTAAAGAGAACAACATGTAGAGTTATATTGTCATTTAATTTCACAATGCGTATTTCTTTGACTGAAATGGTTTCTCCTGTAGGGACTGTGATGTGGATTGGTTCATGAAGGCTGTGAACTTCTTTAATTACATGGCGCAGTGGTGTCATATGGTGGGATGTTCCATTGTCAAGAACCCAACTTTGCACAATATTGAAAGCATTATTACCAGACATATGATCCAAGTTGTCGTTTCTGCGTCCATATGTGCTGCAGAGTGCATGAATGTTGGTATTTCCTTCATCATTTACTGGTTTTTGTTGTCTATTATCTGACCATGCTAAACGTACTCCACCTGTATTAGAGGATTTGTTAACATTTCGATTTGTCCTTCGCATGTCCCGGTGTGCTAGGTACCCAATTATCTTGAAACACTTGGACTTTTCATGTCCAAGTTTGCCGCAATGGTCACACCTAGGCTTTGTTCCATCGCGTAATTTGTTCCTCCCAGAATTACCGGTATGAAAAGCTAACCCATGTTCAAGTTTTGGCTCCCTGCTCCTCTCTGCTGAAACACATGCTTCCTCTCGCAAAACATGGTTGAAAACACGTCTCAATGATGGTAAAGGACCTGTATTCAGAATGGTTACTTTTACATGGGCAAAACGTTCATTGTCAAGACCACTAAGAAAAAGATGAACTCAGTGATCTTCCTCCCTTTGCAATAATTCATTCGATGCACCTCAAGTGCATTCTGGGAGTGGTTGCAGTTCACTCAACTCAACCAACAGTGCTTTGAACTTGGTATAATATTCTGTAAGACCCATGTTTGAGTCTTGTTGCATCATACATATGTTTCTCCATAATTGATGAATTCGGGGTGCATTGGTCTAGGCAAAATGTTCATCCAGATCAATCCAAACATCTCTCCCAAAGAGGGATCAGTTGAATTTATGATCCAAGCAATCACCATGGAATCTGCCTTCTCCCAATAATGAAACTCTGGAGAATTGTTTCCTGGTTTCCTTATAGATCCATCAATGAATCCTAGTTTGGTTTTCGCACGTAATGTTGTCTTCATTGAACGAGCCCAATTACGATAGTTGGCTCCTTTCAAGGGTACAACAACCAATGGTGTACTGGGGTTATCTGATGATCCCAAGTAGTATGGGGATAAGGTAAGATAATGTTTGAATTAGCATTCTCGAAGGCATTTGGTTTCTTCTCCGATTCCATCTTCCTTGGTCCCTCGTCTTCGAGCTCTAATGCCATAATAAGATTTGAGAAAGGAACTTTGTATTCTATTCTGTCTATAAGAGGTACATGAGGTTTCAATATATACACGTAAGATGATACACCTAAGTAACAAACTATATCAGAAAAGAAACAGAACAAATTCAAAGTATAGCTTATCCTTATCCAAATATAACAAAACTACAAAACAGAATGATAGAACTTCATCCTTTTACTAACAACAACTAACTTTATCTCTAATCTCCTATTAGACATTCACCATCTAATAAGAGAAAGTGATAGAATATAAAAAAATTATTGAGAGGGAGAGTAGGGTGAGTGAGTGTCTCACTCTCAAAGTTGAGGTCTCGAAATTATAATATAGAGAGTTAATATGTATATATATATATATATACACATTAAATAAAGTATAAAAAATATATATCTATATAAATATATACATCATTCAACATATAGTGCTATATGTTTGAAATTATTATCTTGTTTATTATAAATTTTTAACAATAATATTAATAAAAAATCAATAGAAAAATAACATCAATGTGAAAAAAATATTGGAAAAAAAATCATTCTAACACACTATTGGTTGTCAAAAAATAACTTATATTGGTGGTGATTAAATCACTTCGATAACAAATTACGGTAATTTTTTTTTTTGTATAAGGAAGGTAGTGAAGTTGAACCTATAATCTCATGTTGAACTATCTAAACCTCCAACCACTAGGCTGACCCTAGTGGGTTAAATTAGAACAAGTAAATACAAGAATAATATGTGAATTACAGTGGCTTCCCATTTCCTAGCAATGAATTGTTCCAGCATGACCCATCCCAGACCCTTGGAGCACCTTCCTTAGCCCCCATCAAGTTTGGTAATTTTTCTACATAAATTATAATTATCATTATTTATTTTTTTAACTACAATAGTAACAAAAAATTAATTAAAAATAACATTCGAGTGAAGAAATTGGGAAAAATCATTTTAACACACCATTAGTTATCCGAAACATAAGGTTGACCTTTATTGACGGTGATCAAATCACTTGGAATACGAAGTTTGTTGAAAAATCAAAATTAGAGAATAGCGTTTTCTTAACAATCATGAATTGTTCCAAGATTTACCATCAACCTTTTGAACACCTTCCTTAGCCACCAACTCAATTTTCATGATTTTCTCCATGTATTTTAATTATGATTTTTTACTACAATAATAATTAAAAATAATGACTCATGGAATGGAATAATTTATAGTTGGAAAGTCACTGTAATTGATTGATCTTATTCTTACATTTTACTTATTCAAAATTAAAGTAATTATTTTTCCAAATGATTCCATCACCGTAAATAAAGGCATATCTTTCATATGGGTTAGTGGTGTCAATATGCATGGACTCAACTTGGTAAATCAACCTAGTCCACCGATGGGTTGAGTTGATAAAAAGTACACTCAAATTTTTTATAGGTCAATGTGGGTCAACCCACTGATAAGTGTCAATTATATGATAAATTCTTGTATTTTTACTGCACTTATCAAGGGTAAAATAGTAATTTATGCCACAAAATAATTCCTTTTTATTAATAATTGTAATATTTGTGTTTATTTAATTTGAATTTGAATTAGATGCTATTTTAATAGAAAATATGTTGATTTTGCAGATGTGTGAGAGAGATTTAAATGAGAAAAGAAGATAACATTATTTGAGGATAGGATATGCAGATTGGGAGTTTAAATGAGAGCAAATAAATATAAGATCAGCAACCATTTAAACAAGGATTCTGCGGATAACTTCCCCAATTTAAATTTAAAGTCAAGATAAACACAAAATCAAGCCAAAAAGAAGGAAACAAGGAAAGCCAAGCAAACAAGGATAAGATCAGGAAGAAATCAAGCTGTTAAATGAAGAAACAAAGAAGGTTGTAGCGTGTTTCACGCTCCAACTGCGCTGAGTGCAGGATGGAGCGTAGCTCTCTGGAACCTGCGCTTCACTTGCGCTGCGCGCAGAAACGCGAATTAGCTTTTAAAATACAAATTCAAACAGATTCCTTCCAGATTTCAGATAGCTTTCCTTCATCTACAAATAGGACCTTTTGCAAAGATCAAGGGAGCTTTTGGAGAGGAGAGCAAAGTTAGAGTTTAGGGCTCAAAGTTCAGAGGAGACCCCGAAGGGTTGCCAAGATAGCAACGCTAGGATTGAAGAAAAGTGTGACAGTTTCTTCATGGTCTGTATGGCTACCATGCGTAGGTAAACTCTCCAATAGGATTGAATGTAATTGATTCCATCCCCAACTGTATGTGAATTCTCTTTATTGTTTATGAATCCCTATTCTATGATATCGGTACTTTTATACTTTGCTTAATGCGTAGCTTCCGCCTGTGTGCCGGAGTAGGGATGGCAATTGACCCAGACTCAGTGGGTACCCGCAAAAATTACCCACAATGGGTAGGGTAATTACCCACCAAATGGGTATGAGTGCGGGCATGGGTAATTACCCGCACTTTTTAATGGGTACGGGTGCGGGTACGGGTTCTATGGTACCCTACCCTACCCATACCCACACTTATATAATATATATAATTAATGTAATTTATATACATATAATTAATTTGATATATATATATATGTTTATATTATTAATTAATATTTTTTCAAAAAAATAATTAATGTTAATATATATTATAGTCACCAAAAAATATTAATATATATTACTAATTTAATTAATTTAAATGTTATAATTTTGTCCTACACACTAAAAATAGCAAAACATGAACTAATTTTCATTTCTCTTCCCATTGTTTTAATCTCTCATCCACTTCCACTTATGATAGTTGTTTTATAGGTTAAACTTGGATGATATATGAATTATTTTTCATTTACTTTCTAATTAATTTTTATTTTCTAATCAATTTATTTTCTTATAGTTAACAAAAGTGCGGGTAATGGGTACGGGTACGGGTACTTGAGTACCCAGCGGGTAAGGGTACGGGTACTAGAGTTACTACCCACGCGGGTATGGGTCTGGGTACGAGTATTTTTTTAAAACGTGGGTATGGGGACGGGTACTATAGTACCCTACCCAAACCCTACCCATTGCCATCTAGGTTGCTTTTATAAAATACATTGGAAAATGGTTTTGTGAATTCAACAGCGAGTTTGGGGGAACCGATAGGTAGGAAACTTGAACTCTGATTGGTAGAAGTACTCATAGTAGTCGTTATAGGAATATAAGATGA
This sequence comes from Sesbania bispinosa, assembly GCA_026901365.1. Taxonomy (NCBI): domain Eukaryota; kingdom Viridiplantae; phylum Streptophyta; class Magnoliopsida; order Fabales; family Fabaceae; genus Sesbania; species Sesbania bispinosa. Next base: position 1,536,858 of record QLOH01000174.1, read on the forward strand.
ATTGATAGTGTTAACGAAGAGAAAAATAGAGCAATCAAGTCGGGGTAATTTGTCGCCTGGGAGAACCCGCATGAATTATCTTCGAGTATTTTACTACTGGTGACTCGGGGTAAAATAATATAGTTTGGCTAGGGTATCATAGAAATATATTCATAAATAATATTGAGGTTCACATATAAAAGGGGTGCGATGATACGAAGTTCAATCCTGATCCAAGTAACGCTATCTTACTCTACTCTACTATTCCCTTCTATGCATTTAATTTCCGCAATACAAACATCAAATACTGTTTCTTACTTGATAGTCTGATCACTAATCATTACGAGTTGAACCGTTTCCTGTGGATACGATACTCTTTACTTGCTATTATACTGCTGGAATTTTCGTACGCTTGCCTAAATCCTATCACCCACTTCACCTGCGGGCCAGAGTGAGTTTGAGTTGTGTTAAGCTAGGTTGACTCACTTTGACACCTGTAATTTGGGTTAACCCAAGGTGAGTTAAAGCTATTTTTCTCGAAGTTTTCCAAATTGATGTTTTTTAATTAATTTTTCAATATTATTATAGTATGAAATTCATAATAATTACAATTTGTGGAGAAAAAACACTAAAATTGATTTGGAGGCTAACCATAGTGTCACCATGATTTTGGATAACTCATGAAATAATTTATTATTAGAAAGGAATTAGGCATGTTAATAGTATTTTCATCTCGTGCATTGCACAAAAAATATATATTTATATATAATTATTTTTTAAATATATTTATGATTAATAATAAATATATTCTTTGGTTTTGATCTCCTATTTTTTGAAAATCACATGATTTTAATACTCATTATTAGTTTTTTTTGTTAATCATAGGTATTCCCTATGGCATTCCTATTCGGGGATTAGTCATAATTAAGGCTCCTCACCACTCCCTAAGAGTGTGTTTAGTACGGATTATGTTCCATTAAGTGGTGATATAACAATTCTTCTTATTGATTTCTCTATAAATTTTTCTTCATTTGTTTTGTAAATTTCAAAATTCATAGGAAATTATGTTCAAATTCTAGAATTTGAACACAATTCCTTTCGATTTTTTTATAGCAAAGCAGACAAATTTCACAACAACATTTTTTACGTAAAATGTGTTTTTTAGAATTTTGATACAGGTGGTTTTTTTAGGGCGTTTTTTATGAGTTTGAAGAGAAGGGAAAGAGAACGTTTATAGGGGAAATGGAGGCGAAGAAAGGAGGGGGAAGACTTTGTAAATTATCAAATGAGAGAGATGCACTCACAAACACAAGGGAGAGAAGGGTTTCCTCAAAACCTTTCCCTTCGTTCCCTCTCCCTTTGTGACACCCTTCTACCCCAACTATTAATACAATCATCAATTGGAAAATAAGGAAAAGTTGTAGATCCACATCGGGTAAAAAGGTTCACAATTCTCTCTTTAAACATTTATTTAATTCAAATTCAACTCAATGTAAGTAAAAAGTAAAATCAACGAATTTCAAAAATTAAAATATCAAAATATAAACATCATAAAAATCTCTCTTGGCCATGTAAGGCACTTAAACAATCTTCCTAAATCTCTACTCAATAGCATGAAATAAAGTAAACTCCTAAAGCTAAGCCCTGAATGTCACAAGTATCAGAGTAAGACCCCTTCCTTTCAATACTCGGCACATTGAGTACCCTCGTCATTACCTATAAAATAACCACAGAGAGTACGGTGAGGAAAAGAACACATGCTCATACATGCAATGCCGAAGGCTACCCTGTCCCCACCCAACACATAATCATCATCATTAATCTCATCACATAATCATCAACATTAATCTCATCACATAAACATCATCATTCATATCAACTCACACTCTTTATATTCAACACATTAATTTCACACAAATATATAATTCACCCTTCTCAAATCATCATGAACACACTCTTTACACTTTACACGTTAATTTCTCATAAATATAAATTCACATTCTAACACAATCATAAAATGACATGTATGCTCACTCTATGCTCATGCACAATAACTCTTCCTAAGGATCATGACTTGGAACTCCGCACAAAGGGCGCACCTCATCAATCTCCCTAGTTGATACCAATGATGGCCCTACCATTAAATGCTCTCTCTTGGCCGATAGGTTGCACAACACCCCTATCTTGGGCTCGTGCAGAGACATCCTCCCCGCAATGATGGCCCTACCGTTAAATGCCCTCTCTTGGCCGATAGGTTGCACAACACCACTCTCTTGGGCTCGTGCATAGAATGTCCCCCATCATGGTCACCGAACCCTACTCGTTGCCCCTCTCTTGGGCTAGGGTATTTAAGCCACATTCGGCTACTCATATATCTCATACATCATATACTCATGCTCATTACATCAACGTCATCTCATATAGTCACATCTCATATGCTCATGCTCAATGCATTAATCATCATTTAAAACATTTCTCATACAACATAGTCTACTCTACTCATTCCACATCACATCTCAAATTCAAGACACATACTCTAATCATTCCACATCCCATAATATTATAAACATATAACATCACATAAGATACTCACACCACAATACTCATGCCACAAACACAATCTTTATGCTCAAAGCATCATCATCAATTCACATATATCTCATACAATCTCTATTATTATAATCACACCACATCACATAACAATTGTTATAAACATAGGATATCACATAAGATATTCACATCACAATACTCAAATCACAATTAATACACTCTATGCATCCAATTTAATTTCATCAATAAAAACCCCAAATATACAAGTACAGTGCGAACTAAATATCTCTCAACCCAGACTTCGTATCAACGATCCAACCGTTCAGAATAAAGAACCAGATGTTTCGAACCAGCTATCAAAATTTCAGCCCGATCCAACGGTGAAAGAATCTTCAGTAGCTGTTTTACAGCCGCAGCTCTGTGTAAAAACGGGAATGACTTTCCTCTACCCTCTTCCTCAATCCCTACTCCATTCTTTATGTTCTAACTCGTTTATACTCGTTTTCACCGATTAAAAACACTGAAATACTCAATTATTCCTACGAATTACAATAAATTTAACATTTAATCCATTATGGTTCTTCATCTCTAAACCCTTATTTAACCCCATTTCGCTATTCTCGCTACCATCACCCAATTCATGAAGGTCATCACATGCATACATCAAATCAAACACATTCCAAGCACACAACACATGTAAGTTCTCAAATTTAGAATTCTTATAGGGTCTTATGGTTGCCCTCACTACCCAAGCACTCCCACATACACATACAAACAACACCCTCTCCCCCCGTACATTGAAGGTGAAGATCGAACATCAAACGGTTGGCTTCCTCTTTGATGATCACTCTGCGACACCCTTCTCTTGCGAAGTCGTTTCTCCCCTCCTTATGGTTTCGCTCTCTGACGATTTGAAAAATAAGGATTAGGGTGAACTGAGAACTCCTCCTTAAATAAATACTTAATTGGGCTGAGCCTACCCCAACTCACTCATTCTTCTTTATTAAAATAACATTATTCATAAAAATATCAATAATACTATTATTTATTCCTCTTATTTTATTTTATTTTATTTTATTTTATTTATTCTAGAATTTTTAGGATGTTACACCTTTCATTTTCCAACTCACAAACATTCCCTTAGGAAAAATGGTAAAAAATTTCCTATAAATTTTTGTTTGGGAAAAGTGCAGGGGAGCTGTAAATGTGACTTAATCGTAAACCGTGTATAGTTAACAAGAAGACAAAAAACATGTGGTTTTATAAAGAGGAACACCAAGACCAACAAAAATAAATAAATGAGGGATCAAAACTAAAATTTGTTATATTCATGAAGTAAAAATATTTTTAACTCTTACTAAATTCACTTAAATGTGTTAAATTTTCTTTAAATAGGATGATCCCAATAGATTGTATATATGACTTTGATGGATTTAGATCCTCTCAAAATGAAAATTTTATATCTATCTATCTTATAAATGCCTATTTATGAGGTGAGAGATAAATATTTATGAGGAAAGAAGTAAATACCAAAATTTCACCTGAGATTCTGAAGTGAAATTTCACTTGATTGTCATTTTGTTTTGGCTTTAGTCCCTAAAAAAATAGTGAATTTTGTGTTTAGTCTCTATAAAATTTTTCACCTAAGTTTAATCCCTCATTAATTTTTTTCGTTTCCAAATTTAATCCTTGTCGTTAATTGGTGTTGTTACATGATGACCTGACACTGTTACACTATGTTGATGTGTGTCTATTTATGCTAACGTGATTGTCACGTTGAATTTTTTTGAAATTATTTTGTCACAATTTTTTTTAATTCTAATATTAATTATTTTATTATTTAAAACAAAAAACAACAAACTAATCCCTCATATTTTTTAGTACCATATACATCATGGAGGGAGAATATTTCAGTGAGGAATTGGAGAGTTGTGATGATATATACAATACTAAAAATGAGAGGGATTTGTTGTATTTTTATTTTAAAATTTAAAATAATTAATATTATAATTAATAATTAAAAAATTTGGGACAAAATAATTTCAATAAAATCCAACGTGGCAGCCACGTCAACATAAATAGACATACGTCAGCATGGTGTAACAATGTCAGATCATCACGTAACAACACCAATTAACAACAAGGGTTAAACTTGGAAACGAAAAATTAATAAGGAACTAAACTTAGATGAAAATTTTTATAAGGACTAAACACAAAATTCACTAATTTTCGAGAAAATAAAAAGATGTTTAAGCCTATTATTTACTATTAGACAAAGAAAGAAACGCCCCACATTAACTTTTTTCATGAGTTAAAAAAATGAAGTTGTTAGTGTGTGTTTAGATTAGCGTTTGTGAACTTGAGTTTGTGTCAACGTGGATTTACTTAATGTGATTTTGGACATATGTGATTTATGTTTGGATAACTTTTGGAATACGTGAATTTAAGAAAGTGAATATTGTTTGGATTATATCAATGAAAATCACATTTGGAGTTATGATTACTAAAAAGGACATGATGTTGGATGTTATTTAGGTTTCTATTTTATTGGTATTAAGAATAGTTGATAATAAACTAACAATTAAAAATAAACATTTTTTCTCTCTCTCCAATCCTACCTCCTCACTTTATGTGTTAACCAAGAACTTAACTAGTAATTAATTAGTAAATACTCTCTCCTGTCCTTTTTATAAGGCACCATTAATTGAACTACAAAAGTGATTAAAGTTGGTTAATATTATTGAAGTTTTAAAAAATACTTTAACTTTCTAAGGTTTACCCTTATTTAATATCATTGACTAACTCCACTACGATTTGATAGTTGCAAAGACATTAAAGTTACTACGGGCAAATAAGAAAAATGATAACAAAAGCTTTATTGAAATTGTAAGGTGCCTTATAAAAAGGACCACAAAAACTTGTAAGAAGTGTCTTATAAAAAGGACCGGAGAGAGTACTAAACATGACATGAACTACCCATCCACCAGAAAAACATGTTTAGATCTCACCCGTTCATTAAATTTAATATTTTATTAATGATAGACATTACTTGTGTGAATTTGTGTACCATAAAATTCACCGTAGAATAAAATTTAAGAAAACAAAATAAAGTTGTTGAAATGTAAAAAAAAAAAAGATAAAAAGAAGGAAAGGATGAGAGTTGGAGTGCGAATACTTTTACTATATAGATGTGGACAACATTAAATAAGTTATATAAATAATATTCTATTTCAAAAACTATGTAAATATATACACTTAAGAGGCTGGAGGGATCTAGATCCTCCCTATTACTGTATATGAACTACAACCTCCACCAAATTTGCATGTCTCGTAAATGGAAGACATGTTGGGGGTCCATGCATCTGCCCTAAGCTTTACCCCAGGCCCCATCCCTCTCTTTTCTTTATCTTTGTCGTTGTTATTAATTTTAATTTATAAAAAATGTTAATAAAAAAAGGGCTGTAACATATTCTACAAAAAAATATTATACGATAAACATACAAAATCATGCACAACTAACAAAATTGTGCTTTTAACGGAAATTATGGGTGGTTGATTAAAGATTTAGAAAAAGGTCCAATTATAATGTGACACTTGAACTCTTTCCGTATAGTGACTTTTTATATTAAATTACATTAAATTAATTATTTTTAATTGATTATTTCAAAATATTTACTTTATTTAATTTCTTAAAAATATAATGAGATATCTCTGAATTATCGGTAAAAATTTTATTGAAAGACAATTTTTTTGTTTTTCTTAATAAAAAATTTCAAATATAAAATCAAATTTCAAATAATTTTTTGGGTTAAATATATTTTTAGTTCTTGAAATTTAATCAAAATTTAATTTTAGTCCCTAAATTTTAAAACTATTGGTTTGGGCCCCTCATGTTCTAAAATCACACACTTTAGTCCCTCCCTTTAACACCGTTAACTTTGACGCTGACGTGACAAACAAATTTTTGTGTCAGTTTGTCCGGCCACTTTCGATGACCATGATGTGACAATTGAATTATAACTAAGCTATCCAGTCAATTTTGTGGCCTTCTTTGTTCATGAAAAATGTGAAGTTAAATTTAATAAAACCCTAAATAAAATCTGACTGGAACTGAGGTATAATTCAATTGACACAACAAGGTCATTGTAATTGGTTCGACAAACTGACACAAAATTCGTTTGTCACGTCACCGTCAAAGTTAACAGTGTTAAGCAGAGGGACTAAGTTACGTGATTTCAGAACATGAGTGATCCAAACCAATAGTTTTTAAGTTTAGGAACTAAAACCAAATTCGAGTCTGGGACTGAAACATATTATTTGACCCTATTTTTAACATTTTAAAATACAATTATATGTAAATAAAGTCATTTAATGGTGTAACATTTGATATAACTCGTTTTGGTGTAAGTGTAAGTTGAACACTCATCTATATATATTTATATTTAATTTAGTTTTATTTATTAAGGGACAGATCAAATGACACAAGGTGTCAAACTTGTAGAATTACACCACTTAATATCTTTATGTAAATGACAATTTGATCAACGCAATCATTGAATTGAAAGTTCTTATAAAGTAGATCAAGTTTATAAAATTTCATAAAAAAAAACTAATTGTTATACAAAACATATAAGTAAAAATTCATTATTAGAAAACATAAATACAAATATCCAAATTATCTGAAATTTCATATACAAAATCATGAATTATTATAAACTTGATCTACTAGCTGAAAATCAATTACAAGTTTAACCCTCAACCATCCTCACTTATCATTATTTAATAATTAATGTTGTTCTTAAATGTCATTTTACCATTTTTAACTAGTTTTACCAAACACATTTAATAGTTTTTCAGCTTTTCAACGAGTTTTTCAGTTTTCAGCGAGCTTTCATTTAATTTTAAGAAAACAATTTTAAACAAATCTTTATTGAATATTTTTTACTAGTATTTTATTTTATTTTTTTCACGGTCCAATAAAGTAGCCGTATAATGCAGGATGGGCTTGGGAGATTGGTTGCACAGTATTCAATTTATGCATTTAAATTCTTTGGTCGATGCCATATCTTATCGTATGGCATTATTTCATTTCACCTCAAACCAATGAATCGCTCCCTTAAAGTCGCAGTGATTGGTGCGGGTGTTTCGGGCCTCGTCGCCGCACGCGAGCTTCATAGGGAACGCCACAACGTCGTCGTTTTCGAGCAAAACGACAGCGTAGGAGGGACCTGGGCATACGACCCGAGAACCGAATCCGACCCTCTCTGTCTCGACCCGAACCGAGAAACCGTTCACAGCAGCCTCTACGCTTCCCTCCGCACCAACCTCCCGAGGGCACTCATGAGCTTCCGCGATTACCCGTTTCTCAGGACCGACACCGACCCGAGGACCTTCCCGGGTCACGACGAGGTGCTCCGTTTTCTGGACCGGTTTGCTGATGAATTTGGTATCCGAGAGCTGACCCGGTTCAGCACGAGGGTGGTCCGGGTGGAGCGAATGGAAGAGGAGTGGGTGGTTGAGTCCCTGACAGGAGGATCCGAATCGGTGACCCGGGAAGTGTTTGAAGCGGTTGTGGTGTGTTCGGGTCATAACACGGCACCGAGGGTTGCAGAGATTCCGGGCATTGAAAACTGGAGAGGGTACCAAATGCATAGCCATAACTACCGTGTACCCGAGCCCTTTCACGACCAGGTACATTCATTATTCATACTGTGCTGACATTAAAATGAAATGATTAAATCAATATGGGCACTGTTATTCGGGGAAATCCCCGAAGAATTTAATAAAGAGTAAACTAGCAAATTGGTCGTTAACTTTGCGGGGACCATGCAATTTCGTCTCTGACTTTGTTAAAATAGTAATTTAGTCCGTATTTTGTGAAAAAACGCATGTACTTTAATCCTTATTTCACTGAAAAACATGCACTTTAATCCTTCACTTTATTAAAAAATATGCACTTTAGGGAAAGTGCGTGTAAAAAATATTTAATGAGAATTTAAAAAGCTTATTTTTACTGAATACTATTTTCAGCTACTAATTGAAAAGAATTTTTTTAATAAAACTTCCTTTGTAGCTTATTAAGAAAAATTAGTAGCTACATAAAAAAAGTTATCTTATCAAACACAACAATTGAAATGACTTTAGTTACTAATTTCAGTTTTCAGCTAGTTAAAATGTCTTACCAAATGCACGTTAAGTATAATTTTTCTCATTTTAAGAAATGGGATGTTGTATTAAGCATAAGAATTTTCAAAATAAATTATTTTAAAAGTAAATAAGTAAGGAGACAATTGTATTAATTTAAATTAAATTGAAATATATCATAATATAAATCCATTAAAAATTAAAGATAAAATACGCACTTATTTACTAAATTTTAATTAAATTCAGTTTAATTTTTTTCCTTAAATGCACATGCCCCATGTTTACAACACTTTAATTTTAAAACTAAAAACGTTACTCAAAAACAATATAAACAAATGAAAGTACGTAGTAGATCTTATAAATCATCAAATTATTATTATTTTTCAAATAAGTCTCATAAAAGAATTCGTTGATGAATAAATTTATTTTACTTAGGTGTCAAATGCTGGGTGGTGATAATTCTTTTGTTTGTTTCTCAGATATTAATATTGCATATTAATTTTGTTATCTTCATTAACCAAAATTAAATAACTATTGATACAAACTATACCCTCATTTCGTACTGTTGATTAATAAAAAACAGAAGTTCTTGTGGACGTGTTTTTTTCATATACTTCAATTCATTGGTAATCCCTATTTAACAGGTTGTGCTTTTAGTTGGATATGGACCTAGTGCTTTTGATATCTCAGTAGAAGTTTTACGAGTAGCAAAGGAGGTTCATATTGCAGTCAAAGATAATCGATTCGGTGTGAAGTTTGAAAATGTTATATACCATGATATGGTATGTAAACCGTAATATATACAAAAATAATGGAGATGAGAGTTTTCAAATTGCGAAAAAATATAAAAATAAATTTTATAAATTAAGACATATTATTATTTATACCTATTAATTTTGATATACATAATGTGTCAAAATTTGATTTCTTAATTTATATTTATATAAAGTTTTGACATCTACATACATTACACAAACACCAAAGCCTTTTGTCCATTAGGTGGTAGGAACAAAACCGTATTTAATATCCTGTCAGTGTCATGTATAAATCAAGAATGATAGTAATCTATTTCCAAATCTTTCTCTATGATTCGGCCTATATATACGTTCGTTTGGTTGATAATTGGCTAAGAGAAATAATTGTACAATCAATCTTCTACAAGATTTCTACAATATAGATAGATATGAGAATAAAAGAGAGAAGTGTGTGATGTGATACATGATAGGATAGAAAGAGTTAGAGATAAAAAAATATATGTTATATGAGTTGTTATATGATTTTGTTGTATAAAATATTTATCTCATTAGATTAAATTGATTTTGATAAATTTATAGAATCAATGGTAGGAAATGAATGATGGATTATTTACGAAACACATTTGGTTAAAGTGATTTAAAATCAATTTTACAGAATTAATTCTCATTATTCTCCATTGCAAACTAAACAGACACATACTTTTTCTCATCTCTCTCTTCCTCTCCTTATTACATTGAATGTAGTCTACCTTATTGAAATCATCTTCATTCAGCTACCTCATTTTTACTATTCATAGACCTTAAATGGATCTCATCATGATACACCATTGATTTTTATTTTTTACTACTTAAAGAACTATTATCTCTGACCCAACAACTCTAAACATTTTACTATACGAATCTCACAATTCTCACATTTTAACATTACTATATTATTTTTATTTTAATAAAGCTGATTGGGCCACTACCAAAAGAATGATTCTAAATCCCCCTGCATGTCTCTCCTACCACTCCTAATTACTAATTAAAGTACGTATTCAATATTTTTTATGTTTCCAAGATATTAAATGCATTCAATTTTTATTTAATATTTTCTTTAATTAGTATGCAAGAGGATGACAAAGTGAGTTGAGCTTGACGACCCACTCAACCAAACCTGTCAACGGGCAGACTGACTCGTCATATTTAATTATAAATATTTCATGAAAATTGAAAGGAAATATTATGTAAAGCCAAAAAATATAAAATATTCTTTTTATTTTATTATAATTTAAATATATTATGCTTTATCTTTATTTTCAATTTTTTTAAATTTTTTCTTTATTTTTTAGACAAGTTAGCTTGTTTGGTTTGGAGTTGAAAAACTCAAAACCATGGTTTTGCATAATTGATTTTAAATCACTTCCGTCCAACGTGTTTCGTAAGGTGTGCATCACTCATCTTAACCATTAATTTTCAAAATCTATTCTACTCAACTGTAAACTAAATGGAAGATTAGTCAGCCAACCCATTGGTCCGTCTTAAAATGGGGTGTTTTACTTATCTCCACCCACTTTACTTCGAGGGCCCGCTGGTCTCTGTTTTCTGACAAGTTAGGAAAGACATGTCCACTTTGCCATCAGAATGAGTAGGAGAATATAATATTATTTTTTTCTCTTATTAATTAAAAAGAGTTTAAGCGTGCCCATGCCCTCAGTATTAATGCGGTAGAGGTTTTTTCAACATATGTGCAATTCTATAAATATTCTCTGCATATCACAAATTCTTTTCTAATGATTTCATTCATAACACTAATTTCCAATCTTGTTTTGTAACCAACCATTTATGATTTATTGTATCACCCCTATTTCCACAACACCGATCTCACCCTCTTGTTAACTCATTAGCACCCAACATGCAACTTAGAGCATGTTTGGTTTAAACATGATAAATTTACGTTTCTAATACTAAAAATAGTTGCGTTGGGGGAATTCAAACTTGAATTTGACCAGTCTTAATGCTAAACCAAACACACACTTATTGCGTGTTTGATTTACTATAAAATTACATTTCAAACGTGGATCCGAACCAACATTATTCTCTATAGCGTTAGTTTGGATCCATGTTTGAAACATACACATTTTACGGTAAATCAAACACATACTTAATTGATGACACAATTTTCCATTTAAAACGATTGTTTTTAATCCTATGATTTATATTTTCCCCTATTTTCTTGTACTTTTATATGATCGACCCAAGTATAACCTTCATTTTGAATAATAACAACAAAACGGGAAAAACTTTCCATTTAACTGATTTTTTTAAAATATTATACTTTAGGTTTGTGTGTGTGCAGGGATGGATTTAGGAATGATTTAAATGTGAGGCCGAAATTTTTTATAAGTTATTAGTTTAAGAAGTTTCATTAATTTTTTTATAATACATATTAGTTGTAGATTATTTTTTTCATAATATTCTTATATTCTTATAGTCCAATATCAATAATAAAACAAAAATTAATATTTAATATCAAATATACTATATATGTGAATTAGGAGTTAAACATAATTTTTATATAACAATACATATAATTTGTTTATGTTAACAATATTAAGGAGAAGGTCAAAGCACCTGGCTGCTCCCCTTTATATCCGTCCCTGTGGTGTGGGCTTATTTGAAGAATATACGGTGGTTCTTAAATCGAAACGAAGTATTTTTGTCATATAATTTTTTTTTCAAAAAGACACAAACGTCTAAAAGTGAAAATTTTATTACTTGGATATATATTGCTTTTGAGAAAAAGAACTAACGTTTTATTTTTTAATGAATTTGGTTCATCTTTTTAGCTTATTAAATTTGTTTCGGTAAGATATATATGCTATTCGAGCTTGCAGTTCTATTTCTTTGCAGATAAAATGTGTGTATGAAGATGGATCGATTGCCTTTCAAGATGGATCATCAATTTTTGCAGATACCATAATTCACTGTACTGGGTATAATCATCAATTCTATAGTTTCAGTCATTTTTCTCTTCAAGATTTTATTTAATTTGTTCACATCGATCATTTCCGCAGTTAGATTTAGAATTAGTATTTTATGAATTAATTAATGCTTGATTACATTATAGGTTTTCTTTCTTTTTTGGATGATAACTATTAATATTAATGTAGGGAATGATTATTTGACCTAAATGTGTTGACAGATACAGATACCATTTTCCATTTCTTGAAACCAATGGAATTGTAGCCGTTGAAGACAAGTGTGTTGGGCCATTATATAAGCACATCTTTCCTCCAGCATTAGCACCTAGCCTCTCTTTCATTGGTATCATCACCCAGGTTATATATTGATAGCAATTTTTTCTCCTTTCTTCTATGAGCACTAAAAATCCCAAAACAAAAGATCCACCTACACTATTTTGTGTTCTACACCAAAGCTGGAAAATTTTGTTAATAATGATTAAATTATTGGTTGATAAGGTGTATAAATCGATAAAATTTTGTTCAAGTGAAAGGGACTCGAATCCTTTAAACATGATTTTAGGTTCCATCCCTACATTTATGTGTATGGAAGAATACTATTGAGAGGGATTTCTCTTACACACATAATAGTACTATGATGTATTAGTCTCTCACTTGATGAATACAAGAATACCTTAGGAAAAAAATGATATGATGAATAAAAGGATACCCTGGAAAAAAATTGATAAAGTCCATTGGTCCTGAGCTTATATTGTATGATGGAATGGCTTCCATTGGGAGTTCTAATATTAGCTATTGCCCTTAACAAAATGCATAATGGGTAAATTTAAATAATTTTTTGGTGAACCATCGTTGAATATTGGTTAAATGAAAGAGGTAGAATTTTTTTTATACATGCAAAATACGGATTTGACTTTTTAAAATGAGAAATTAAGAGAAAAAAAAATACAAATTATAGTTATTAATTTTAAAAAATCAACAATTGAAATTGTGGAAATATAGTTTAATTAATATATATTATTAGTGTAACCCCAAGGGGTTGATCGAGTGGAGTAAGACAGGTCTGCATCCGACACGTTATAGATTCGAACCCCCCTCGTCTCCTTGAGGTGGGGTAAATATAAGTGTCTCTATAAGAGCTTTTTGAGCCAGGGGTTTTCCCTACTTTGGAATAAGACATTATCTTTTCACCCTAAATTTTAATCTTAAAAAGATACATATTATTAGTGTAAAAAATTTTATATTATTGTTTAATAATATGTTATCACATCATTTAATGAGTGTGATAATTTGTGTTATAAAACTCAATAAATAATATTGTGATAGTATGTCACTAGATGTCTGTATATTCATTAAATGTTTGTTTGGTTTACAGTTTAATAGAATTGATTCTAGAATTGATGGTTAAAAATGAGTGATGTACATTTTACGAAGCGTGTTAGACGAAAGCGATTTAAAATCAATTTTATGGAATTAATTCTACATTGTAGACAACTAGAAACCTAACGGACACTAAATCTATATAGATTTATATGCATAGCCTTGAAATTTATTAAATCTGGACACTTAATTTTTAATTAATATATATAATTACTCACTTGTCCTATGGAGTGAAACCGAGCCAAATTCATTATTTGCAATATTAGAAAACCTACACTTTTCATTTAAGCCGAACAAGCAAATAACAAAAAAGCGTGTTTGGTTTGGTGTTGAAATTGACCAAACTCAAGTTTAGATTTCCCAACCCAATTATTTCTAACGTTAAAAATGTGAGGTTACCACGTTTTAACGTTAAATCAAACATATTTAAAGATGATTGCAAAGGAGCCACAAATACAAATTTGAATGTGAAATCTTTGGTGGAAGAAAAGGAGTTTAAGACCATTAATAGTAAGCAATTATTATTATGCGCCCATAATTAATTAAACCCCGTCTTACTGTACCTTCATTTTATTTTATTTTTTTATGTAAGTCCTATACAACCACAAATTTTTTATTAGTGTGAACTATGTGAATGAGCATTCATTCATTGCCTCTTTTGAGATCTAAGAACTCTGTTTTTTAAGATACATGTCAATTAAATAACTTTTATCATGGAACTGAGAAGCTGAGTTCTGTTGTGACCAGGAACCCATCTTCCTTATGGCTGAATTACAAGCCATGTGGGTTGCAAGAGTTTTATCTGGTAAGATTTTGTTACCTACAAAAGAGGAGATGATGGATTCTGTTCAAGATATCTATGAAGAAATGGAGAAAAATGGCTTGCCCAAAAGGTGTGCTCTTTCCCTTCGTCCATTACAGGTACCTACATCTGATTTTTGTTTTTTTAGTATTCATTCCACTTCATATTGGAACCTATTGGCTCTTGTATCATGGATGCAAACACCATTTTTTATGAATTCTCCTCTTATAATTATTTTTTTAAGAAAATTACACCCATCAAGTACTCAATCTTTTTTTTTTAATGTTTCGTGTACCACAAACAGTCATACAAAGTTTGTGACGCGTTGTTTTTAATCTTAGTCTTTTTATATTTTTTTTAGAACGTAACACAAACGGTGGTATAAATAGTGTACTACTATTTGTGGTATATGTATCATTACTCAATTTTTTCTTTAGAATTTACAACTATCCCTCTTGAATCTAATATTTTACCAACAATGGTATTTGTTTGTAAAAAACTTCAAATAGTGGATCCCTTTGAATAATAACATTCACAAATTTTGTACCCTTATACACTATGTAAGTAATTTCATTTTTCTAAAGAATATAGGTGAGTAGTTTACTAGTTTGTGTGTGGGAACACTCTTTAGTAAGGAATTTGAATGGATTTTTGCCAATTATGTACGACATGTTATTGGCCCTCATAGTGTTAGAGGAACTTAAACCGATATCCACATATACATCCATACATTTATGTAAAAAAGAACCGAATCGGAATCACACCTGTAAGGGTGCAATATTTTAAATTTCAGATTCTTATATTTCAACTTAAAATTAATCAATGGTTTCCCATTTGTAAATTCCTATGGCAGATTGGGTATAAACATTGGTTAGCTGCACAAATTGGATTGCCTCCTTTGGAGGAGTGGAGGGATAATCTGTTGGCAGAGTGCTTCAAGAAATTAATTGAATTGCCGAACAAATACAGAGACCAATGGGATGATTCTTATTGGGATGCCAGCATTCAAACTACACCTACATCTTAATTTTTCTTTAAAAAAAAAACAGATAGTGTTCAATTTCTTCTACCACATAAAAAAAAATTGTAACCGCAGATTCATATTCAAAATTGAATTAGCCAAGTACCTATATCCAATTGTGATCCTCAATTAATGCTCACGTGTATTTATAATCTAAATAGATTCTAACGAATAATCTTATGATACAATCTAGTGTTTAAGGATCTTTTGAGGACGGTGTTAAAATGAGGTGTTTTAAAGAGCTTATTTGATCTTATTTTATGACATAAATGTTGAATTTCTAGCAAGCGGACCAAAAAGTCAATTGTATTTTAGTAGTGAGGGAGTTGTCGTATCCACGAAGACTTTGTTAGATGTTCTATTTTTTCCATAAATTTAAAGCTCATTGATTGTATTTGTACATATATAATGAAAATCCATTTTTTTCTATATAACAAAAGAGGATATGATGTTAAAGCGTAAGCCAAAAATATGACTAGAAATATTATTGAGATTCAGTAAAGTAAAGATGGGATTAAATTCCATCGCTCTCCCACATTTGTATTCTAATGATTTAAGATATATAGAAGTCTAAATTATAGATGTGGATGCGACACACTGATATTTCCTTATATCGATTCCTCGCATGTAAGGTTTCTAGGAACATCCCCAGGTACCAATTCCTCGAACATTCAACGGATTTTCTAGCATTAAGAACAAGTGTTAAAAATCAATCATTGTATTGAAATATATTCCTAGCATTAAAATACATTGAGTAATGTCATTCAAATTAGACTCTAAGGTATGCTTTCCAATCAAGCCTTAGATTCTAAATTGAGAAACTATTGATCAAATAGAATCAAACATTAAGAGTAGAGTGAAATCACCAGCATCTATAGAAATGAACAACTTTATATATAAATCACTAGAGTACATCCAAGTTTGAAAGTTACATTCAATCCCACAGAAGAGTTTAACCACTCATGGTAACTATGAAAACGAAAGAAAACGAGTAAAATTGATTAGAACGATCTCTCATGAGCTTCTTTGTAACTATTGCTCTCTTTTTCTTTCTTTTGATCTTGTATGTCGTATATTCTCATCCTCTCCCTTTTCTCTTTTCTTCTATTCAAGGATTGGGCTAAACAAATTTTCACTCGAGCGAAGTAAAATTCGCTCAAGCGAGTAAAGTACTTTATGCAGAAGGAAGGTATTTTCGCTCATGCAAAGTGAAACTCAGGCCATTTCTGGTGCTTTATTTCTAGGCAGAATTCGCTCGAGCGAAAAACTTTAGCTCAAGCAATTTTTTGACAAATTCAATTTCTTCACTAAGCTTATTTTCTTCTTTGTCCTGATTCTTTCCTTCCACCCACAAATCTTAAAATCACGCAAAATCAACATTCGGGGTCAAATAATTCTTCATCTCCGTCCATAATTCAAAAATAAATATTTAGGTTCAATCATTTTAAATTAAGGGAACTTGAACTTTAAACTAATGCATTAGAAACGGTAAATGCCTAAATTCAAAACCAAATTCTACTGAAAACTAGCACTTATCAATAAACACTTATGTAAGTGCTTGGGTAAACTTATGAAAAAAGCTTATAAAAGGTCCATAAGTTATTTTCAGCTTACTTCAATAAGCTCCTTAGAGTACCTTATGTAAAAGCTTTTGCGGAATTTAAGTACACACCTCCATTTCAATTTTCACCAACTTTCTTAGGAGCTTATTCAATAAGAACTTAGGTTATGAACGCTTAATTGAACTTTTTTTTTCTTCAAATGCATCATAAATCCTTTCACAAAAATTATTTCAATTTTGATGGTAGACTGTTCATAGACATCACAATCAAGATCATGATGGGTGATGAAAAAATTAGTTTAGAAAACTAAAAAAAGAAAAGTCACCACCAAAAATTGAAAAATGTTATAATTATTAAGCTTGTCTACGAAGGATGCAGATTACTTGATTGTACCTTTCTCAGAGGAGGAGATTAAAGTTGTTGTTTGGGATTGTGGAGGGTCTAAAAGTACGGGTCCAGACAACTTTAGCTTCAACTTCATTAAGGACTTCTGGGAAATTCTGAAAGAAGATATTATTTGTTTTATGCAGGAGTTTCACTCTAACGGGAGACTTGTTGTTGGTCAAACAGTTCCTTCATTGTTTTGGTGCCAAAATCATAGTGTCCTCAAAGGGTGGAGGAGTACCGTCCCATTTCCTTAATTGGAGTGATGTTTAAAATTGTGACCAAAATTCTTGCTAATAGACTGAAGAAGGTAATTGGGAGTATTATCTCAGAGTGTCAATCAGCTTTTGTTAGAGGCAGGTACATTCTTGATAGTATTGTCATTGTTAATGAGGCTGTTGAAGAAATGAAAAGGAAAAACGAGAGGAGTTTACTTTTTAAGGTTGACTTTGAAAAGGCTTATGACTCTGTCAATTGGGAGTTCCTTCAATATGTGATGAGGAGGATGGGCTTTCCAGAAATTTGGAGAAGTTGGGTGGCTGAGTGTTTGCGAACTTCAAGAATCTCCGTATTAATTAATGGCGGTCCAACAAAGGAATTAGGTATCAGTAGGGGTGTTCGTCAAGGAGACCCCCTTGCTCCTTTCTTGTTTCTTATTTTGCTGAGGGTCTCAATTCCTTATTATGTAAGGCTGTTAACTCTCAACTATTCTCCGGGTATAAGGTAGGAAGTGCTCAAGTGCTGGTTTCACATCTACAGTACGCGGATGATACAATCACTATGGGTGAAGTCTCTTCATGTAATGTTTGGGCAATAAAAGCAATACTTCAGATTTTTGAAATAGTGTCAGGATTGAAGGTCAATTTTCATAAAAGCAAGCTTATTGGGGTTAATATTGGTGAGGAGTGGTTAACTGTGGCTTCTCAATTTCTAAACTGCTAAGTGGAATCTCTCCCTTTTTCTTATGTGGGCCTTCCTATTGGTGCCAATCCTAGGCGTAAGAAGACTTGGATCCCGGTAATTCAGAAGGTGGAAAAACGCTTGTCAATGTGGAAGTGTAAGATGTTATCCTTTGGTGGTCGTATTGTCCTTCTGCGTTCGGTATTACACTCTATTCCAATCTACTTCCTTTCTTTTTTCAAGGCTCCCAAAGGTATTATCTCTAAACTTAACTCTCTTTTTAATTCTTTTCTTTGGGGGGGGGGTTCTTTAGAGAAAAACAAAATTTCATGGGTAGCTTGGGAGGATGTGTGTCGGGAGAAAAGACATAGGGGTTTGGGAATTCGGGACTTGAGAGCTTTTAATTTGGCTCTTTTAGGGAAGTGGAGATGGCGGTTCTTAGGGGAGAAAGAGAGACTATGGCATAGAGTCCTAGTTTCCATATACGGTAATGGGATTGATAATGTTAGGGGTGGGGTAGCTATGGGATCTACATGGTGGGCAAATGTATGGTCTATTGATAAATGTAATAATATCAGTGTGGATTGGTTCTCTGGTAGTTGTGTTAAGGTTGTGGGAAATGGCTATGACACTTCATTTTGGAAGGATGTGTGGTGTGGAGGTGAGGCTTTTTGTGTTCGATATGCTCGTCCTTTTCTGATTGCTAATAATAAAGATGTGCTTGTAGCTAATATGGCTATTAGAGGACATCAAGGTTTACGGTGGTTGTGGAGTTGGCGTAGGGAACTTTTTCAGTGGGAGCGGGAGTTGCTACAACAACTTATTGTTGATTTACAACAAGTGTGGTTGATTAAAGCTAAACCAGATGGTTGGCGCTGGTCTGGGGATCCTGAAGATGTTTTTTCTGTCAAGTCAGCTTAAAAATCTATTGTTAATGAGCATATACATGCAGTTCTTCCATTGCATAATTGTCTTTGGTCTCTTTTAGTGACGACTAAGGTTTCTGCTTTTGGGTGGAAAGTATTGTTGGATAGAATTCCGACTAAGTTTAATTTAATTAAATGAAAGGTTCTTCAAGAGTCTGCTGGGGGTTGTGTTTGGTGTGGTGAGGGTGTTGATACAGCTTCTCATTTGTTTTTTTAGTGTTATTTTGCCTATAAGGTGTGGATGCAGTGTTTGAAATGGTGTGGCTTTCAGTCTGTTATTTCTAACAATAGTTTGGAGAATTTTCAGCATTTTGTAGGTCTATTAGATGGTGATGTTAAAACAAAGTTACGATGGTCTTTAATATGGTTGGCGGTGATTTGGTCTTTGTGGTTAGCTAGAAATGACATCATTTTTTCAAATAAATATGTACAATTTGCTGAGATCATGAAGCTTATTAAAATTAGATCATGGAGGTGGTTAAAAGCCAAAGATCCTTGTTTCATGTATCCGTTTCTGCTATGGTATTCAGAACCTTTGTCTTGCTTAAGCTCTCATTATGGTTGAAAACTTGAAATTCACATTGGTTGCAAATGATCCTAGAAGTTTATGCAGTTGAGTTATTTCTCTTGTTGACCGGCGTTCAATATTCCAATAAAAGCTAATTGGTTCATCATTTTCTTAGTTGGAGATAATTGGCTTTGATTCTTTTTAGTTAGATTTGTATTGTATGCAGTTTTAGTTTGATTGTCTTGTATTGAGTTGGTCTTATCTGATTTTCTTCTATATGGGTCTATTAGGATGTGTTTATGATTTTGGGTACCTTTTCTGGTTTAGATTAGGGTATGTTGGGTTAGTTTTACTGTTTTATCTCTTTTGTTTTGTTTTTGTAATATTGTAATGGGTTGGAGTACCCCTTGTACTCCCCTTAATTCATTCTTTTTGCTTATAAAAAAACTGATAAATACACATAAAATGATATGCTTATATAATTATTCAATATAACTTTTTTAAAACTTTTTAGATAACAATATAATTTTATATTTTTTTATTTAATTTCAAGTTCTTTCATTTTTTTTAGTTAAAGATAAAAAATTTAAACCAAAATAGTAAAAATAGTATGTGCACAAAAAAAGTAAAAATAGAATAATATGTAAAATATATATTTAGGATAATTTTTATTATATTTTATTATATCATCATCATCAAAATAATAAATATATTTAAACCCATCATCTAACACCCTCAATAAATGAATTATAAGCTCAAATGCTACTTGAAAATAATGTATGAAAAAAAATACTATAAATTAGTGAGATAAAGTCATTTATTAAATACCTTATTTACATAAGCTTTACCTAACCAAATAGACTATAAGGCGGGAGCACATTTGTTTCCAATCGAGTCACATAATCTAAATATGAAGTAATATATTTTAGCATAAATTAACAAGTGTTTCATGCTGTATTTTTATAAAATGTAAGAAAAATAAGCATAGGAATTTTTTTTAAAAATAATTGAATTGATTTTTATTCATAATAAAAAAATAAGTTTTGACAAAAAAATGACCCGACGGATTCTACCTCAAGGTCAACGTTTAAATCTTAAAGTTATTATTTTTAAAAGAATTTTATCTAACTATTATCCCAATTTAAGGATTAAATTTACGTTACGTCGAATGAGATTTCAGATAAAAATAAAAAAATAATCATTATATAAAAAGAAAAAGGGTTGTACTGCTTGAAAAACACATACACTCCAAGCCCAAGATTAAACAAATTCCTGAACATGTGCCTTGTAGTGGGGAGTTGCTTTTAGAACCCCATTTTTGCTATTCGTACTCCCATCATATATCCCCTTCCCCCACCCCCACCGGCAGCCACCCCCTCCCCTCCCCACTCCCCACCCCATTCCTCTTCGGTTGTCCGTGTTCTCCCTCCTTTTTTATTTTTTTTCCAATGTTTTGGGTTTAGAGACGGGATTTTTCCGTCTCTAAACTCGTCTCCGTAAAAAAAAAATTCCAGAACCTTCCGGAATTTAATTTCCGGAAGGTCCCGGAAAATCTTTAACAAAGTTGAAATCCGGAAAGGGGGTGGACATTGGGGGACGAGTTTCCGTCTCTAAACCCAAAACGTTGAAAAAAAATAAAGGGAAGGGGGAACACGGACAACCGAAGAGGAATCGGGGGTGGGGAGTGGGGAAGGGGGAGGGGAGGAGGTGGCTACCGGTGGGGGTGGTGGGTGGGGGTAGGGGGTAGGGATAATATGGGGAGGGGATATATGATGGGGGTGCGAATAGCAAAAAGGGGGTTAACTCCCCCTGTAGCGTTGTGCCGAGACCTGAGAGTTGCGTATTAAAAAATGCAGCCACCTAAATCTAATCCTTAATCCATAATTTTTTTTTTTTTTTTTGTTTTAAATGGCATGGCATTTAGCCATTAGCTTAGCCTATAAAATAAAATAACAGCCACCCATCCACATGTCACGTCCTTAAAAAAAGAAAGAATCAGTTGCATGGTCCATTCAACACGACACCGTTTCCTCTGCCACACGGATCCACCTGAAAAGTGAAATCTGTGGTTCCTTCCTTCTCATTGTTGACTCTCTCTCAATTTCAAGTTGAAAACATTTACATAATTGCTTGCTGGGTTGGTTCTAAAATCTGGTTTGCGAAACTCTTTGTTGAGCTTTGTTCAAGCGCTTTGTATTGATATATATATCACGCCGCTTGCTAATTAGTTTTTGTTTTGTTTTTTAGGCGGGGCGCTTCTGAATTGTGAATTGTGATTTGAATATCAGAGGCAATGGTGAAGGATACTGCCTACTACGACATATTAGGTGTCAATGTTGACGCATCTGCTGCAGATATCAAAAAGGCTTATTATATCAAGGTAATTAATGCCCTTCAATTTTTCTGATTTCAGAAACTCAGATTTGAGGATATGTGAAATTTGATTATGCAGTGTGTTTATATTTTAAAAGGAATTAGGTAAATTACTTATTAAAACCTGACTTAATTCCTTTGTTGTTTAAATTTTTGCCCATTCTGAGATTGGTGCTACACAGTTCACATATCTCAGCTGCTTTGGTTCTTTAAAAATTATGTTAACCGTTTGTTTAAATATTTTTTTTTTATTTTGAATTATTTATCAAATTTTGAGATCAATAAGCCCCAAAGAATGGACTCCAGAGCTTCCCTAGTGGTCTTGTTCTGCCTGCAAATGTGCTCACCACCAGAAAACACTTGAGTGGTGACACAGTGCGGTGCTGATCTTCATCATTGATCTAGTCTGTTGAGATAATGTGTCTGTTCACACTATTTGCTCCCTTTAACCATGTGCTTATTTTATAAGCTTGTGAGCTGGGCTTGGGTGAGTTGTAGGAAAAGTTAAAGAAATAGTGACTAAGACCCAACTGCGATAGTAATTATAGGAGAAGAAAATAAAATGAATCAAAGAAGGTAAAATGAATTTAATTTCTTTTATAAGTTGAAATTAATCTATATATACACCTCAACTTTTTTAGAAGTTCTATCATCTAACTTCTCTATAAACACCTCCAAATTTATAAGGACTTTCTTACAAGTTCATATTCAAGTTGTCGAAAAGCTCCTATAAGTTAGAAGTTAATTCAAACTAAGCCTATATTCCACTTACTTCTAGATTGGATATTTAGATTGCACTTATGTTGGTATTTTATATTTTCTTTTACTCCAGCTTAGAATCTTTTTTTCTCACTTGACAATTCCTTGCGTGCCGTCCTCACCTAGTGGGAAAAAACTTAAAGTCTGTTTGCTTTCCTGTTATGAATTGTAGAATCGATTTTCAAATAATAAAAAAATTATTGTGTTCGCAAAACTTACATTGAGATTGGTGATAACTCCGTTGTCGCATGAGGCAACACATATACAAACGGATCATTAGTTGTTTTTGTTGTTAATGTAATTCCTCTAATGTGTAACTTTAATGACTCCTGATAAATATCTCCCTCCCTTCTGTTTCTCTTCCTTATGCAGGCAAGAATAGTTCACCCTGATAAAAATCCTGGGGATCCTAAGGCTGCAGAAAATTTTCAGGTAAACAATAAGTAGAAAAGTTTTGGCTTCAAATTACTAACTAATATTACTGGATCTTATAAGCTAAATTATTTCCATCTTTCTTACTGTTTGACATTTAGTCACAGTATTAAATGTAGGAATATTATACCTTTGAATCTCTCTCTTTCTATTCAGTTTACTTTATTTTTCCTCAATATATACTTTTATAAGTCTGGTATCTATACCAGATACTTGGTGAGGCTTACCAGGTTTTAAGTGATCCTGAGAAGCGCGAAGCATATGATAAGCATGGAAAGGCTGGAGTATCACCGTAAGTTTATGCAACCTTACATGACTGAAAAGTAATTAACTAATATAGCTTGCGAGCAATTAAGCTCCATCAAATGTTGAAGTGTTGTCTTTGTAATTCAATGTTAGGTCATATAGATTATTGTCAGAAAGAAATTTCTGATTTAGTTGTTTAATGTCTTTCATTGATTTTTCCTTTTCTCTTCACTATATTCAATTATTAGTCAGATTGAATCTGGAACCAAAAATATGTTTTATTCAATGAATATATTCTATTTATGTTCCTGTCCTGATATCAGTGTTGTGTGAGTCTATAAAATGGCTTTACTGACACTGTAAAAGGAAGTAAAAGAAATAACAAGAGGAGAAAGAAATAGAGAAAGCAGAAACCTTGAAGGGCCTGCTTCCTAGTTGCCCAGAGAACCACCCTTATTTTTTCTTGCGAGCCCTTCTCCCCCCCCCCCCCCCCCTCTCTCCCCCCTCTCTTGTACTCATAACCTGTCAGAATTCAACTGCCTTTTTCCCTTGCATCTGCCACATGGGCAGGTGGCTTCTTTCACAGCCCTTCCCTTATTTTCCCTCTCATCCCTTACATTTTCCCATATGGTTCAGCATAGGAGGTCTCCTAACATAGTGTTTGTTTTGTCACAAGTGGTTGCCAACCTCAGAGGTTATGTTTATTTTTGTTGTAAGATAGAAAGCAGGTCTAACCAACTATCTTAGTGAAACTCCTTGAAGATATTTACTGTGTGTTTCGGCTAGCTTATCTTGTGTTTAAAATAACTTGTAATCAAAAATTTTCTAAGAAAGATTTTGGATTTTTTATTTTATTTTTTCCTCAAAGTTAATCAAAATCAAACATGCACTTAGATAGAGTTCCAGAGCTGTTTTCTTAGAGATAATTTGACCTCACTGTGCCAGACTTGTGAATATTTTCCACTATGTTGAGCTATCGAAATTACAGTGTAGACCTAATGCCCAAGGAATCTTACTAGCTGCTGCTAAAAAGTAAAAATCATTTTATTCGAGGTAGAGAGAATGAAATATCTCTCTATATATTGCAATGGAACAAAAAAAAATATATACAAAGGATGAGAGTATCTCCATCCATGATTTCAGAACCGAAATCTGGTACCACAATCAGAATTGATTCTATATTTTACATAGCTAAAACAGAAAGCCAAACAATCATAGCTAATTTACAAGAATACTAAACAGAATCAACTCTTAAATTAGTATCTAACACTGTAACTCCCAAAATTAATATCAATCACAATCAACCCGATTAAGGTTTGATTATTTAACCGGAATCTCCTCTAATTTTCATTATTTTAAATGTTTTCAAATGAATGTTAGTATGTAACAGAATCTTTTACTATATGGTTATAAGGCCGGCTATGCTATGCTATATGGGATGAAATGTTGAGGGGTAAAGAGCCAACAAGAAAGTAAATTGAGTGTCACTAAAATGAGAATGTTAAAATGGATGAGTGGGTACACAAGACAAGATAGGATAATAAACATGATTATTAGAGAGAAAATTAGGGTAGCTCCAATTGTAGAAAAAAATGGTAGGATGTTGCCTTTGGACATGTGTGGAGAAGACTCATAGAAGCACCGATTTGGAGGATTGACTAGATGGAGGATAATCCAATAGCTAGAGATAGAGGGAGACCAAAGAAACCTATAAAGCAAACCATTAAGAGAGATTTAGAGGTAAAGGGTCTATTTTTTAATTTAATACATGATACATGATAGAGAATTATGACATTGTGTGATTCATGTAGCCGACTTCACCTAGTGGGATAAGGTTTGGTTGTTGTTGTTGTTGTTAGTGTGTAACAGAATATTTAAGCATTTGTTTGTTATTTGATTTTTTTTTTCAGAGATTCCATGATGGATCCTACAACTGTATTTGGAATGCTTTTTGGAAGTGAATTCTTTGAAGAATATATTGGAAAACTTGCACTAGCTTCTTTAGCATCTATTGAAATTGAGGATGACATACAGGATCCCGAAGTTCAAAGGCAGAGAATTCAAGAAAAGATGAAAGTATTCTATCTTTTCTAGTGCTCTAGTACAGTTTTTCAACTGCTCCACCTCCCAATATTTTGGTAGCTGAAGCTGTTTCCTAGCTTTGTATCTGTAGGCATGGCAGAAGGAAAGGGAACAGAAGCTGATATCAATTCTGAACGATCGTCTGAAACCGTTTGTTGATGGTAGAGAAGATGAATTTACAGCATGGGCAAATTCAGAAGCACGTCAGCTTTCAAAAGCTGGTAAATTCCTTTCTCGCATCCTGTAATTCCAATACTGTATTATTGAACGATAATCCAGAATTTTGAAGCTTCAATAACTGAAATTTATCATTGTCAAGAATATCAATTTATTATGTATGCCAAATTACCAATATGTGTTTGCAATTGGCCATCAATTAAAGCTTTTTGAGCGCTATTGGAGGTTTTAATATAGAAGGGCTTGAAAGAAATGATACCAGTTTATTGATGTAATAGATTACATGATATAAGTTTTTGTTGGAAAGTTCCACATTGACTAGTGATAAGGCCATTTAATAGTATATAAGCCTTGGGTAGTCCTCACCCTACAAGTTTTAGGCCCAGGTCCAAAATCTAATATGATATCAGAGCCCATCCTAGATCCTTGGACTCCCACCCCTTGTTGTGTCCACGCTCCAGATGTCTAGCCCTGGGCGTGAGGGGGGGGGTGTTGGAAAGTCCCACATTGACTAGTGATAATGCCATTTAATAATATATAAGCCTTGGGCAGTCCTCACCCTACAAGCTAGCTTTTGGGATCTAATAGTTTTGTTTTACTGAAATGTGTTTCAGACTTCAGAGGTGCAAATATTTTGTCTTTTCAGTTTTGAAATATAAATGGAATTTTTCAAATTAAAACTCATAAATTTTTTTGTGTGAAATTTTGAATCTTGCAGAATGCTTCAATATGCTATTTCAATGACATTTCCTTCTTAAGGAAAATGTTCAAATAATTTCTAATTTTTAAGCATATCATACTTGAAGCTTGGAGTATGTTATAGCCCTGGCTTTCTGTAGTTGGATTACTAGGATTCATATTCGGTTAGGGATGTTATTGAGTTGTGCTGAGCTTATACTAGTTGTTGTACCCCATTTGTGTTCGACCTACAAGGCTACAATACAACTTAATGTATGGGACACATGAATGATGATTATATTTCATGCTCATACCATGGAATGAATGATTCTGTGCTTATTAGCAAGAAAAGGCATATTATTGTAGGCCTCATTGTACGCAGTCATGAATGGAGTATGCAATCCCACGTGAAGAGATTATTATCCACCAAAACCATAACTTGTAGACAGCATACCCATCAATAAATTAAATTAAAAATTATTATAAAATATAAATCGGATCTTAACTGTTAGAATATTACTCTTAGAATGCCTTAGAATTTCTCGTTCAAGAGAGGTGGGATTAAGACTCCTTATGCTCAATGTGATGGGATTTAATTTTTTCCCAGCGTACCCGCATTATTTTTTTACAAAGTGATAATTATTTATTAAAATTGGACACGATTGAATTTTTATTTCTCAAATTAATTGTCAGGCCTCATATCACTACTGATTTGAGTAAAATATGAGTAAAAGAGGAATTTGGGGTGTAAAGGGCTGAAACAACATTGTCTATGTGGCAAGGGAGTTGGGGAAGTTAGGAGTGAGGATAAAAAGGAAGGAAGAGAGTAGAGAGGGTGTGTACTGAAATTATTGGATACTTAGATGATGATTGGGTTGGTTCCCCTACTGATAGAAGGGATAACTTAATATCTTAAATAGTAAGAAGCAAATTGAGAATGCATGATTGAGTGTCAAAGGTATGAAGCCATTTCCTCAGCTACTTGCAAACTCATTTGGTTAAAACAGCTACTCGAAGAACTCCAATTCAAAGAGGTTGTGCAAATGGCACTTATCTGTGATAATCATATTGCATTACGTGTCGCTTCCAATCCTGTGATTCACTAGAGGTCCAAACATATGAGGAATTGGAGCTGAGGAACTCTAATAACATAACAAGCTCGGTGCATATAACCTATATGCTCTAGTTTGAAGGGAAATGTTGGAAATATGTAAATAATGTGAACAAGCTAATAATATCTTGTAATTATGGTAATTAGGATATTTTGAGATTATTGTAATTATTAGTGCATATAATTGATGATATAATTAAACTATCTAATATGACCTATATGCTCTTGAAAGTTTTAATGGTTAAGAGGTACCTTTAGGGAAAATGATAATAATGTCAACACAGTGTACATAAGAAGGATGGTATAGCTAGTATAAAATTCATTTAGGAACAGTATATTAGTATATGTTAGAGTCTCACATTGCCTAGAGATAAGGCCAAATTATAGTATACAAGTCTAGGGCAATCCTCACTCTACAAGTTAGCTTTTGTGGTTGAGTTAGGCCCAGGTCCAAAATCCAAGAGTTCACTCCTGGTTCTTTTCTTCCCCTGGAATTTTGTTAGCTCATTTCTAACATTGTTTTCAGCTTTTGGAGAGGCCATGCTACATACAATTGGTTATATCTACACACGAAAAGCAGCAAGAGAACTTGGAAAGGATATGCGGTATATGAATGTTCCCTTTTTGGCAGAGTGGGTACGAGATAAAGGACACCGTATAAAGTCACAAGTGACGGCAGCCTCAGGTAGTAGACTGTTTATTATTATATTTTGTTAATCTATGAAGTTGAAAAGATATGGGCGTTTCTCAAATTTGGAAGGTTCTAATGGAACTTAACCACTTCTGTAGGAGCTGTGTCCCTGATTCAAATACAAGAAGAGCTCAAGAAGCTAAACCAAGGAGAAAACAAAGAAGAAAACATGGTGAAAGCTATTGAAGATAAGAAGGATGCCATGATTAATTCCCTTTGGCAGATCAATGTGATTGACATTGAATCAACTCTGTCACATGTCTGCCAAGCAGTAAGTTGCAGTGTTTGCTTTCTGTAGCTTGAAAATAATAGTCTTGACTGGTAACTTACAAATTATACCTTCCCCCTACTTACCTGCCATGCATGGCATTTGTTAATGTGTGGTTTTATGACCCAAAAAATGGCAACTTGGTGTGATAAAGCTCCTGTCATGGTAGGGTCTTGGGAACTGGGAAGGGTTGGAAATAATGTGGATCTATTATAGGTAGTCTTACCTTGCATTTACAAGAGGCAAATTTCATGACTCAAACCTGCGACCTCTTAGTCACATGAAGTTTTATGGCCTACTTGGAAGAAATTTCACTTTGCTGACTTTTTATTACTTTTTAACCCTAGCTTCCTGTATAGACTTTAGACCAAGACATTTATTCTAGAAACAAATTGGATCAAGTGCTATTATCTTTTATCTTGGAAAGCTAATGGTGAACCTGAGCTCTCCATGCATATTTACCCGCATATTGAACTGAAATTCATGCAATAGTATAACATTTATATTGAAATATCAATTAATCACAAGTTTTAAGGAAACAATCTTGTTATTTTTCTCAGGTTCTTAAAGATCCTAGTGTCTCCAAAGATGTTCTGAGGTCTCGGGCCAAAGCATTGAAAAAGTTAGGAACTATCTTTCAAGTAAGGGTTTTGCCACAAAGCAAGGATTTCAATTATCTCCTGTTACATTTTGTTTCTAAGAATGCTTTTCTTCTCAGGGTGCTAAAACTGCTTACAGCAGAGAAAACAGTCTACGCCGAGAAGGTGACAAACAGGTAGATGCTGCTTCCTCATCATAGTCATCTTGTTCCGTTTGTTTGATATGATTGTGTGTATTCAGTTATATTCTTATTGCCTTCTGGCTGTCAGTGGAATTTGAACCCTGTTTCTAGTACTTTTAATAGGCATGGTATGTATTTTTACTTTGACATGTGAATTGGACTAACCTGCCATAGTGCCATCTTTGCATGAAGCTTTCCAGCTTCTAGTTTGTCAAGCAAGTGCCTTTCTCTTATGAGTGCTGTAGTATTCCCTCTAAACTTTTGCATTGGTGATAGCTCAAATTCTCAGCTGTCCATCCTTAATTCCTAATTCCTTGGAAATGGATAGATCTTTACTTATTTATTTCTTTTCTTGTGTATTTCAAATGCTAGTAAAAGTGTTTTTAAAATTGGATTTAACTAGTTATTTCAACCAGTTAAATTGGAAATTAGTTCAGGTTGAACCATTGAATCGCTTTATTACTAGTGGCATTGAATCACATGCAAGAAATTATGTAGGGAGTATGTGTATTCACAGAAACACAGTTTTTGTCGTATGATTGTATGATTATAATTGATTTCACTTCGTATTTTTCAATACATACACTTGGATATAGAGCCAAACTCATAATTTATTGTGTAATAATTTGTCATTTTATATAATCATGTAGATGATATTGTTTTTGTAATAACATGTAACAAAACTTAGTTTTATAAAGTTAAATAATTAATTTAGTAAGATTAAAATGAAATATGATACTTTTGTAAAAATAAGTTGCTTTATATATGTCAAGGTTTTAAAACATGGTCCTTGATCGTGATTGCGGCTGCAAGATCATAGTTTTTGAAGTCTGTGACTGCAATTGCAGCCACATTTGCTTGTGATTGTAATATAAAAAAGGGTTAAATATGTTTTTAGTTCCTGAAATATAGTTAAGATTTGATTTTAGTCCCTGTAATTTAAAGTCGGTGGTTTTGGTCCTTTAAAAATTAAAATACATCAATTTAGTCCTTATCGATAAAGATTTGTAGTTAATCCGTAGCAAAATCTGTAGTAAAACTAGACAATAAGGACTAAATTGGTGTATTTTCAATTTTTGAGGAACCTAAACCACTGGTTCTAAATTACAGGGACTAAAACCAAATCTCGACTATATTTTAGGGACTACAAACATATTTAACCCTATAAAAAAATTGTGATGTAATTGCGACCTTGATTTAAACCTTTGATATTTTCAATAAGTTATATTACATGTATGGAAATCTATTGTATGTCCAACAAGTTAACATCTTAGCGTGCATTTGATTTTCATTACTTTTTGTGAAAATGACGTTTTGAAAAACTTTCTCAGTAAAATTTTAATTTTAAAGTTATTTAAAATTCTTCGTAAGTTAATATAAACATGCATGCTAATATGCTATTACGTTTTATATTTTATTTTAATTTTTTGTTACATTTTATCTTAAATTTTGATTGCAATAGATTTCTTTAAGTCATGCATATATGTGTTTTTGTTACTGAAAAAATTGTCTTTATAGGTTTTGAATTATCAATTTATGTTTTGTGCATGGTATATTTGTTTCGGCTCTTTTCACGACCACGATTTTCTATATTAATATGTTCACAACAACATATGTCATAGTAATGAAAGTAAAACCTCTTCCCTTAGGCAAGTTTGATTTGGGCAATAACTAAAATCAAGTTAATCAACACTTTTTTTTTTTTTCACTTACGGTGAAAGATTGAGAGACATGAGCTCCATGACTTCATGCTTGAGTGTTTAGTTGTGTATTGTATGGAAAGCCCTAGACGACCTACTTTTGTACCTATGTTTATCATGTGCATTTTTCTTTTGAAATAGATGGAAAATATTATAGAATAGATAATAAGAAAGTACAAAATAATTACTTGTTAGTAGAACAAATTCTAATGTGGTAGAATGCCCTGAAGCCATCTAAAATCCCACTTGGTGGGCATCCCTTTCCAGGGAGATCCCCTGGCGCCCAGGGATTAGTTGAGTAGCTGTAACTGGGTAAAACTACGTGCGATTTAGGAATGTCCAGTAATCCTCTAGGTTGGGCTTTTGCTGGTCTGCCCAGTATGCTAGTGGCGTTCTCTCGGTAGGATTAGAGGTGCCATCTCCTTCCCACCATTCTCATTTACCAAAAAAAAAAGTAATAAAGTTTGTAACACAAGGTGGAACAATGATTTTGGACCACACGACAAAATAGAAAATAGAAAAACTAAAATAACCCAGGTAAAAGTGTTAAACCAACCGTCATACAATTGATCCATATTCTAATGTCCAAATTAGACGGTATATATGGGTCTTGGTATAGTACCCATGTAAAATAATGGGTTTAGATACCATTGATTTTGTGACCAATAGATAAAGAGTAATATTTAATTATAACACTTATATAATTAAACTTTCAATTACTTCATTGTCCCCTATTTTTTTAAGTTTAAAATTTTTATTAATTCAATTTTGTTTTTTTTTTTAAAAAATGTTTACAGGATTACAATTGAAATTAAAATTGGAATCACACACCGGTTAAAGGACCCTAAGAGTTTTGTCTTTTCTCTCGTACCCTCTACTCATTCATCGTTATGTAGCCCGGGATCAATGTAACATTTTTTCTTACATTTTTTCCAGAATATTTGTCCATGTCTTCCTCTTCTCCGTTAAACGTTTTGTAATCGAACCAAAATTTGAAGGAAGTATACCGGAAGCGAGTTGGAATGGAATGCTCAGATTCGTTTGAAATTCCCCAATTTTGAATGCACGGATTCATTTAACATATTTGTTTCACAATTTTGGAATGTACAGCTGATTTTTCTTCTTTTTAAATTCTCTTATTTCATAGTTTAGGTTTATTTCTTAGTTGATTCAAATTTTCCCTTTGTGTAGGTATATTATTAGATATTATTCTTTGAAGTTTCTCTAAGGCTGAACCGATATTTCATTTTTTTTATATTTTTCTTCTATGAATTTAAGATTGCATTCAACCCCCTTCAACAAAAATCCCCAATTTGATTGTTGAGTTTGGAATGAGCATATGGACAAAGAAATTGATACTTTCCGTATTTTTAATTTTTTAATAACAATAATAATATTTTAAAATGAATTAATTAACTGGGTTTTAAATTTTATAAGAAAAAATATTTTTAAAAGATCATAGTAAAAAGTATAATAACTAAATCTTTTCAGGTAAAACTATAAATAATATTAAATGTCTTAGTTAAATGAAAATCATTCTTTTATTAATCAAACAATCAATCGTACGTATCAAAACCCTTACTTTTGATATGGTACTGTAGATATTCTCTGTGTATATGTGTCAAGCTATTTTTTACTTTGAGTTATTCAAATAGTCTCTCACGAAATAAGTGATAGATTAATCTTTTAAGATACTCTTAGGAGTCAAAGTCCAACAGTTTTTTATTTTTTAATACACATTGGATGTGAATATCAAATCTTGGATCATGTAGTAAGTGGTTGTTTGGTTAAAATTTTGAGCATCCAGAACCACGTTTTGACCAGTCAAACGTGGTTAGAGAAATTTTGCATTTCGTTTGGATAAATTTGTTTGCTACAGTGAATGTATTTCTGATCCCTTCAAACGTGGTTTGGTACAATTGGTTGTCCAATTGATTTTGGCAAGATCAGTTTGAAGCTTTGACCATCCTACCCCTATCAATGATAAATTTGTCCACTTCTATTTATCTAATAAAATAAATAGTAAACCTATTTTAGTAATTTTATATCCAAAAGTGATTCTACTTTATCTCATCCAAACAAAATCAATTTGTCTCAACCCACTTTTAGAATTATCTATCCAAACAAAAATCAATTCTACCAAAATCAATTCTACCCAAATCAATTCCTGCAAACTGTAAACCAAACGAGCTCTTAATAATTTCGTCATTGAATTTCTCCGACTTCCATTTGTGTTTTGGATAGTAAAACATTCACTGTTTAAAATGATAAACAACTTAACATATGAGATGACTTTTTCATACAACACAAAACATACAACAACTCATACAACACACTTTTTCTCTCTATCTCTTCCTATCACATCCCACATTTCTCTCTCTTTTCTCTCTTTCCCTCTCTATGTTGTAGATGTACAACATGTACAAACAACATTTCTCTTAACATATACATTCGTGGACAACTTACAAAAATTCCCAAGAAAGAAAACAAGTTGAGTCATGCTGGATCAATGAAAAATTGACAATGGAAATTGTGCACTAGATAGTACCATTGGATAAAATGAGTGACAGAATAAAAAGTAAATCAAAACTCAGAAGATTTGAATATACTAAGTGCTGCAATATACTGAGCGCACTCCTAACAATGCCAACAAATCTTTGTACAAGAGATCAATGTCAAAAGTTTGCTTTAAAGCAGAGATGGCGTGGAATGTGCACTTGAAGAGGATTTGTATAATAAAATCATGCTTTTATACTATTATAAATGGATGGTTTATAATGATGTGATGACCAATATTGAAATGACAAACTAATCCTTACTAATTAGATTTATATCATCTTAATACAAGCATGCATGCAAAAGGATAAACCAAACAAAATACCTTAGCGAAAAATTATTCAAAAGGTAGTGGAGGTGGGGTTAAAGAAATTCCTGAATTAACAATTAATTTTGGTAATTTTTATACAATTGGTAAGGCAGAGTATTCTAATCCTTTGAGTTTAATAAAAATGGAAAAAAATCTTATATATCTTAAACCTTCATTTTCGTGCAGTACATAATTAAATAAAGTATTTAATTAGAGTTTAATATATATATATATATATATATATATACATTGTCAGTGTAAAAATATTTTACACAGACATCCAATAATGTGTTGTCGCGTCATTTATTAAATTTAATAACATATGACGTGTCATATTTATTAATGATGTGATAGCACATCATTGGATGTCAGTGTAAAATATTTTTACACTGACGGTGTATATCAATTAAATCCATTTAATTAACTCGTAATTACAATATCATTTTTCTTTTGATTAATATATAGGTCAGAACATGACAAAACAAAATATACAAGTTTTGTTAAAAACAGAGTAGAACATGATAGTATAAAGTAAAAAAAGGGGAAAAAAATTGATTCATTCTGGTTTCAGTTATAAAAGTAAAACCAAGAATTAACGGAATAGAACATACTATTTTGTTGCGTTGCCAAAACACTAGCTTAGGATTGTTCCATCAAAGTTATATGTGATGTGTGTTATGTTAATTAGTCCTTGTGAGTTGACCAATTAATTATTAAGCCCTAATTAGAGAGGTGAAGAAGAATCTTCCGAGAAGATAATAATGCTTGACTTAAGGGATCCTAAAACCACTTTGAAGAAAAGAGATAAGAGTATTTAAAATGTTGAGTGCTCATCTTTATTCTCCACCAATGTCCTTTCATTGTTAATTGGTGCATTGTCCTTGTCGTTAAGGATAATTGGAAGCACTTGCAAAGCACAAATACTATTTTATGCCAACCTAATATCACTTTTTGCAAACAATTCCTTTGGACTGATGTCCCTTTAATCCCTACGCGCATGCTTTCTATATTTCCATTTCAACCCCCTTTCAATTTGAGCTAGCTATAATAAAATTTAGCCTACTGGATGAGATCAAATTCATAATGCTAAATACATTATGATATAGATTATGATTAATATCGTGTCAATCATCAGCTACTGGCCATCAATAATGTTTTCTAGGAATGTTTATAAATTGGAAAAGATATGGATTTTGAGGAGATCAGTTATTCAATCCAATCCCATTGATTTTCTAAATTTATCACCAATTTAGTTTGATTTTAAATTTAAAATCAATTTAATTAATTTTAATTTAAAATTAAACGGCTCAACCGAGAATCAAACCAGCATTTCATACATTAAAAAAATGATCATTTCATAAATAGTGGAAATATAAGTGTCAAAAAATCGATTTGGATGGGTCAATTTCAATTTTTTTATTTAAATCTAAAATATTTTGTTTATATAAATAAATATATATTTTTAAAAATTACACATAAATATATCGATTATTTAGTCAATCATTATTAAAATTTTATCTATAACACATATAAGGGTCCTTTATGTTAGCTTATTTTACTCGATATATATTAATTTATAACTTTATATATGTTGATTTCTTATGATTTTATGTTATTTTATTATTTAAAAATATTAAAGTACATATTCAATTGTTACTGGTCTGATTATGATCCAATCACGATTGAATCAAGGAACCGTGCATCAATGTCTTCAAGGTCAGCCGGTAAAGCAACCATTTTAGGCCTCCCCTGTTACAAGGCCTCAAATTTTTTATATATATTTTATATATTAAAATTAAGAGTAAAATATGCTTGTTCCTGTAAAATTAAATAAATTTAATTTTTATTTTCATAACTTAAAATTAGTGTGTTGAGACTCTATTTTTAAAATTATCTCAAATTAATTTTTATCAAGAGTGTTTTTAGTCTTTAGTATTTCTTATCAGTTATATTTTTATTCCCTAGCGAGAGGGGTGGTAAAGATTAATTTGAGGTAATTTTAAGAAAGAGAAACTCAACACATTGGTTTTAAATTATGAGAATCAAACCCAAATATGCTTAAATTTATAAAGATTAAAAACATATTTTACCTAAAATTTAATAGTCTTTATATCAAATATAAAAATGTGACTAATTATTAGTTTATAGATAATAATTAAAAATACTTTTTTCTTATAAAAAATAAATTTAATTTAAGTTTCTTTTCATAAAAATAGACTTATATTTTTTTAAAAAAATGTCATTTCTGGTCTTTTATTACTTAGAATTAGGCCTCCTTATATAATTTACTTTAGGTCTACATATACGTTAGGTCGGCCCTGAATGTCTTCATCGATTTAATTACTACACTAGTCTTGTTTTAAAAACATTGATCTTAACTTCCTTTTCACTTGAGGAATTAAAAAATAAATCTTAAAATAGATAATAAATATAATAAAAAAGTAATTCAAAAAGACAATTTTTTTTCTTCCACAACCACCAAGAGTATGTGGATCAGTTGATATAACTCAACTGGTGATATTTCAAACTCTAGTATGCAGTTACCTTAAATATTCTAGTAGGGAGCCAAAGTTTTTTTGCCTCTTTATAATAGTGCTACTTAACTCTAGTAGAATTGCGTCATGTAAATGTTATATTTATGATCCCATACAAAAAAAATTGTCTAAAGTTATTATTATTACAAAAGAATATTCACAACTCTATAATTTTATTTTTATTTCAACACGTACATATTAATAAAAACTTATAGTCTAACAAATTATCTTTATCAGGTATTAACCACATGTGTCTCCTATTACCAAGGGTAATTAATCTTGTTCGGGGCTTAATAGTTAAGGCTCATCACTCCTTCCTGAGAGTGTGTTTAGTGAAGATCGAACTTGAGAGTGAGCTATTCCCACAATTTAAGTCTATCTTATCAATTGAGCGACAACTATTTATTTGGTTTTAATCACAACTATTCCCACGGGCTATCTTTATTTACTAAAATATATGTTTATTCAAATGTTTATGGAAAAATATATCTCTACTTAATTTTTTTGATAAATTTGTATAATTAAGTTTTTTTAATAATTTTATAAATATGTAAGAAGAAGGAAGATATGTAAGTATGACTTGTATAATAGTAAATTTATAAATAAAATTATATATGCGTGCATAAGTTTAACTTAAATGGATTGATTAATTTTTAAATTAATCAAATCAAAAATCAAATCTAATCCAATAAAAGAATTCAATTTTTATATTATCAGTTGAATCAATTTTCAAATTAAATTTCAGATAACCTTTTCATTTTTATTAAATTAAATTGAATCATTTTATACACACTCTTAATATTCCTTTGGGCCACATAACAGATGGAGTTTCAAGTTGCTTTTAAAGCTCTTTTAACTTCAAAAAACAGCAAATTAAAATATGGTCAGAAATTAATAAAAGTTTGGTAGCTAGGGTAGAAATTAAATTTGATTTGTTGTAAAGCTAAGGGGCACCCCTATAATTTCCACTCTGGTGTTGAACTATTATCCTAATTAGTATATGTCATTCCACTAACTCCTTAGACCTAATTAGTGCCCCAACAAAAGCAAAGTGGTCTCCATATACCTTTTCTGTTTGAATATACTAATTAATTAAAGAGCACAAAGAGTGCTTTCTTATTACAAAATAAAACTGTCAACTTCATCAGTTTTTTTTAGGGAAATTAATTGCCTCATGCAATATACATAGGAAACACCTCCATCCAGTTTTGTGAGAGCAAGCACATGTAGAAAAGATAGCAAGTTGCACATAACAATAACATGAGTCTCATGCATCTCACTAAGCTCACCCTCCTCTTCCTCCTCATTTCTGCCTCACTTTTATCAACTTCTTTTGCAGGTTGGTTCTTTTTAGGTCTTCTCTGTTGGTGTCAGAGATAGTGCATGCTAATGAACATAACAAGGATGTTAATTGTTTGGCTTAGCTTAACCTTGATGTGTGTGGAAATTAAATTAATTAATTTAATTTAGTGTGTATATCTATGAGAGATTTGGGTTTGATTCCATATCTGCTTCTTCTGTTTCAAGTCTCTTAAGTGCAAGGCATGTGATGAACTATATATATAATTAACTTTTTTTAAATAGAATTTTTCATTATTATATATCTTGTGTGTATATATACTATAAGATCTGAAAATGTTGGATGAAAGAAAACTTTACCTATATATGCTTGCTTATGCATATATGCAGGTCGTCGAGGACCAAACGTTATCAGAAACTTGGATGAAGATGTTAATGCAGTCCAAGAGGTATATATATATATATGTCCATGAACAAGTTGCACCTTTCTCTCTTCACTTCAAAAGCATATATACATTAATTAATTTGCTTTAATTTATTAGAAATCTTGAAAATTTAGCTACTTGAACATCACCAATAATTTCTTTATGTATCTCACTACACTCTATTCCCTCTTCTCTCTCTCTCTCTAATTTGTACCTAACTAAATATGGTGCAAAACTCATGAACTACCATACTGTCTCTCTGTTTGAAAGAACTCATGAAAACATGTTCTCTTTTTCAATTCCTAACTTTGATTTATAAACACCTTAAGAGTGTTATCACTTGACACCTCTCATCAATTTTTTTTTTATCATATCACATTATTATAATTATATTTATCATTTTTCTCTTTTTTTAACTGGAGATGGTGTTCATTCAATATTTTCCTTTACCTCTCCCTCTTCAATTTCTTCATATTTATTTTTTGTGGCTATACACACATAGATACACAAATAAATCGTATAAACTAAAAGAGGTTTATTATAGTTTTCAAATTTTCATGTTTTATTAATTTTCTAGAATTTATTTGAAGTTTGATTTCATTATATAAGTTGCTATATCTACTTATATATATATGTACATGCTTGTTGGTTTATATATTAGGGAACAGCAAGCAAGGCACTGAATACGGAAGAAGTGAGGAGCATCGAGGAGAGGCTTCTTAGGGCTAACACAAGAGACTATGGACGATATGATCCATCACCAACTTTTTCTAAGCCTCCTTTCAAGCTCATACCTAATTGAATTCACGTTCAATATATGAGTCTGGAAAGTTGGAATCGGAGGAATAATTAAGTACCATAAATAATCCACTTTTTATCATATTGTAATATACGCATGCCATATAATATAAGTATAAACACCTAGTCATGTTTTGAACTCTAATAATTTTGTAACATAAATATATATATGGATAGAAGAAGAGGTACGTATGTTTTATTACTATAGCTCTTGTTTTGTTAATTGTATGCGTCGATATATATATACTTGGTATTATCTTAATTATTTGCATATCGTGAATCTCTGTACTATACTCATATTTATATGAATGAAATAATTAATGGGATCAATTATGTATATAGATGCTGCGTTCGAGTGTCTTTGCTCGTGCTTTGCAAACATAAGGATAATGATAAATTAGTTTGTTAAATTGGCTAATATATATATATATATGGTTCGTTTAGAATTCAATATTGCATGATAGGCCAACTGGGTGAAGAATATAATTAGTTTGTTAAGTGATTTTAGCCCATTTAACCTAGCTACAAGATAAAGGAGTCAATAAATCATAAATGTAAATGATTAAGGGTCCGTTTTGATTTACAGTTGAGTAGAATTGATTTTAGAAATGAATGGTTGAGATGAATATAATGCACACTTTACGAAGTACTTTGGACGGAAGTGATTTAAAATCAATTCTGCAAAACCATAATTTTGTTCTGAGAATTTAAAACAAACAGGGGCTAAATTTACTTTAATCCGATATCTATAAAAATCAAGCTCAACCTACATATATGAGAATAAACGTGATGGCCTATGCCTATATATGCGTTTTGACATTCCTACTTTAAACTCAAATTAAAGAGCATTTAAGTGGCATAAAGTTAATTTCTTTAAGAAATAATATTATTTAATTAATCCCAATATCGAATATGCCTAAGTTGTTTTATCTGCTTTGCCTCTTCATACTAGGTACCTCCTATGTATACACCAAAATAAATAAATGATTAGTTTAAGTGGAGACTGATATGGGA
Source organism: Sesbania bispinosa (assembly GCA_026901365.1). Classification (NCBI taxonomy): domain Eukaryota; kingdom Viridiplantae; phylum Streptophyta; class Magnoliopsida; order Fabales; family Fabaceae; genus Sesbania; species Sesbania bispinosa. The sequence continues at coordinate 1,576,966 of QLOH01000174.1, forward strand.
GCTGAGGAGGTTGGAAAAATTGAAAGTGAGTGAAAAAATATCACCAAATGCTTATAATACGTGATGGACTAAATATTAATTTTATGGTTTCACCTTTCATCAATAGAACCTTGTATATTGAGATGATCAGAAATGTGATGTTTTTTTATGTAAAAGTGTAATAATTAAATGAATTTTAGGGGAAAATAATATAATATTAAAAAGTAGCATATCTATCTATATATATTTATTAATTCTGTTACGTAATAAAAATTAGAGTTTCGATATTTTAAATAATATAATTGAACAATATTTTCTTGTTAATATGTTCTGTTTGTTAATTTATTTTGGCAGGAAAAGTGATTATATGGTTAAAGCCTTAAAGAGACTAATGTTAAATACACATATAATTATATAATCATATACATCACATATCTACATAATTTTTTCCATTTAATTATAGTTGATACTATTACAGTATTGTATGTTTGTTTTGACATTGAAAAATAATCAAACTCAAGTTTAGATCTCTTAACAAAAGAACACACATAAGCGTTTAAAACATGAGTTTATCACATTATAACATTATATTAAATATATATACTCTTATACTTTATTTGGTTGTGTAGAAGTAGTGGGGAGTAGGGAGAAAGAATAAGAGGACTTCTCTCATGTGGTGAGTTTATCGAAGAGAGAGGGGATAAAAGAATTTAACTTAAAAGGAGTATTTTAGGATATAAAAATTTAAAAGAGTGAGATTTGGATGTGTAGGATTAATTGTCCATTTGGTTTACGATAATGTAAAAATAATTTTAGAATTAATAGTTGAAAATAAATTATCCATATTTTACGAAATAAGTTGCATCATTCAGAATTTAAATAAACTGACACTAAAAATGGGTTAGGATTTTTTTTTTGGACAAACACTAAAAATGGGTTAGGTAAAAATCAATTTCCGAAGGAATTCATAGTTGGGCCACAAAGACTGAGGCTGAGGCTGATGCTTCATTGTTCTAATTTATTTTGTCAAACTTTGTTCTAAGTTTGTCGGTTTGTTGACCAAAAAGAAATGTTTGTTAGTTTGACTCTGAGGATTTGACCCAAAAAAAAAGGGGACTCTGAGGAGCCTTTGGGCTTCTGTTAATTATCCGTGACTATTTAAAGGCAATGCTTGCGTTTTCGAACAAAAAAAAAAGGCAATGCTTGCTATGCACCGTAGATCTGAGGTGGGGAGTTGCTTTTAGAACCCCTTTTTTGCTATTTGCACCCCATCCCATACCCAATTCCCCACACTACCCCTACCCCTACCCCTACCCCTACCCCTACCCCCAACCCATGGCCCACCTCCTCCTCCCTTCCACTGCACCTGCAGCTTCCCCCTCCCCCACCGTCTCCCCTCCCCCACTCTCCACCAATGTTATAAAACTTGGACTACATTGACTCGGTCGGGGTACTGGTTAATGGGTCAATGGTCGAACCAGTGAGTCACTGGTTGAACCGGTTAAACTGGTACATATAAAAATCTATAAATTTTATGTTGATGTGTGATGATTAAATTGATAAAATCATTAATTCATGTTATATTAATAATTAATTATATTTAAACTTTTATATAATATTAATTTTGATTAATTAATGAAAAAGGAAAATGATAATATTATGATTACACATTAATTTTTTTTCACTTTTATTTTATACGTTTTTATATGAATAAGGAGGAGAAAACTTTTTTTAATATTTTTTTTCATTTTTAAGAAATATAAAATATAAGTGTTAAAAATTAGATATGATTACTATTATTATTATTATTTATAAAAGAATAAAGAGTTTTGAAAAACAAATCACTGTCAGCTTAGCGGTCAGCAATTGTGGGAAGGTAATATGCCATCTAAAGATTCTAAACAATATACGTGAATTCTACGGTGAGGTACCTTAATAGGTGTCTCACCGTGTACCCCTTGATTTAGGGGTTTTTAAATAAAAATATAAATTTTAGAATTTGCAATATGGTCCTCCTAACTTTTTAGAATTTATAAAATGATCCTCTTAAATTTACAATATAGTCCTCTTAAATTTTTAAAATTTGCAATATGGTCCTCCTAAATCAAGGGTACACGGTGAGGCACCTATTAAGGTACCTCACCGTAAAATTCACCAACAATATATTGTATATATATTAAATAGCGCATGTATATTACAAAGGAGTCATGAGGCAAAGTGGTTAGTGTGTTGCCCTACAGCTTCCATGTTCCGCGTTCGACTCTCAGCTCAATCGGTTTGAAGCACGAGACAGGCCGAATTTGACCGGTTTAAAGCCGGGCCAATGATGTCAGCACTGGTTGAATCTCACTTCCGATCCAATAACCGGACCGGTTACAAGTCCGGATTCCGGTTGAACCGGTCGGTCCGGTCCGGTTTTCACAACACTGCTCTCCACCCCATTATAATATTTTTTCATACACATAACTTATATTTAAAAATGTTTTCAAAACCATGTGTCCATATGTCTGTTGTCAACTTCTATTATAGTAGTAACATTGTCAATTAGTTAACTCAGCAATGTTTTTATTTTTTTATGTTTGTGTGATAGATGCCCTTTTATATGCACTAGAAAAGTAAAATATCTACTATACGTTCTCCTTCATTACAGGTGTGCAAGTTATCCTGTGTCTTTTGAATGCTCCTTTGTCTAATGCTCTTTTTATTTATTTAATAAAAAAATGGCTAAATTAATTAACAGCACAAAATCAGGTCGACAGTAAAGATTATTTCAAAACATTTATAAGTGTGGGGATTGATTAAAAAAGAAATATATATTAGATCAACAGTTTCTTTGGAACAAGTTTCTAATCAGCTGCTTTCAATTAATTAATTAAAATTTAATTATTTTCATTAACTATGCCTCATATGTCTCATGACACATTTATTATTCATTAATTTTATTTAATGGTAAATGAAAAAGACAGTGGGTGAAAATTAAGAGTCAGTTTAATTTGAGAAAATATTTTCTCTTTTTATTAATAATTATAAAAATTATTTTATTTTACATTGTTACTTATTTTTGTATATTTAATTTATACAGAAAATAATAAAAATGACATTTTTTTATTGATTTCGTTATCTCTACCGACATTGTTATGAAAGCATTGTAAAATTATTTCCGTTTCCTTTATATGCGTAACAGTTTTTAGGTAATCCAACGCAAGAGGATTTTCTTGTTCTATTTCGTCTCTTTGGGTTTATATCACTTCAACTGTGCCAGCTAATAACACTGCACAATAACTATAATTTTAACCTTGTTATGATTGGAGTGATCACAAAGCAATACAATCTCTTACTTTACCATTTCCTATCTCAAATTAAAATATTAACAACTCAATAAAAAATGAGAAAAGGGATTATGCACTGACTGTGTAAAATTTTTTACACTAACGGTTAATCACAACCCTTGATTTATGGTGAGTTTGTTGACTTTACTAATTAATATTTTAAAAGTCATATAAATAAAGAATCATGATTAAATGTCAGTGTAAAACTCTTTTACACTGTCAGTGCATACTAATTAAACTCATAAAAAATATCTTAATAATTACTTTTTTTAAATGTCAACATTTAATCAAAACGACAATAATTATACAAGGAAATGGGCGAGAGAATCTCCTCCTATTCTGACACAAACATCCAAATTATAAAAAGATAATGTTTTTATTTATGTAAAATACAATTGAATTGATTTTATTCCTATAAAAATAAATTTTTATTTTCATAAAATAAAAAATGTGACATTTTAATCTTTATATATAACTAATTTTTTATCCATGTAAATACATCCATATTTATTTTAATCCTTAAAATAAGTGATTTTTGGTGATTTTGTGAATATTAATTAGAGATATCAAACAACAATCTTAATAATTTCTTATTTTGTGAAGATCAAAACAAAAAAAATCTTACAAGGTGAAAATCAAGTAGACTTACGGGACCACAAATATGTTTTAGCATTATAAAAATTAACTTCCCATCTAATTTCTTTATTCCCTCACCATTTTTTATTTTTAGAAATTAAAATGACTTATCCCACATTTTCCAGGGATGAAAATGATTTTTCACTTATCATATTTACGTGCCCTTGAAATATTATTTTTAGGTATAAAGTTGTTAGAGTCTCACATTGCCTAGAAATAAGGTCAAAATATAGTAATATAAGTTTTGAGCACTCTTCACTCTACAAGCTAGCTTTTGAAATTGAGTTAGACTCGTTGATCCAAAATCTAAGAGATGTTGCATGATTCAATAATGCAATAGTGTATAGTTAGACTTATTTGTGCACCTAAAGAAGAGGTGTTTCAGTAACTCAATTAATAATTAAGTTGTAATCATCTTCCAAATGTCATAAGCTTTAAAGGTCCTCAAATTAATTGCCCCATCTAGCTAGGAGTATATATGTTTTGTGCGAGTAACCTTATAAGATCAATTTTTTAATTCTCGAATTTTAAGCAAGGTTTGGTATATATAGGACAGAATGGTCTATCTTTTACCAACTCTAGCACTACAACAAAAATAGTTTTTAACAACAATTATTCAGTGGCAATAAGCTAATTGCAGGCATTTCATCATTTAATCCATTTTTTTATGGCAAATAAATATTAGTCGGTAAAAATTCAGTATATAGTGACAATTATCGTAAATTGCCGGTAAATCTAATGCTCTCACCCGTCAAAGTGCTTTCACAAATTTCATCTCCCTATAATTTTTTATTATTCCAGAACTTTTTTAGCTTCTTCTTTCTCGTTTTGTCCTTCAGCAGTAAAATCCCTAACCCCTAATCCCTTCTCTCTCACTTTTTGAATGGTCCATCTCCAATTGCTTATCCATGGCACTTGATTCCTTAACTGTACTCACTCTCCGCTTTGAATTCAACCCTACCATTGAAGTGCTTGTTCGTCGTAGTGTTGTGTTCAAACTCGAGATCATAAGAGTTGCGTCGCTGGTGCTGAGTGTGAAGCCCTCCTCTGCCTTTCGCCGGCGACCTTGACCGCATCGGAGAATCAATTTGGAGCAGAAAAATCACCATTGAGACAACCTCAAGGAATCAATTTTTTCAAATGTCAAGATCTTATGAAGTTCATATGCTTACTTGCTGTGAGTGTTAGTACAAATTAACAATTGTTTTTGCTTTTTAATCTGTTGCGCAAGGTTTTGCCATGCATTTTCTCTATTTGCTTAGAGTTCAATGCGAATGTTCCGTTTCTGTTTGCTACATGTTAGAAGGGATTAGCGAGAATGAAGTATTTTTGCGAGAATTAGTATCAGGTTAAAAATGGCTGGAAAAGCTAGAATGCTTTGGTGAAATCATAACGACAAGTTTAGGTTATAGTTAGTCCCACTTCATTGTTTGGTGTTTCAAAAGTAATAATTTGCTATTTTTTAGAATTTATAAATGTGAGATTCTGGAATATTGACATTGTAGTTTTTTAATGGTTTTATACTTTAGCTAGGGATTAACTACAAATTAACTGTGAAATTTTCGGAGCCTATAGGCAAAATTCACTGGCCATTAGAATTGCCATTAACATTTGCCACTAAAAGTCTTATCCTTTTCCGGCCTTTATTGGGGTCTTTACCAGGATTCCTTGTAAATGCCGGTAAAAGCTTTACCGACACTGGATACACCGGCCATTGGTTAATTGTTGGTAAAAGTTTTAATAGCCATTTGTATTGCCGCTAAAGAACAAAATAATTGCCACTAAAAATGGATTTTGTTGTAGTGCTATAGCCTCCTCACAAACTGTCAAATACCATCTCCAAAACGATTTAACTAGTGTATCTCTAGCTATCATAACCAATTTAACCACCATTGTTTTATTTCCTTCATTGGTTAGTTTGAATTATACAAGAAAAGAGTGTGTTCCCTACTGCATAACTTTAATAACTCACATTCAAAGATAAAATTTCTAATACTCCGAATTAAAATTTCACATATTATTATGCTGGTTTCGCCACTTAATTAAGGATGTAATGTAAAATACGATTGAAACTTCTTCTGAGTAATTCTAATATCTATTTAGGAGGAATTGGTTCTATTCTTTTATCAAAAATTAATAATCCTTTTGATGATGAAAGAATATGATATTATAATGGCTTAATTGCAATTTTGGTCCCCATACTATCATCAATCCATGATTTTGGTCCTTCTACTTTTTTTTACGATTTTGGTCTCCGTATATATTATTCCAAATTCGTGATGTAGTTCAAAATTTTAGTTCCTCTATACCTCTCAAGTATATGTTAGAGGGACCAAAATCGCGAATTTGGAATAATAGGGGGACCAAAATCGTGAAAAAAAAGTAGGGGACCAAAATCGCGGATTAATGATAGTAGGGAGACCAAAAGTGCAATTAAACCTATTATAATTAATAAGACATTTTAGTACCTAGTACGTTCAGTATTAATGATAATGTTTAACTTTAATTAGATCTACTCTCGAAACTTTCAACCGTTCAAAGTACAAAACTCATCATTAATTATATTTTTTTACGGACATTATTAATTATATAATTACTTATTAGATGCCTATTACTCATTAATCATGATAAGAAAAGGGGAAAGCAAAATTAAGAAAGCATTATTACATGTGAGGACAAAATATTTAGGACTTACTGTGTAGAAAATGAGTTTCCTTAAAATTAATCTCGTGTCTATTTGTCCTTTATTAGTAGTAATTTTCATACAACAACGAGTGTGGTACAAAAATTTGCCTTCTAAAATTTCATAGTAAGTTCATGCTATGGGCCAAGTTCAAGGCCCTTATGATTTGTTGCATCTAAACTTCAAAATCAAGTGAATTCTTTAGAATTTCTTCAATGCATCTCTCTTTAGACAAAAAAAAAAAGTGAGTGCTTTAGAAAAATAAAAGGGAAAAATATGTTTTTCGTTAATGTAGTTTCGGTTAACTTTAGTCTTCGTCCATATACTTTAAATCCTGCGTTTTTTGTCCCTAAACTTTCTAAATCCCTAAACCGTGGTCCCTGCCCGTCAGTGAGATCTGTTAACCTGATGAGCTGATTAACAAAAGTTATATGGCAGCCTCAATAATGAGTTCCAAATAACCAAATGATCATCTAATTAACTTTTTTATTAATTTTTAATAATTAAAATAATCCTAATTGCTAAATTAGGGTTTTCACCTGAGTAATTTTACCCGATAAAAAACCTAATTTCATAATTATGGTTATTTTAATAATTAAAAAATTAATAAAAAAAGATTAATTAGATGTAAGCTATTTGGGGTTCATTATTGAGGCTAACATGTAACTTTTGTTACCCGACTCATTAGGTTAACAGATCCCACTAACGGCCAGGACCATGATTTGGGGGTTTAGAAAGTTCAGGGACAAAAAATAAAGGATTTAAAATATAGGAACGAAGACTAAAGTTGACCGAAACTATAGGGATGAAAAACATATTTTTGCAAAAATAATCGTATAGCAGTCCATGACCATTCACCAACACAATCGGCCACAAGAGCTCTTAACTACAGTGAAAAGACATACATTTAAATTGTTCCATCAGAATTTCTTCAATGCAACACATGCCATGCAATACAAGAAGGCTATATGTATACACACAATTCAGGAATATATAATATATTATTCAACGAACAGATGAAAATTTATATATATTAATTGATCCTACCTAAATGAAAGTAAGTTCAGAATTATTTAATAAGAAAACATTAGATTTTACTTAAATTTAATAACATTAATATTAATTTAAAGAAATGTATATGTGTCGTTATCATATCTAAAGTTTGACATAAAAACAAAAAGTTTCCCAATTGACGTAGATGGATAAATTGAACCACTATATATGAACCCACTGATTTATGTTTACACGTAGTTTTTCTTTTCCACTTGCGTGCACAACTTAAATGTCTCCCTTTAATTTGTTAGTGTTGCGTTGTCTAATTCCTACCAATCGCCCCCTAACTACTGTACCTCTATTTTCTTATCTAAATTACACGCACAGAACCTGACAAAGAAGAAAATGATTGTGAATAACAAAGTGGCTTTTATGTGTGCTGGTATATTCACAACATTTTTATGTATTTATCTTTTTTTAATATATAAAGAGGGTTTGTTTGCTTGTTTATCTACTGCGGAATATAAGTTAAAGTACAGATAAAGCCATCTTCTAACTGTGATTTGATTTCGATATAATATTTATTTTGGAAAGATATGATTTTTTTTATATTATTGTATTTAAGTTAGGTTACTAAAAAATTATATAAATAGTCTTGTTAATAAATACGGTAAAAATATCAATGGCTAGTTGAGTTTTTTTCTCTTAATAAGGTCTCAAATTTATATATGGAGAAAAAAAAACACTTTATTATCACGGGGTTATTTCTTTCATTTTTATCATTATAATTTTTTCATAATGTCTCTCGTTTAATTATCGTTTCTATTCAAGAAACTTAATTCTGTCTTTATCATTTCTATTTCATAAATAAAATAATTTATTTTTATGAAAACAGTTTAAAATTATAAGAGAAATGCTAGTAACACACTCTTTTGAACACTCTCCCTAACACACTCCATGTGATTGGTTAAAATTCACATGAGTCCCATCAAATTCGTGGGTCTCACTCCCAAGTGGTGGGACCCATGTGAATTTTAACCAATCACATGGAGTGTGTTTGGGAGAGTGTTCAAAAGAGTGTGTTGCTAGCACTCCTCAAATTATAAAGGTAAAATAATTACTTTTTGATAGAGATGCTGTTGATTTTTTTTATTCAAACCAAAATTTAAAAAAACTAATTTCAAAGAAATAAAAATTTTATTTAATTAAATTTTCACATATATATTTTTATTGAAAATTTAAAGCAAGAAACAGATTAGAAATAACAAAAAATAAATGAATGTTATATATCTCATTGCTTCCAAAAGCAATGGATCGCTAATATCTCTTAAAACTGATTTAGATTATTAAAATTTATTTCTTTATAATATAAAATCATCAAAAATAAAATAAATTCATTTATGTTATCTCATTTCATTTAAAAAATATACTAGTTTTTAAGATGATAAATAATTTTAAATAATAAATTCAAAAATAATTTTAAATAATTAAAATATAAAAATTTATAATTATATAAATATATATAATTACTAAATTTTAAATTTTGATTTAAGTAATTAATGATGTTATTATTGGTTATTTTTACAATTAAATGCCAACTAGTTTAAAAAGTTAATTTTAAATATTTTCAAGTTAATCAACTAATTTTTTAATTTAATTTTTTAACTTCCGATTAGTTTATTTATTACTTTTACCAAACACACCTTAAACAAAAATGAAATTTTGATCTAATACCCTTAGTACTCAAAAAATCTCAATACATTATTTAGAGGAAATAAAACCCATTACCTCTTGAACCAGTCATCTATTAATACTTGAAAAATAAAATATAATATAATAATTTTTTATTTTATTAAATATTTTTATATTTAATTTATTTTCATAACGAATATTTAAACAACATTTGTGGAATTTTTTCTTTTAATAATGCTAACAATTAATTATTAAAAATTGGGAATATGAGATTCCCACGTTTGACATCAAGATTTTAAAATATATTACATGAAACGAAGATTTTCTAGAACACTCTTTAACCATGTGTACTGCCAAATACCCACTAAGGAGGTGGAAATCCAAGATTCGGGAAATGAATAAACCCTTAATTTCGTTTTCCTAATTAGTTTTCAAGCTAAATTAATTGTATAAGTAGTTCTCAAATTTTAAAATATTTATCATATTAGTCTTTTAACTTTCACATTATCCCATCACATCGGTCCCTATTGGAGGACTAATATATGATGGATATTTGAAAGTTCGAGCACTAACTTTTAATTTTATTTACTTTAGGAGTTTAATTAGTATGCACTGACAGTGGCTTTTAAAATATTAATTAGTAAAGTCAACAAACTCACCATAAATCAAGGGTTGTGATTAACCGTCAGTGTAAATTTTTTGACAGTGTCAGTGCACAATCCTTTTTCTCTTACTTTAGTCCCTAAGTATGAGAGAGAGAGTGATACTTCAATGATAAAGTGGTGGTTTATTCATTTGGAAACATATTTATGATGTAAAAATACAAGTATACCTTCTATCGCTCATATATTGAAGTATCAACTAATAGTTGATCATAGTAGAAGTGAACTATATCAAATAGACTTTACCTACATGGGAAGAGATATAAGGATGTTAACGGGATGAGGGCGGGTATTTCACTAGCTACTCATACTCATACCCGTTAAATTTATTAATGAATACTTACACTGGTAGTGGATATTCATGAGTATATATTAATAATAAATATTTTAAATTCACATAAAAAATGGAGAAAATATCATATAATATATTATATCTCATTATATTAATATTATACAATATAAATTATCATCATATAATATCATTACGGGTTAATATATAAAAAATATCATTATAAAATAATAAAATAAGTTTATCTCATCATAAAATAATAAAAGAATCCTAATATACTTAATAGAAAATATTTTAATAAGTATGCGGATACACACGAGTGTGAATTTTTTTGTCATTTGTAGGTTCATATGAGCTTTACCTAACACCCATGACTCGAGGGTTAAACTCACATTTATGCATGTGAGAAATTATTGGTCAAAGATAATAAATGGAGTCAAAATCCCCATCATATACTACAATATACTATATTATATTATATCATATCATTAAATATAACATATTAAAATACTATGTTATATTATGTATTATATTATATTTATATATTATCTATTATTTATCATATTAATTTTAAATAATATATTTTGAATAATATGATGTTATAGTAGTATATTAGATTATATTTCATATTATATATATTTTTTGAAGGTATATATTATATTATATTATTAACATATATCTCAAGTTAATCAATACTAAAAAATAAATTCAATATTATTTTTTATCCCGAATAACATTACTCACGTGAAAATTATATAATGGATTTAAAAACTTATGGGTGATAGAGAATAAAAATTAAGAATCACTTTAATACATACTTTATAGTATAAAAATTTGCCGAAATAGTTCAGTCTCACGTGGCATTAATAAAATAAAATTCCCAGAAAACCACGCATCAACCAACGCCGTGATGACATGCAAACGGCAACCCTAAAGAGGAGAGAGAGGCAGTTCCTCTAACAGCGTCAAAGTAAACGGCGCCGCTCCCCCTCTTCTTCTCTTCTCTACTCTCTTTTCCCTCTTCTCTCTCTCACTCTGCAACTCTCTCTTTTTCTCCTTTCTCTCTCTCTCTCTCTCTAGAATCTCCTTTACAAGTGAAGCAAAGGAGCTCTCTGGCCCTAGTTTTCGTCAAAGGTACGCTTCCATCATCAAGTAACCTTCCCTCCTCAATTTCTCTGTCTCTATACGGAACATTCAACTTCCTATATACGTACGTGTCTCTGTGAGTTTCAGTGTGTGTATATTTTATTCTTTTTTATTTTAAATAATGCGTTGTTTGTTATTAATGTTCTGGAAATCTGGTCGTTTTGAGTTTTGACTGAGAATTCCGGTTTTTCAGCATTGATTTCGGATCTTCTGACTTTTTGAGTGACTGTGAGTGCTGAATTTTGTTATTAATTTTTTTCTATATTTAGGATGTTTGATTTTGTCGACAGGATCATATCGGGAAATTCCTTTTCAAATTTTTTTTCTTTAATTTTTTTCGGTATTTTTATTTGGGGCAATTTTATTCCATTTTGGTTCCTGTGCTGTTTTGTGTTCTTGGCAGTGTGTTCTTTTTCTGGTGATTTGAGGTTGGTAACACCAATAGCCAAGATGGGAGTAGAATGTTTATATTTTATTGTGTGTATTTTTACGCGGACACTGGTGAACTCTGTTGTATGGTGTTCATTTTCACTGCTGATGTTCTATTTGAGTTTGATTGCTTTCCAAATTAGGGCCAGTTTAGTATTCCCTTATAATTTGGGTGAAATTTCTGTGATTAATGTTTTCTTTATAAAGCTCGCCCCTGAATTGTCACCCTTCTAAACTGATGATTTACCTTTTTGGAACCCAAAATCATCCGTGTGCTTGTTTTAAATTTTACATGCCACGAACACGAAAGTCCCATGTTACAAGGCAATTCTTTTCCGAAGGAGAAAATTGATTCTGAGCTGGTTAAGACTTACAGCGAAAACAGGCAGAGCATGTGGTTTTAGATGAACTATTTACTGTTATATCTTCAGTTGATTGTCCTATCACTTTTTCCATATCCTTTTGTTGTTGAGATCCTTTTTTTACCTTCATCTTCGGTTCATTTTTTTGGGTGGGGTATTTTAACTTGGAATTATGTTTAACTTCAGCATGAATACTGGTCGAGTAATGATTATAATTTTTATTTTTGTTTATGTATTTGGCTGTTATATTATGGATCATTGCAATTGATGGTATAGCTTTCACATCTCTGTTCCAGGGAGAGAGCTGTGTTCACCATTGAATGGGTGCTATTGGTGGTCGTGTTATAATATAAGAAGCTGAGTACTGCTGCCTATTTCAGAATGGGTGCTGCTTGTTGCGTTGCAACCAGAGATAGAACTATACAAAGTGGATCAACTAGTGAAATCTTGCATCGGAATATACGGTATTCTCCAACATGGAGCTTCCGGTGGGATCATCGAGGCCGCGTAGCTGGTGAAGATACTTCTATAAATTGGTTTTCTGATGGTAATAGCAGGAGTGACAGATTGGAGAATAAAAATGAATCATCATATGTATCAGAGGATGGAAGCCCGTTGCAGAATTATCAAAGGAATAAATGGCAAAAATCCCCAATCTCTGAAGTAACTACTGGACACATGATAAATTCTTCATCTGGTAACTTTCATTGAATCAACTCTCTGGTTTTATCCATACACTTACTTGGTTTGCACTTTTTAGAATTGGGGTTTTCATCAGTCATTGCACAGTTGCACTCTCTTACTATTTATCATTTGATATCAGATGAGTGGGAAACGGGAAACCTATTAAATAATAGAGTGAAACATATACATTATAATCACATGGGTATATGGAAGATATAGTAATATTAGTCATTGTGGTACATGAAATTTGGAAAACATGGTGATGTATTCTCATTTATGTTTCTTTTTCTTCAGCTATCAGGCATCAAGAAAAATTAGTGATAATTAATTCCATGAAAGGAAAAGCTCTATATCGTATTATTGCACAAGTAAATCTAGAGGGAATTAGATGATAATTTTAAATATGATGGGACCATAAAATAAAAGAGAAATGAACTGTTAGGAATAGGACATTTCATAGCACAAATGAGTGTTAGTTATACTACAGTTACTATGCACAAAATAAAATGGAAAAGAATGAAAATAGACCATCAGTACATCAAAATATGGCTCCTTTATTTATGACTCTATTTTGTGGTTTAGCAAACAATAGACCATCAGTACAGCAACATGTCTCTGAATTTATCTAGGTTCTTACAAATATTAAATCCCGTTTGCCCATTTCTTCTTGAAGCTCTACCAAACAAGATGATTTTCTCCTTTAGTCTGGCATTTTATGTCTTAAGGTGGGTTACTAAAGTGAAGAGGGGATACTATGGTATTTGGTAGTTGGTACACCTTCTTAGTTATATATTTAAAAGTTCAAATATTCAATATTCTATAGGTGTTTCAATCTTCTTTGCTTTCATTATCTAGTTTGCATCTATTGTACCACAATGAATGTTTGTAGATGAACAGGTATTTTGCTCCATTTTTAAATAACAGTACCCACAATTTTCTAATTTTTTCTATCAGTTAAACAATACCCTTTATTGGCTAGTCTTTGCAGTATACAAAAACGATAGGTGACCCTGAGCCCCTAAGTGCTTGTTATCTTGAGTATAAAATTTAGCAGAATGTTTGGTGAAAGTCTGTGTCAGGTGGCATGGAAAGGCTTGACTCTTTGTTTGAATAAATTGTAGAATCTTTATTGACTGTTGACATTTGATAACCCAATCTATGTGTTACTGTGGAATGTGCATGAATGATTAAGTTATAAGTTTCTCTCTCTAGTTCATCATAGTCCAGTACATGGTTTATAAAACGGAATGGAGAATCATGTAAGCTATGATCATTTAGATTTCCCTTACAAACACACAATCTTCGATGAGGGTCCATCCTCAAGAAAATATTTTATATTATGGCAGGGCCTTTTTATCAAAAGAAATACCCTTCCTGAGGACTATGCTATAACTCTGTATTCTTAGGTGCCTTCATTTGGCTTGCTTCTGCATCCTGTCTTAGCAATCTGTCTGCACCCATGCAAGACATGGATCCTGCTCTTAGAAATATGTAGACTGACCCTGTTATAATTGATCCATTGGTAAATTGTTAGTTGCTCAACTGATTGATCTATAGATCTAACATGGTTGTTCATGTTTATGTCAGATCAATCTATTTCAAGAAATGTTTCCATAGATGTGAGCATGGAACAGGTGAGGTTATAATAGTGAAGGGATCTGGTATTATTTAATGTTTTTGTTAGTAGGTTATATCTGATTGTTTTGACACATTTCCTATCAATAGGTGAAGGAGTTGGCAGAACCATCAGCAGTATCATGTCCATCTCTTAGAACATCTTCACGCTCATTGCCTTCTACTTCATTGTCAGTGTCTCCTATGCCATCCCAAAGTCACCTAACTCCATCCAGCTCAACACCATTAAGGTGGCCCTGCCATTCCTCAGGACACCAACTATTTCGGCAAGTTTCTGATAGCCGAATCCTGGGATTAAAGTCACCTAGCAACTTATTTGTACCTGAAGAAAGGCCAGTGTTTCCTTCATGGAGCAATGAAAATGGTATGCGCTCCTGTGGTGGATCTTCAGATAATTGGTCAAGGCCTGGCTTTTCTGAACTGACGGGAACTTCCCATATGGAAAGATGGTCATTTGATAGTGAGTCATTTGGTTTTAATGGTGAAAGGTTGGTTAGATTCAGTAGTCGGTTTTCAACTTCGCCAGTTGATTTGCAAACATGTGGTGTTTGCTCAAAACTTTTAACTGAAAAGTCTTCTTGGAGCGCCCAAAAGATTATTGCGAGTAATGACCTTTCTGTAGTTTCTGTTCTTATTTGTGGACATGTCTATCACGCTGAATGTTTGGAGAGTATGACACCTGAAATCAACAAGTATGATCCAGCTTGCCCAATTTGCACTTTTGGTGAAAAACAAACTCTTAAGTTGTCTGAAAAGGCTCTGAAAGCTGAAATGGATTTGAAGGCTAGAAATAAGAAATCAAGGAACCGAATTGTGGACAGTGATATTGATGATGATTCCATTGTGTTTGATCACTTTAGAGATAGAGGGCGTCAAAGTAAAGGTCTTAGAATGGACTCTAGTTCCAGTGGGAGAAGCTCTACTGGGAAACCTTTTCTGAGGAAACACTTCTCATTTGGCTCGAAGAGTTCCAAATGCATGTTAGATAACCCATCACGAAAGAAGGGCTTCTTTTGGGCAAAGTCTAGCAAGGAATAAGCTGCTTCTTGGCTGTTGAGAGGTAACTTGCATTATCTTCATTGTGTTGCTTTCAACAGGTTTATCAATAGCATCCTTAAAGTTGTCTCATTTCATACATTGTGATTAAGAAGATAAAAGTTTCTACTTTTCCCTGTTGTAGTTAGCGGGGTTATATTATGTCCAATGTTTTCAAATCCGGATTGAACCACCAGGAAATTGTGAGCCATTCCTCTGGCTGGGAACCCCAAAAAGCCATATGTTCAAAAACCAGTGTAAAAACTAGTAAATCAGTGGTGAACCGGTTGACCCTTCTGGTCTGGTCACTTGGTTGAACCACTTCACTTTTTCTTTTCATAAAATTAGTTAAAACCTTTCACTAGACTGAATTATTTGCTTCTTAATATATAACCAAGACTTTCTCTTATTAATTTGTTGAGTCTGAGAATGTTATGATGGATGAGTGGTTACATCATATAAGATAGGATCAGGAGTATTATTGTGTTAGACAAAGTTGGGGTAGTTCTCATTGTAGAAAAAATGGTAGTCTTATTTTAGATGGTTTGAGCATGTATGGGGATGACACGTAAAGGTACCACTAAAGTAAGGTTTACCTGATGGAGAATAATATAATGATTAAAGGTAGAGGGAGACCGAGAAAAACTATAGGCCAAATCATTAAAATAGAGGCAAATGGTTTATCATTGAATTTAATACTTAACATTATGGCATCGTATGATCTCAGCCAATCTCACCTAGTGGGAAAAGGCTTAGTTGTTGTTGTGAAAAAGAGGAGTATACCGAATGGTTTTCCCCTAATTTACAGTGAGACCCCTTTACTTATTCATTTTGAGACTAGCATAGGATGAGAAACTTACCTCTGTTTGACCTTAAAATCTTAAACTTCTCCCTTCACTGTTTAGGTTCAATGACTGCTTTGGTTTTGAAAACATTGGTTATTTCACATTCAGATTTCTTTGGTTTTATGTCCTGGTGTAAAAGAATTTTAACTTGAAAGTTCAAGTGTTTGATATAATTGAGCAGTTGTTCTGGACTTAATTCATCATTCTTGTTTATTTTCCCTTTGTTAAAGCAGGTTCCATTGATCTTCTCTGCAACCTAAGATAAAATGACCAAGTAAAGGGCAAGATGTCATTCATGAAGCTTTGATTTTTAAGCATCTGCATACACCAATCCATGATTTCAAAGGGATTAGGAGCTGGAATTACTCTGTAAAGAAGAAAAGTGGAAAACATACAGAAGGATAAGATAAATATAGGTAGACAGGTAGTGTTTAGGGACCAAGGTTCTTGTTATTTTGTACAGATTGATTTGTTTATTGCTCATGGATATAATTCATATATCCAAAGGATGTCCTGTTGTCCATTGTTCTACTGATGTAATACTGTATACATGGCATTAGCGGTGGGGAGTCTCTGTTGGGCAATGGTCTTCAGAGATTGTTGGGCAATTACAATTAGTTTGGTTGACTTAAGTTAGTTGCTTTCAGTGAAATAACATTTTCAAAAGAACCTTGTATCTGATCAATGCTTCGGTTGGTAGAATGATTTATGATTTTGGTCATGTCGGTAGTAGATTGAGTTACATGATTCTTTTAAATTTTAATGTCATATTTCCTTGCCGACTGTTTGTTGAGTTACCAAGCCTTCAAGAGTTCAAACATACACACTGATGTTGCTTCTGACAATAGAGTTCCGTGCACGTTCCATATAGGATTTTGTTTCTATTTTTTTTTAGTTTATTATATTAATATTAATACCCCCCATGATGAATCATATGATTTGACATGAGAGGAAAAGAAAGCATTTAGCCATTACAATTGATGCTTTACACTATTATTGGGCGACAGAAAGGGCAGATGTTTCGACCAAAAAAAAAAGGAAAGGACATATGTTGACTCAGAAAGGTGATACTATATCGTAATGTGTCCATAATTTTTAAGCTTGCTTACGCGCACTCGTTAACACTTAAGAATCATTTATTAAATTTATTTAAAAAAAAAACAGTTATTAAATTATATGATTACATGACTCTAATAAATGTTTTTGCGTCTATCTATGTATCCATTGATCATGAATTTTTAGGTGTTCACGAAAGTTAAATTCTTTAAATACTCTTGTATTTTATATCTTTTGTTGTTTTTTAATTTTTTTACTTACGTTTTAAAATTTTATTATTTTAGAAATTTAAAACTCATTTAGTATTTTTTTATTTGCATCATTGTTATGTCACTCCCTTATTGATTAATTATCACTTCTTTATTGATTAATTGGGTGTTATTCTTTCTTCACCAAAAAAAATTGGGTGTTATTCTTTAGTAGCTTTCCCTAACCCATGTTAATTTCTTAATAGCTGGCGTGGCAAAACTCATTCCACCGTGCTTTTAAACCGCCTTAAAGGGAGTGGGACGGATTGACATATGAAAGTGGGTTACAAAATTCGATTCACCCTAGTGGTGGGTTGATACGTCAGAAAAACAAAAAATTAATTGTGAGTTGTGCGGGTTGCAAGTGATGGGTTAGCGGGTTAACCTTCCTAACCCGTTTAAGAACTATTAAGAATGTAGCAAAAGACAAAAAAATATGGGTAATTTTAATAAATGTTTGATAAAATTATATATAAATTAAAGATTTTTTAATTTACGTACATAACCTTAAATAATAAAATATATTCAATGGAGAGTATATATTAAATTGAATGTTTTTTTATCTCATTAAGTACCTGATAAACTATTATCTTATATCTTATTTATTAAACTACATTGTATATATATTAAAATTTTTATTAATTATAAAAAGTTTCTCAAGATATGCTCTTATTTATGTTGTATTGTTAAGAAAGAATTGGCAAAGAAATCGATAGGAACCGGAGAGATTGACAAGAAATTGTTTTTTTAATTGTTGGGAAAGTGACAAAAATATTATAATTTCTTTATTACCAGTTTCTATCCATCCAATCAACTTCGGAATCACTGCTTTTTTTTATTCCACACACCCATTTCTATTACGTGAAATAACCCTACAAATCATTTTTTTATAAGTAAAATTATATTAAAAGGAGTACAAGAGGTACTTCAATTCATGCTACAAAATCAAGACTCAAGAATTAACACACCAAAGGAAAATTACAAAATGATACCACCCCAGTTACAAAAAACATAGTGGGAATTAAATTCCTAGCCATAAAGCAGTACAAAACCTCCTAATTGACATAAATCCCTACAAATCATTTTTATTTATTTTTATTTTTCTATTCTTATATATTTAAGACTCGAAATTAAGATCAAGTCCAAACAGCTCCATACATTTAATTATAGTGCAACCAGCAATAACACTAAGCATTTTTTCCAGAATAAGCAAAGAAATGAGCATGTACGAATTCATTGAATGAACAATTCAATTTTTTTTATGATTAGATAAAATTATTTTTGATAAAATAATAAAATTAATAATAAAAAATGAATTATATATAACTTACGGATCAGAATCACGTAAGATGAAATTGATTTAAAATCAATTTAACATATTAAAATTGATCATTAGTGTTACTAACTAAAAACTAATTTGACTTTTTAATACATTAATAATGTTATATTTAATATTTTTCTATAGAAACTTTCATTTTTTAAATTTTAATTACTTGATGGTAAGTATGTTAAGTAATTTTTTAGTGTGAAACCATGCACGGCTATCTTTCATAAGATATCTCCAATCGGATAAGAACTTTTATTTTTAGTATTTAATGCAATTGTAAAATGGAAACATGAATATATTGGAGAGACTAAAGAAATTAATTAATTAAGCCGAATGATCAATAGCATGCACCACATGTTCACATAATGAGGTGACACATGGCCTTAAATTCTCTCACATGGCAACAAGTGTCTGTTTGTAGGACACCAAGTGCAAATCACCACCGCCAAAGAAAGGTATATATTTCTAGTTTCGATCATTTAACATAACATAACATAAGCTTATTGTTGAAAATGGCACAAGTTGAACTAAGAGATGAACATGGGAACCTAGTTGAATTGACAGATCCATATGGTAACCCAGTTTGGTTAACGGATGAGCATGGCAACCCCGTCCGCCTCACTGGTGTCGCAACCGCTGCTACGCCGCCTTCACACGACCTTCAACGCTCTAACAGCTCAACTTCAAGCTCGGTATATATCATATCATTCTCCTTAATTAATTTTTCTTCTTTTTTTATTATTTGTCACTTTCTATAAGTGTTACCTTATTTTTTGTTGTTAAATCTATCTTATCTCATTGATTCATTCTATTTTTTCCTTTAGTAATTTTACTACAGAAGTTGTATCCAAACCAAGCTTAAATGTCAAATATATTTAACTTTTTTGTAAGTTAAGATTAGTCTTTATTTAGCCCACTTACTCCACAAGCTCTCCCATTTTAATTTTAACTTATAGAAAAGTTAAATTCATTTATCCTCTTTGATTCATTCTATTTTTATCTTTTAGAAGTTCTTTTGCAAAAGTGTATCCAAACTTGGCTAAATTTCTCTCAAAATCTAAAATTTTGGTACTACTATTTTCTCCCCAATTTCTCAATCTCCATATTAATTTATGTGTATATATGTGTCATTTATTTAAGGATATATTTAGTCTTAAGTTTAAATTTAATGTTTTACTTTTTAAAATAAAGTATATATATATGCTACGTACGTACATTTTCATTTAGAATTAAAGCACACCAAGTTGGCTTTATTGTGTTCCTTCATTGAATTAAAACCAAGTCTCACATTAGTTAAGTTGTGAAGACCTTAGTATGCATTTTCTTAAGGTCTTAATATAATGTCAGACCCATCATTATGATCTATATTGATAGAGTTCATTTTAGGCGCCTTCCCTCATGTTGTCCAATATCTAACACAAAATAATATATAGATAATGTTAATTATATATCTTAATTACTCTCACGTTTATATAATGTGCTATATATAATATAGTCTGAGGATGACGGGGAAGGTGGGAGGAGGAAAAGGGGAGTGAAGGATAAATTAAAAGAGATGCTACCAGGAGGAGGAGGAGGGGCCAAAGAGCATTCACACACGATGACAACAACCACCACAGACACTGACCACCCTGAGCAGCATGAGAAGAAGAGCATCATAGACAAGATTAAAGAAAAATTGCCTGTTGGCTAGAGCAACCACTAAAGCTAGCTATACCAATGATTTTCCATGAATATTGTTATAATAAGCTTCAGTTTATATATGTATGTCATGCCATGGCTTAGTTGATCTGAGTGTTTGTGATAAGTACACGTATATATGAATAATTATAGTTGCAACTAAGCTTTGTGTATGAGTAAATAACAATATATAATATATTTTTTATTTAAATGGGAATTGACTATATATATAAATTAATTGTACTCGATGGTATATATATATATATATATATATATATATATAAATAAAAGAGTTCATACAATTTTATTGTTGAATTTGTGTTAAATTTCACAAATTTTTAACATAGCTAGATAATTAAATTAAATTAAATCGTTTTTATTTTCATATATTTTGAGTATAATGATGAGATATTAAATAATTTTGGATTAATATAAAATTATATAAATATTAATATAAAATTATATAAATATTAATATAAAATTTTATAAATATGATTTATATGATAATAATTTTTGATTCAATCATGAATTTTGAAATATAATTACTTTAAAAGTGATGTAATATTTGATTTTATTTAATGATGTAATTTTTTATATAACTTTTTTTATACATATGTGTGTGTAACACATCAAGCGCTTTGTATGTGACAGACAGTATACATGCAATAACCTTTAATTATTTTGGCTGTGGATTGTAATTGTCAATTGTGGCTCAGTCACTATGAAGAAAGCCTCATGAGATTCCACTAAATCGGTTGTATGGCGGCTGAGGCAATAATTGAGCCATTGGTAATGCATAAATTAAATGAAGCCCTTTTTGTATATTGCATGGAATTCCATTACGTAAAGAGTTCCTTGGTGCTTGCAATTTATATACTAATCACTGTGTATGAACATATATAATTGATGAGAATATTGGTTCTTGACTTGATTGGCTGCATATTTAATTTAGGTGCTTGTGCCAGCTTATCCCATACATTTGTCATAATATTTGCATATATTTTATATAAATTGGTGGTTGTGATCGAAAATGCATTGCTCTTCTTAACTATTATAAAATTACAGAAACAGAATTATTAAGTTTGTTTACTTATTGAGACATGTATGTGACAAATCAATGAATGTATACTTAGTACTTCACTGACGTTTTTAGAGTTGGACTGGTTAGATCAATAAATTAGATATTAGATCCATAATTAAATTTGGGTTTGGATAGTTCTTTACTTTCTATTATTAAAATCAACTTGACGAGACAGATAAAATTTATATTATAAGCACTATGCACTAAAATGAAATTTGCTTATATTTGATTTGTTTGACTTACGTAAAAATATACTACAACTACATGTATTATTTATAAGAGAAATGTTTGCTTTTAGGGTACTTATAAAGAATTAAAAAGAGGAATTAATGTATAAGATTGGATGTTATAAATATAGTCATTGAGTGCATTAGCAAAGCAAATTAATAAATTAGCTACTAACTAACTTATAATAGTTTAACCAACATAAAAGTGTTTGTTAATACATAAACTTTTAATTTATTTCAGGAGCTATGTGTAGTTGGCAAGATCAATAAGTTGACTAATAGTTTAACCAATATACAAGTATTTTGTAAGACAAGTTTTTAACTTATTTTAGGACCATCATATAATTTATAAGCTACAAGCTATTTTAGCTACTTCTACGCGCTTCTATGCCTTTTATTTTCCTTTCACCCTATTTACAAGAGGAATAGAAGCAAAATCTTTCTTATGCTTCATTCCTTACATGGTATCAAGGTTGATTATTTAATGAAAAGTATGGAACTTTTTAGTATAGATTAAAGTATTGATGAATTTGAGCGTGGACGTTGAGTTGAATTCCTAACTAACTGATGTAATTTTTTTCTACTTTAATTCACATTTTTTATATATAAGTATAATTAATTATTATGAATTTTTAGTATATATTAATATATTAATTTTAGAAATATATTTTAATTTTAATATTTATTTTTTACCATATATCCAAACAAATGATCTGTGCCTGAATTAATTTTGTTTCTTATATTTTGAGAGAATTCAAACGAATAGTTGTTTTTTCTTTGTGTGTAAAAGTGCATTGAGCAGTAGAACCAAATATGCACTAACGTTTTGCTCCCCACTTGTGTCAAAAAAGCGTAGAAAAGTGCGTGTAATATTACATCACTTAATTTGTTGTAATTAAATTAAGTGCGGGACAAAGACATTGTTTGTCGATGGCTTTATTCTTTCCATTTCCATTGACACAAGCGAGAAAGTGTGATGGCATATTCTTTTTAGTGCTCCAAGCAAAGCTGAAGTGAGTGTGGTGTGTACATCCATCACATCAAACTCAAAACTCCTATATATAATTATATATATGTACCATGCATTGCATGTTACCTTAACAAGACAAGAGGCATGGCATTGGCACCCACCCTCGATCACCACCAACTAAACCGCTTCTCTGATGTCGGAAACAAGGTTGCCGATGCCGCCGGACAAGTTATTCGCAAATATTTCAGGAACAAGTTTGATATTCTTCACAAAGATGATCTCAGTCAGTTTTTTTTTTATTATTCATATTATTGTTTGTTAATTTTTATATGAGTTAAATATATATACACTGTCTGTGTACATAATTTACACTAACAGTATATATAAATTAAATCCTTCGTTTATTTACTAACCGGATATCTACTTATCACATTTAGGATTTATTATTATTGTTATTGTTACTTGATGGGCTTAATGATTGGATGTTGCAGGCCCAGTAACAATTGCGGATCAATCAGCTGAGGAGTTCATGGTTTCAATCATATCAGAGAATTTCCCTTCTCATGCAATGTAACTATTTTATATTTATTCAAATGATTATATTTATACATCAAAAATATATATTATGAATAGAAAATTGGAAAATTTTACCAATAATATTTAGGTAAGGGATTCAAATTCTGAATCTGAAGTCCTTATTCTAAGTAGAAATTTACCTAACCACTATATATACATGACATGTACTTTATTACAAAGCAATGTTTGCTGATAAAAATGGAAAAGAGAAATCAATGTCTAAACATGCAGTTCATTCAGACAAAGCTGTTAATTAATATTTACTTTCAACTTGATGAAATAAATTTTTAAAAATTGCAAAAGGTTATTATAAGATTATACTGAAGCAGAGGCGAAATTGCAGTTATGGAGAGGAATATGGGTGGAGGTGTAAAGAAAAGAGTGCAGAATATGTTTGGGTTTTAGATCCTATAGATGGGACAAAGAGCTTTATCACTGGTAATTTTCCTTTTATGGTTGTTCAATCATTATTGAGTAAGAGCCTAAAAATTTCATCTTGAGTCTTGTTCTGCATCCATTTCAGGGAAACCCTTATTTGGTACACTCATTGCTCTTCTACAAAATGGTAGACCGGTAAGCATCACTTACTACTTAGTGTCCGTGTTTGATTTACAGTTGAGTAAAATTTATTCTAAAAATCAATGGTTAAAATGAATGATATACACTTTACGAAGAACATTGGATAGAACTGATTTAAAATCAATTCTGCAAAACCATGATTTTGCACCGTAGCAATGATAAAACAAACAGACTATTAATTAGCCAATTGCATAGAATTAGAGCTTTTCTCCTTTTGCTGCATTACAATGTGATGGTAAATGTCATAGTTAATTGATAACCACATAGACAGAGATTAAGTGGTAATAAGATGGATTGCACATTGTAATCAATCTTGTCATCAATTTCAATTAACAGAGTTATTTTAAGTTTGGTATAATTTCATCAGATCCTTGGCATAATTGATCAACCAGTTTTGAGAGAAAGATGGATTGGAGTTGCTGGAAAGAGAACTACACTGAATGGACAAGAAGTGTCCACACGCATTTGTGCAAACCTTTCTCAAGCTTACTTGTATGATTCACTTCTCTTTCCTTAGTAAATTTTATTATGAATGGTTTATTGATTGAAAAAAAAAGGAAAAGAAGGCAATTGTGTGAACAAAAGCCTTGCTGGTAGAAAATCTATGATTTTATCTTTTCCCCTTTTTAGGTACACCACAAGTCCACATCTATTCACTGGAGATGCAGAAGAGGCATTCTTCCGTGTCAGAAGCAAGGTCCATTGCATTTTTGCTGTATTTCTAACATAAGAATGTGCATTAAAATGTTATCAAATAAATCTGCTTGAGATGCATGTACTTTTTCATTACAAGAGTATTGCTGTAGTTTCAACTGAAGCACTTATATTTATTCCCAAAATCGAGTGGGGTTGAGATAGTGATTTCTAAATCCTATGCATGTTAATGTTAATTTAATTACATCAACCTTTGACTATTTCAACTTCAATCTTCTGAACTTACCCAAATATCAGATAGAATTGTGCTTGCATCCTGTATGAGTTCAAGGAAACAAAATAACTTTTGACATTTCTGATTTTACTTATTGTCTGTTTGCTTTCACACAAAACCATGTTACAAATGTGGATCCGGGTCAACGCTCCTCTCAGTAGCATTGGTTTGGATTCATATTTATAACGTGATTTTAATGAAAATCAAACACATTATTATAACTTTAGTTAACAATATAGCACTACACTTTCTCTTCCATTAATTTATTCCTATATATTTTACCATAGTCATGTAATATTTTCTGCATATTTTCAAGTTGACTCACTGGACAAAATGCTTAACAAATCTGGAATTTTCCTAGCATCATGACTGAATATAACTGCATCTTGATATTTCTACACCTATTAGCATACAATCATGCCTTCTTTGTGTGTGTTTGTGTTGTTCAGGTTAAGACTCCATTGTATGGTTGTGACTGCTATGCTTATGCTCTTTTGGCTTCTGGATTTGTGGATCTTGTTGTTGAGTCTGGTCTGAAGGTATGCTACACTCTTTTGTCTCACCTTGTGCTGTGACATTGGAATCTTTTTAGCTCTATACATCACAACCACAAAATGATTTAGTATGGAAGTGTAATATCTGAACCAAAGACAAAACTTTGATTGTTTACACTTAAATGTCTTGTGTTGTCACTTGTCAGAGATTGATTATCTTTAGTTCTCTTGTTGGGGGTAAACTTTGTATTTCAGCCATACGACTTTCTAGCATTGATCCCTGTTATTGAAGGCGCTGGAGGTGTCATAACTGATTGGAAAGGACATCAACTCTCTTGGGAAGCTTCTCCATTTTCACCTGCAAAAAGTATGTTCTCAATGAAATTATATGGCTCCTTTGGAGCCCTGTCTAATTTCAATTTCATCATTGATTTATCTTGGTCTTGTTGACACATCATGGAATTGGAATGGAATTAAATAAAATAAAGTTATCATTCCATTGTTTGATATTTTTATGATGAAATAGACAAAAAGTTGGTTTCATCCCATACTTCCCAAACTGGAGGGGGAAAAGTAAGATATCAAATGAAATGAGATATATCACATCATGATTTGTTCCATTTCATTTTATTTTAAACAACTTAACAATTGAAGAAAATATCATTTCATTCTATTTCTCTCCATTTCATCACTTTGCAGAAATAGCCTAAATCAATGAAACTTTAAAAAGTCATGAAAATTCTGTATGTATTTTGACTTCATTAGGCTTCATTAATGTCTCAATAAGAAGCATGTGGCAGGTTTTAATGTTGTGGCAGCTGGAGACAAACAGGTCCATCAACAGGCTCTAGATTCATTACAATGGAAGTGACAGTTTAGATGATAATTGATGACCTACCTGAGTCCAATTTTAAGTTTGCAACATTCTGTGGTACCTAAGGGCTAAGGGAATGGATATGTATTATGAAATGTCTAATAATTGCAAAAGCTTGTACAGTCAACTTGAATTATAATCCTTTTGCTAGTCCTGCTCCTGCAGAAATTAGCTTATATTATATCCACATATTCTTGCAAGTTGCACTTGTGGAAATTTCCACCTCCATTTTGAATATTTGGTACTGATAAACTAATCGCTTATAAATTAGTTTATTAAATTACAAAATATTTAGTTCATAAATTGGCTGATAAATATAAAATAACATTAAAAAAAAAAAACTTAAAGGTAAACAAGAAGTGTATTAAAACATAAGGGATAAAAATAGAAGAAAAATCAATAAATTACAAGTTAGAAGCTAGTTGAAGTAATTTCTAACTTATAATTAGAAACTCCTAAAATAAGATAGAAGCTTATGTCATACAAAACACTTTTATATTGGTTAAACTAACTTATAAGTTAGTCAAATAGGTTAGAAGCTAGCTTATTGACTCTTCCAATTGTTTCTCTTATATAATAATAAATGTAATTTATTTATTAAAACTTTACCAACAAAAGTTCGACCTGAGACCTCAAAGAGCAACTCACAAGAATTGCTTATTGTTTAGTTTAATAATTTTTCTTTGGGTACCATACATACACATCATCTTATTTTATATTTTACAATTTAAACAACTCTCAACTCCAATGCTAATAACTCTATAAGAACTCTTAAATAGACCCCATAATTAACCACCCATTCATTATTTTTTCCATAAGAACCCATAATAGTGAGTTGCTTATTTAAGCATCTTATGCTTCAAAATAAGAACTCTGCTTTATCACGTCATTGTGCTCCAATGGTGTGTGAGTTGCTTTTATGAGATCTTATTTTTAAGACCCTGACGAGAACCTCCCATTGGAGATGCTCTAATAGCAATTTGGTAACTCTCATAATTAGTTGACGGTTTGAAATAAATAAATCATATTAATTCAGGTTATTTGAAAAAAATAGTTTTAATTTAAATTTTGTTCATTTAATGTTTACAATACAATTTGTTTTAATTATTTAATTTATTTTTAAATGTAATAAAATACAATAAATTTATTGACCATTAAATTGGAGATGCCTATAATTATATTTTAGATATAACTTAAAGATTACAATGAGTAAAATGAACAAAAAAAGAAAGGATATAAAAGAAGTTCAAAGAAACAACTTTAAAATGTTTTTCTTAACACATTTTATCACAAAATTATTTTTGTGAGAACTAATTTTAAAATTCTAGATAATTACCAAATATCTTATATTTAAAATATGCCATTAAACTTAAATATCTAATTTTTGAAAGTTAGCAAATGCGCCTTAAATATGTAGGACCCATATTCTTTACGGTTACAAAATGGTATAGTCTGTGCAATCTGCAGCCATTCAAAGTCATTAAATGAAAATCAAATAACTCAATTTATCATTAAAATCAAACTTAAAAACTAAATTAGATTTGAGTCGTCTGATTTTCATCTAACGACTCTAGATCACTGAATGTATTGACTGTAATTTTTTTAGTGTACAAAATCCAAATTCAAATATCTGGTCCGGAAAACTATCAAGTAAAGTAATCTTTCTATTATTAGAATTACAAAATGCTATATCATACTTATAAATTTTGCATGAATTGTGTACGAACAATGTGGCATTGTAGGAGCATTCTATTTCTCATTTTTATCCATCCCCATTTTGGTTAATTATATCTTATTCATCATTTTTTTCTCAATACCAGAAGTCTCGATTCTCGAACCAAATAGGGGTGCTCTTATTAGACTACGTTACATGTCTAAAGTTGACTTTGGTTTTAGGTGGACCATTACATTGGTGTGTGTCTCTTCTAAACCAGAGGTTATCATAAATTTATCCCCAAAATAATTGAGATTGGAATAAACTTTCTTTTGTGAATTTTCGGTGGTCAGCACACCCAGGGCCGGCCCAAGGGTGAGGCGGCTAAAACCCTTACTTTAAGCCCCCAATTGTTAATAACATCCTTTATATAAAAAATAAAAAAATATTATTTATAATTAGGCCTAGTTCATTGGTTTATAAATTGATTTTCCTCCTCAATGGTTGATGGTTCAATCCTTGCTAAATGAATTTTAACCTTTAAAGTATCTTTCTTTCACTTCATGTATTTAAAAAAGCCCCAAAATAAAAGTTTACTTGAGGCACCACTATATATTGGGGGATATTGGGCCGGCCCTGAGCACACCGTTTTCCAACCATAATAATAATCACCGAGATTTTCCAAAATGCTTATAATTTTTTTTCAAATATTTAAAAGTGGTCAAAGTTTTTATTTAATTTTTGACAATTAATTCACCTATTTAAAATTATTAAGCCTCACATATAACCACTTTGTTATTATATATTTTAGCACTCGAAACTCTTCCTGGTCAAGATCACTACTTGAGCTTTAAAGACTCAACTCTCAAGGTTACAGATTTATTTCCATACATGCTTGACATGTTCTCTACGTGCAGTCACATATCAGAGGATATCATAATTAATGTATTAATGTACATATACAGCTCAGCTAGTAAATCTTCCAAAGGAAAACTAAATAAATACATAAATAAATAATAAAATTTTCATTCCAATGAGTTTATAGGCACTTGTTTTGTATTCTTAGCTATGTGTTTGCACCTTGTAAGTAACCAAATTATTTTTTAAAAGAAAAAGAATTAAAAAAAATTATATGGTCAATGTATGGAATGACATAACATTTTTTTTATGAATTAAAATTTAGGGTGGGGGATGGTGCCCCAGTCCAAGGAAGGGAATGCCTCCGGGCTCAAAGAGAGGTACTTACACTTTACCTCATCCCAAGAGGATGAGTGGGAGTTCGAACATGCAACCTGTCAGATACTAAACCATGTCTTGTTACACTTAACCAACCCCTTGGGGTTAATGGAATGACATAACATGATAGCATCTAATCTAATGTAAAAAAATTCTTTTGTTATTGTTATTGTTTTTGTGGTTGATGATGTTATATGGAATGTCACTACAACTGGTAGGGAGCTAGAGCTATCTGTCTTGAGTACCTTATAGTTTTCAAATTCAGAAAGAGTGCTTGCAATCACCTTTGGTGTAACAATTTAAGGTAAACAGAGGGAAAGGAAAGGTGTGTTTGACTTATTCAAAGCAACCATTGGTTTATTTCTCTTTGGTAAATGCTAAATAAAGAGAAAACAAGATGTCATGTACCAGAATTCCCAAAGCACAATGCTCCCTCCACATTCTTTGGCTAATTATTTGGAATTGAACGTTCTGTCAGAGTTGTGATCCATTCCTTTTTGCCTCCAAAGAATGAAGCAGTTAGAGAGAGAGAATCCCTTATAGGGATCCAAAGACACCCTTATTCAGGCTTCTTGCTACTCATCATATTCTAAATTCAAACCTCCTTACCCCACCCCCAGGAGGTATGGGGAAGATAGAAAAATTACACATGAACTTAACACCACATTTTCTATCATCCTTGTCATCTTTGATGGCTATCCTCCTGGTCATTCTCTTGGCCTTGGCCTCACCTACATTTTCAGCAGGCCCTGCTTCTAACTTCATTCCTAAAGATAACTTCCTCATTGATTGTGGTGCAGAAAATGTAGCCACCCTCCCTGATGGAAGACAATTCAAATCAGACCCACAAGCCAATTCTTTCTTGCAAGCCAATGATGATTATAAAGTCTCAGCTAATGATGTGGATGTTCCTTCTCCTATTTACTCAAATGCAAGGATATTCATTCAGGAAGCTAAGTACTCCTTCCATTTGGTTCAACCAGGATTTCATTGGGTTCGCCTTCATTTCTTCCCTATTAAAAACAGTGTTTTTGATCTTCAAAAGGCCACTTTCTCTGTCAACACAGATAAATTTGTCCTTCTTCACAGCTTCAATGTTAACAACACTGAAAAGGCAATCCTCAAGGAGTACCTTATCAATGCAACTGAACCCCATTTCACCTTATCCTTCATTCCCTTGAAAAACTCAGCTGCATTCATCAATGCCATTGAACTTGTTTCAGCTCCTGATAACCTCATCTTTGATAGTGGTGCCAGCCTTTTCCCTGTTGGAGAGTTTTCTGGCCTTACAGCTTATGGTTTCCAACCTGTTTATAGGCTCAACAATGGAGGACCTATGATCACCCCATCAAATGACACATTGGCAAGAACTTGGGAATCTGATGAGCCTTACCTCACAAACAAGAACTTGGCAAAAGGTGTCTCAGTGGCTACCACTGCCATTAAGTTCCCCCAAGACACACCAACAATTTCTCCTCTTATTGCACCACAAACAGTGTATGCTTCTGCCACTGAAATGGGTGATGCTGGTGTTAACCAGCCAAATTTCAATGTCTCATGGAAATTTGATGTGGACACTTCTTTTAGTTACTTCATTAGATTGCATTTCTGTGACATTGTAAGCAAAGGGCTTAATGAACTCTACTTCAATGTCTATGTTAATGGGAAAATGGCAATTTCTAACTTGGATTTGTCAGCTATTACTGGTGCCTTGTCAACCCCATATTACAAAGACATTGTAGTCAATGCAACATTGATGTCTCAAGGACTAACAGTTCAGGTTGGTCCAGCAAATGCTGATGGTGGAAATGCCAATGCCATTATGAATGGTATAGAGGTCTTGAAGATAAGCAACTCTGTGGATAGTTTGGATGGAGAATTTGGGGTTGATGGAAGAAGGATTGGTGGTTCTAACCGTGGGACAGTGGCAGCAGTTGGGTTTGCCATGATGTTTGGAGCCTTTGTGGGACTTGGTGCTATGGTGATCAAGTGGCACAAGAGGCCACAAGACTGGCAAAAGAGGAACAGCTTCTCTTCATGGTTACTTCCTTTACATGCTGGTGATACAAGCTTCATGAGCAGCAAAACCTCAATGGGAAAGAGCAACATCTACTCCTCATCAATGGGATTAGGAAGGTTTTTCTCCTTTGCAGAATTACAAGAAGCAACCAAAAACTTTGATTCCAAGAACATTATTGGTGTTGGTGGATTTGGTAATGTCTATTTGGGTGTGATTGATGAGGGGACTCAAGTGGCAGTCAAGAGAGGAAATCCACAATCAGAACAAGGAATCAATGAATTCCAAACTGAAATTCAAATGTTATCCAAGCTTAGACACAGGCATTTGGTGTCTTTGATTGGATACTGTGATGAGAATGAAGAGATGATCCTTGTTTATGAGTACATGCCTAATGGACATTTCAGAGACCATCTTTATGGAAAGAACTTGCCATCACTTTCTTGGAAGCAAAGGTTAGAGATTTGCATTGGATCAGCTCGTGGTCTTCACTACCTTCACACAGGAACTACACAAGGTATCATCCACCGTGATGTTAAGACCACAAACATCTTACTTGATGAGAATTTCACAGCCAAAGTTTCTGACTTTGGACTTTCAAAGGATGCACCTATGGGTCAGGGTCATGTTAGTACAGCAGTGAAAGGTAGTTTTGGTTATCTTGACCCTGAATACTTCAGGAGACAACAATTGACAGAAAAATCAGATGTATACTCATTCGGGGTGGTCCTTCTTGAAGCACTATGTGCAAGGCCAGCTATTAACCCTCAGTTGCCTAGAGAACAAGTAAACTTGGCTGATTGGGCAATGCAATGGAAGAGAAAAGGGTTGCTTGATAAGATCATTGATCCTCTTCTTGTTGGTTCAATCAACCCTGAATCTATGAAGAAATTTGCTGAGGCTGCTGAGAAATGTTTGGCTGATCATGGTGTTGATAGGCCTTCAATGGGAGATGTACTTTGGAACTTGGAATATGCATTGCAGCTTCAAGAAGCATTCACACAAGGTAAGGCAGAGGATGAGATTAAGTCAACTGCAGCTGTTCCTACTTCACCTGCTCCAGTTCCAACACCTTCCTCTACCTCTGATGACACCCCAGTTTCACGTCCAGAAGTGAATAATAATAATAATAGTCCACCAGAAGTGCATGCTATTGATGACCATTCTGGAACTGCAATGTTTGCACAGTTTAATAATCTTAATGGCAGGTGAAAGATGAATTTGGTTCCATGAATAATGAAACCATATATCACATGGATTGCTGCAAAATTTGATCATGTCAAGGAGGTGTTATAGTAATTTTGTGAAGTATTGTGACCAAAGAGTTCTTGTATGATGATGTGTGATACTATGTGTGATGTTTCTTTTCTAGGTACTCTTGCTCAATTCTCTGTTTCTTTGTGTATTGTGAGTGGAATACTATGTTTCATGGTAGCAAACATGTGTATCAGATTTGTAATATGATTGGAGTACTGGTGTGTAAGTATATATTGGTCTTATATAATTGATTTGTAGTATGTTGTTATGTAATTTTTAGGGAGTAATTCTAGAAGCAAGCAGCAAGTGAATTGACTTGAATTTATTAGCAATCGACCAATAAGTATTTGCAGCAAAAGGCTTTATATGCAATCCACCGATCAACAATTTATACAACACAATTTTTGTCTTTATCTTTTTTTCATCATATCACTTATCACATCTCACATTTTTCTCTATGTTCTCTCTTTCTCCTTCATAGTTGTAAGATATAACTTCTGATATAATTAGATGTTGACTCGCGCTAGGGGTGTTCACATCCAATCAAATCCAATACAAACCGCAAAAACCGAACCGAAAAACCGAAATCTGAATCAAACCGAAATCCAAAAAACCGCAAACCGCAAAAAACCGAAATTTTTTATTGGATTGGATTGATTTTCGGATCCTATGTTGAAAACCAATCCAAACCGAACTTATATATACATATATTATTACTTATAAAATAATTATATATTTATACTTGTATACATATATATTTATAAAAATACTTATACTAATATATTTTTTATAATTTTATTATGTTAATATTTCTGTAAATATATCAATATAAAACTAGTTTTAGTTTAGTTTTCATGTCTCATGTAATTCTCTTTATATATTTTTATATTAATTTTAATAAATGTAAGTTCTAATAAGAAATGTTTATCATTACTTCATTATTTTATAAATTTTATCAAATATTTATTGTCGCTTTAAAAAACCGAAAATCGATCTAATCCAATCCAATTTAAATTGGATCGGATTTGAAAAAATATCAAAACCGATCGGATGATGAAATGATAAAACCGCAATGATCTCGGATGATTTTTTACCTCAAAACCGATCCAAACCGAACCGCGAACACCCCTTCACGCATTGCCCGGATGTGAAGAAATGAATTTACATTTTTTTCAATTGAAATTTGAAATAATAAATATATCAAATATAAATATAATATAATTTATGCTTTGATATTAAATATTGAAAGATTGTTAATGATAAAAAGGGAATGATGAGTCCATTGAACTAACCATTTCAAAATATTAAAAATATTTCAATAATATAATAAATGAATATGAGTGGATGATCAATTGTGAAAATTAAAAAATTAAAAGGTCAGGAAATTAAGATAATGTCATTTAAAATAAAATATTGTTATGATAAAGATAGTGTACAAGTTGTTGACCCTATAGCTCGTGACTCAGTTTTAATGTATTGAATTTGAATACGTGCGTTGCATGGATTTTTTAAAATATTTTTTAACATAGATACATATAATATATTAAAAATATATACAATGCATAAAAAACAATAATTACTGAATCATCGTGAATCATTTTGTATATTAAGACTTATATGTTGTTAAAGTGAATAAATAAAATATGATATTATTAACAAATTGAAAAATATGATATTAAATTATTAAGTACTCCCTCCGGTCCTATTTATAAGAACATGTTAACTACTTCACACGGATTAAGGAAGTTAGTTAATTTAGTTAATTACAATAAATTTGTCATTAATGTATATCGTATTTACTAAATTATCCTTGAATTTATTGAGACCCATTATCTTTCTCTTTCTACTCAACTACTCAATTGTGTCATACTCTCTCTACTAATTAATTACTCACCTACCTCCACTAATGGGGTATTTTTGTCAAATAATAATTAATGCATGAGACAATCTGAAAAAGTTCTTATAAAAAGGACCAAGGCATACCTTAAAAAAAGTTCTTATAAATAGGACCGGAGGGAGTATATCAAATATAACAATTATTATATATGTATATATATAATCAGGATCCGTTGACACCGAGTGTCAAACTTTATGAGTTACACCTCTTAATAACTTTTTGAAAAATGTGAATTTGACCAATCCAACCGTTGAACTGAAAGTTCTTATAAAGTAGATCAAGCCTATAAAATTTCATAAAAATCGAAAACTAATTGATACTTTATCAAACTAATTTATTTTAACGTATAATATGTTTTTAAAATATAAGTAAAAGTCTACTATTAGATAACATACCTACTAATGTCCAAATTATCTGAAATTTGATAATGAGCATGAAGGTAATATAATGTGATTCAACGGTTGGATTGATCAAATTCACACACACAGATATACATATATATATATATATATATATTACTTTTGTTATGATAATTAAGTTGAGTAAATTGAATTAAAGTTTGTAACTCTTTGTATCCATTCAACTCAATCATCCAAAGGTCAAATCATAAGAAATTAAAGGGTTGATCCATATAATGACGATTCAACCAAAATAATGAGTTGGTATAAAATGAAATATGAAAATAGGGTTGGCATGTTATCATGAGAGCTCCCGCTTCAGCTTTTATATAATATATAATAAATATAATAGATTGTAGATGAATTGATGTTCAAATATAACTTCTCAACCATTGGTTAATATCTTCAACTAACAACCGCAGGCAATTTTTTTAAAAAAATTAAAAAGATCATCATGACAGGATGTTTGATATTTTAGATTTGATAATTGTTAAGTGGAGGAATTACAAATGCTCATAATAGTTTCTTAAAAGTTATAATTATAAAATACAAAACTAGTTAATAAAGAGAAATAGATACATGCAAACCTATGCAGGTAAAAGAATTAGAAATGAAAAAAATTATCCTAAAATAAAAATTGAAAGTGGGGACAAACATACGATGAAGTGCCTATTTGATTACCAGCTAGATATAATGCAAAATAAATTCCATAGAATTTTAAATCACTTCCATTCAATTTTTTTATTTATGAATTACCATTCATAAAATGTTTATCACTTATTTTTAATTATTAATTCTAATACGGACACTAATAATTCAATATGGAACTAAATAAGCCTCAGCTCGTCGCATCCCAATGGGTATCATACTAAAATGAGATTTGAAGAGATAGAAAGGACGGTAACGCCCTATGAATGACCGCATATTCAATCATTGAGAGGAAGCGAAGTGTACCAAAAGTGGTCGGAGCAGATTTAAGCGGTTCAAAACAACCCATATTTATAGATAGGACCCAAAATAATTTCTCCTAATTAGTTACTATCAATCAGCATTCTCACAACCTGAATGTCCAGATGCAACGGAAGAAATATTCTGACAGGAAGAGATTCACACTTTCACCCAATTGGATATCAAAATCTCCTTATGACCATTAAGTGCAAAAATTATTTTTGGATACTTCAAATGGGGCAAATATCTGTGTGTAAGACTTGTTACATATTCATGCATTCAAACTTTGAATAATATAATGAAGGGTAAAGAAACACTTCTTCACATCCCAAACATCATTTATCCATTTATAGCCTCAGATTTCCTCATCATCAGAAAGATTTGTATTGAATCTTCAAGCCATGAAAGGTTGCCATGTCTTAAGGCATATTGGGTTTTAGTGCTTATTTAATAAGCACTTTTCATAAGCTGATCTGAAATAATTCTTAAAATAGCTCATGAGCTTATAGATAAATAACCGAACACTTAATTAAGTGCTTATAAGCTCAACATAGACTACTCCAAATGTTCACTTAATTATAAAAAGCTGTCCTGCAAGAATTTCATGACACACTGCCTAGATGAAAGAAACATCACATTTCAATGCTAAAATATACATGACAATAATTGAATAGGATGCCAGTTTGCAAAACTTCTGTTCACTAATCTCAACTGTGATGAAGTTAATCTGTGAGGTCAGTGATCCTCTGTCAGGCGTCAGCAAGAATAATACAGATTGCTGCTACAGGAAAAAAAAAAGCACAAGGGAGGAAGATTGTACTGTATCTATCCGAAGCAAAAGACTAATAGCAGCAAACCTAACAACTATGGTCAAAAGAATCGCCAAACCTCTCTATCAATACAAAATTAGAATGCAAGAACTCATCCAGATTTTAGTTCATGCATAAACTATGACAATCTTCTCTTTTTAAAGCCGTCCAAATTCCCATCATCAAGGACGACAAGATCATCTTCATCATCAATTACTTGCAATTGCTTGTTATGCCTTGCTTCATCAACAGCATTTGACATATTGGAATCATCAGGAAGCTTTCTTTTCTTCAAGGTAGAAACTATACCTATCTCATCATCGTTTACAGATTCTACAGCTGATATTGGTGCATCTGAGTTGTTTGCACCATTACCAACAGACTTATCTTTATTTTCTGCTGCTGGTGCTGGTTGAGTCCATCCTAAGAGAACCATACCATCAGGTTCTTTCTCTTCATCAAACTCTTCTCTGAATTCAAAATCACCAACGAAACAAAACAATTTAGAACAAAGTAAAAACAGAGAAAAGGGTTTGAAGGAAATGCAGATGGAAACAAAAACCTACCTTAGTTCAAGATGAGAGGAAAAGGTGAAAAAAGAAACACACACTGACACTACAAACTTACTAAGTCCATTAATAGTTGCTACAAGGAAAAATTCTGACTCGGAATACATAAAAGAGTTGAGTAAACACCTGTGCTTTATGTTAATATGGCAACTAAATTCCTGTTGAAGATCCTCTACTGTAAGCATTGTTCCACCGGTTACTGGAGAAGGAAGCTCAGCAAGGACCTGAAAGGGTGGGAAACAGGCTAAATAAATGTCACGTCACTTTCAAACCAAAGACAAGAAACATACCTTTTCAAGGTTGGCCGTATAAATTGTAACCATGTCATCCTCAACATCACCAGCTTCATAAAGGAGGTTTGAAGCATTCATAATGAGTGGAAGATTCATCCCAAGCTTTGCCTTGACAATCTTTTCAACAAAGTCCTTTAACTTTGAACGGTTTGTGTTTATTTCAAGCAATAAAGGAGTCTGTTTCCGACATATACCAATATACTGTGCGTGAGCATATTTGTAACAATAACTTTTAAGCAATAGATGAGAGAAGGGGAGATTTGACATACCTCAGAACAAACATAACAAGATTTGTTAGGTTCAAATGGCTCAACCGGCATAAGCAGCATTCTTCTTGATGGATGTTCCAGACAATATGTCATTCTATGAGATGTCAAAAAAGAATCAGAAAAATATATTAAAAAAAAAGTAATTTAATGCTTGTAAACTACACAGAATAATAGTACTTCATTAGAGAGGAAATGAGCACAAGGAAAGAACAGGAAAGATTTCATAACCACCAAACAGAGACTACAACTACAAGTAAAACTTATATGGTACAAGATATAATAGAAAAGAGGTCAACACAAAAGAGCTCTAATCTAGGGAGGGACAAATTACCCTTAGGAGGTGTTTGTTTCAAGTATATGATTAAATCCCAAGAATACTATGACCAGGAATTTATGCACAGGTAAATTCTAGAATTATGTCTGGTTAGCATTTAATAATTTTAGAATTGTTATAAAAATTTGTTTAGTTCAAAATACAAAACTCAAAAACATGGAAGAAAGAATGTGGTAGAAGGAAAAGGGAGTGGAAGCTATGGTTGTGGTTTCGAAATAACTTCATTCCCATGGGAAAGTAAGATACCTACCCTCATCATGGGAATAAGACACAAGCAAAAAATGGGCATGTGCCTTTCCTCAGAGACAATATAATACAGAGGAAATTTCAAGGCCTGTTGCATGGGAATTTCATATTTCCAAGTTCATTTTCCCAGGAATAATTCGAGAAACCTTGAAACACAAAATTAAAGACCCATGCATTCTGATCCAGCAAAAAATGCATCAATAGAAGTATTACACATGACAACTTTAAGTTAATGATTAAGTAAACTACTTCAACGATAATTTTATTCAGTTTAATTTAACAATGTAAACTGACTTAATAAATGACAAGGACTTATGGCATCATATGATACATGTAGCCAACCCTACCTAGTAGGGAAAGGCTCGGTGGCTGTTGTGTTATTTAACTATGTAAAGTATATTGTTTTGGAGTTGACAAGAATGATAATTATTATTAAGAATTCAAAACAAAATACAAGCAACCAAATGCAAGCTCTTTGAGTTAGCACCAGCAACACGATTGTGCTAAGAAAATTGTTTTCCTCAACCAAAAAATTGTCAGTAAATAGTAGGTAGCATTTTCCTCAAGGCATGATTGGTTATCACTTAACAAAGCTTCTTCTCAAACCCAAGCATAAAGTAACAAAACCACTTCTCCATCAGTAATACTAATGCAAAACATAGAATATGCAGGAAGGAATCACATCATACCTATAATTTTTTGTGTCATTTTTCAGCACTTTAATTGCTTCAATGACAATCAACCCAGCAATAACAGCATTTGTTGTCGCAACAGCATGGACAATATTACCAGCAATTCCTTTAGCTTCAAAAAGGCTTTGCAGAGGGATGCCAAATGAAGCAGCCCGTATGTTTGCAGCTGCAGTAACAAATTCTACAGCCAACTGGTCATCTTTATCAAAGCTCAGGTTGCCAATCTCCTGCTCAAAAATACATTTAAAAAAAAAGGCACCAACAAAAAAGGTTCACAGTTTAGTAACCAAATGGAGATATAATTATGACATCATCACTACATCAAAGGAAGTGTACGCATCAAATGGACCTTATCCCTTTTCGTGAAAAATAGTCTCAATGCTTCAAGAAATATCCTAGAATTTTCTTTAAGACTCCAGATATCCTGTGGGTTCTTCATGCCCAAAGATGCCATGGCAGAAATTGATAATCCATCATCAGATTCATAACTTTTGTCCAAATCTCCATTCTGTCGAGCCAGTTCATCAGACAGGATATCCTTGCTGTATATAGGTTTTGGTCTATTACGATTTTTCCATGTCTCTTCATTCGACAAAGCTAATTCAATATTATACCCAAATACATGATCAAATATTTTCCTTCCATACTGATCAATGTCTTCATCTTTCCTACGTTCAAATACATCCTCAACATTTTCTGATGAGCTGGCAGCATCACTTGAGCGAACATTTAAATCATTATCCTGATTCTTGTCCCCAAATAACTTAGCAAAAAGTAGGTCCTTCGCCCACACAATACAATGAACAAACTGCCAAAAAAAAAAGATGGAAGCTTAGAACTCATTAGTCAGAAGTTTGAAGTAATATCATATTCACAATTCTAATAGATGTTCAATTTGACAAAGTAAAACCCAATAGCTTGAGGACCACAAACTTATACATTTGTCTGACACATGATAACAATGGCCTTCAATAATCAATATTATATTAAACAGTATCTATCTAATGGTCATGAGGGCACCCAATATCCATCAAGATACAACAATTTAATATAAAGATTCCATTCAATGAAAATTCAAAGAATCGTGCACACCATAAAAA
Source organism: Sesbania bispinosa (assembly GCA_026901365.1). Taxonomy (NCBI): domain Eukaryota; kingdom Viridiplantae; phylum Streptophyta; class Magnoliopsida; order Fabales; family Fabaceae; genus Sesbania; species Sesbania bispinosa. The sequence continues at coordinate 1,617,124 of QLOH01000174.1, forward strand.
TTCTATGGAAGACCCAATGTCCTATAGCATTACATGTTCTAAATTCCCTAGATACAAATTGTTAATTTCTTAGCAAAAGAAAATGACTGATCAAAGGAGTATAGAAAGTCAATACAGACCAAAGGAATAACAACCCATACCTTTGATGGGGTACTTGTGATGGTACAAACAGGATATGTCTTGGGGGCTGGTTTAGGCTGACACTCATAGCACTCTGTTCTTCCCTTGACATGTACAGTAACCTGCATTCAATAAAACTATATATAAATATGATTGAAAAGCTGCAAGCCTGCAACTAGTATATCGTAACAATTAACCACGCAAACATTTATTGAAATTAAAACCATGTGGAACACCAAATAAATTTTGGAAGTAATAAAAAAGCTTCAAATACATGGTTTCCAGAAAAATCAGACGGCTGGGGTTACAAAACTAGCAAAGAAAACAATAAATATGAGATTTCGGGCCTCAAATGTCAAACCAGAACAAATCAAAACTGTTAATAAAATTATTAAGAATCAAAATAATTTAAACCAATTCATTTTCAGAAAATATAGCTGAAAAACAGAATTAAGGGGTAGTCACTGAAACTTTAGAGGATAATTAATGCACAGAAATGAAGAATTTAGCTGATAAATAAATTTTGAAGTTTAGACGCATGCTACGAAAAAACATGATTTTGCTTTCCCGATAAGAAGATTAATTATCTAGGCACAAGACACAAAATCAGTGATGAGTCAGTGATAGTGTGGTACTAACTGATTTTCACAGTTAGATTTATAATCACGGCCAGAAAATCAATAATTAAGTCAACAGAGATACTCTTGAGGATAAAAAAATAATCATCAAGCAGGAAAATTCCGAATCTGGTTATTACAGCTAAAACACAACCTAATATTGAAGATGAATATCACTTATCAAGAAGCCAATAAATAAAATTAAATTAAATTACCTGACCAAGGAACCCAGTAGTTCCACTTTCAACCAAAGGAACATCAGCTGCCAAGCACAAACGATTCACATGTCGGCGTGCATCTAGATTGTCAAGTCCATTTAGAACAACGTTAAATTGTTTAAAGAAGTCCACATTGAAGTCAGGATCTTTGACATTTGCATGGTATGATGTAATGTTTATGCGGGGCCTAAATCTCAACACAGCATCCCTAGCAACCTGGTCAAAGACTTCATCAGATGGATGTACAACTGAAACCTATACCAGTAACAATAATAACCATAACAGATTAACTTACTTTAGCCTTGGACTGCCCAACATGGGATTGTCGAAATAAAAATTGTCTGTTTAGGTTACTGACTTCTATAGTGTCCATGTCAATCTGCACATTGGAAATGAAAGAAGCATATTAATGTGTTAAAGCACATCCATTGCTCAAAACCATAAAGATAATTCAAGAGAAATCTTGTAATCAATCACCTCCTAACACGCAAACACAAAACAACAACAACCCACTTACAGAAGAAGAGTAACTTCAACTACAACTACCATTCATTGTAGGTTGACTGATTATTAACAGTAAAAATACCAACTCGCAATCACAATGAACAAGCCCTGAATAGAGAGATACAGGACCTCAAAAATTAGTACAAAGAGTCACAGTATTCAACAAAATCAGGATGCACCGATGCAACAATTCCGGAAACAATGTTTTCCTGTGACAAAATGTGAGGATGAAGAAAAGTAGAACACTAGAACTATACTTCAGATAGTTTTCTACTCATTTTACTCCTTCAAACAAATTTTCAGCTCCCTAAACTACAAATAGAAGAACTGATCAAATGGCATGACTAAGGTTGGATATGCTTAAGGGTACATAAATTCCAATAGGTAATAGTCTAACCTATAATAAATATATGTGCATGTAAAGATATAGTTAACAACATAAATATGACAGATCCTTGTCCAAAACATGTATGGATGGCACAAGGACATGTCATTCTCAACAGTTCCATTTAGTAGCAAGAAATTCATACTTGGTACAACACTACAACATCCTCCTGCATTCAGCAGATCTACCATTTCCATCAACCTATCACCCTGAAATACTGACTAACAGTCATACAAAGGTTGTTAACACTTATACCATCACAATCCAGATCACAAGCTACTCTTAATTAAAATATGATTCTCAAAGATCTTCTTATAACTGTAATAACTAAAACTCAAGATAGCAAGATCCACAACCACCTCACTTTCAAAAACCCTACTTTCATCATTACTGACATCACAGACTGTAAGCACCAAAAAAGCTCCCCCTAAATATACAACCAACCGCATGCTCTATTTTCCCCAAATACAGCTCATACAAAGCACAAAAATTGCTCAAGCGTTGCCCCAAATGAAAAACCCCAGGACCCAATACTTAAGAATTCCTCCCCCTTGAAGCAAACAATAGAGATTAAAGCATAGCTCAGAAACCACCAATTAAATCAAAAGGGTAAGAAAATCAAGGTATCAACACAACAATAAAAAAATGATGTTCAATAGAAAATTTAAGCACTCCAATTAAGAACTCAAAAACGTTCAATCTTTTCTCAGTGCACAAGCAACACTCACTCCTCACTCTCACAAACAATTCACTCAACAACTGCCCCAAAAAAATAAAAATAAAACAAGGCACGAAATTTTTTAAACACCCATCTCATCTCACGTAACACATCAAGCTCGAAACTTCAACAAAAATCCGAAAACCCCAAGTACACAAAACCCTAACAAACTAACCGAAAATTCATATTTCAAAACATGATTTAAAAAAAAACATATAAACAAACCCTCGAAAGGTAGAAGAAGGGAACTAACGATGTGTATGTCAGTGAAACCGGAGAGAGCGAGAGTCTTGAGGAGCTCGCAGCCAATTCCACCAGCACCAACCATGAGCACTTTGGCATCCTGAAAAGAAAAACCGTAAAACGACATCGTAGGTTTGCAAAACGACGCAGCAGAAGAAGAGAAGGGTTTTGGTTTGTTACCTTAATAACCGGAGAAGAAGAGGAAGAGGAAGAGGAAGCCATTGAGAGTGAGATTATGGGTAAAGTGAGGAGACGCAGCAGAAGCAGAAGAATCGTTGAAAAATCATGAGAGAGAAGAAAAGAAAGAGAAAATGGCGTTTTTAAAATAGAAAAAGAGAGTTGCGGAGAATCGAACCGTTGACGTGAGGGAGTGGCAGAATCTAAAGGGTCGTCAGAGAAAAAGAGCGCCAAACCCCAAAATGACGCAACTTTCGCCCAAGAAATTATAAATACAAACATAGCAACATGGCACTAGTAGTACTGTAGTATTTTTTTTTTATCCTTAGCCGACATGTGGGATTCGTAACATGTTTGCATTTTCAAGAATCAAGAATCTCATATAAATGTGCTTTTTATTATTGTGTTAATATGTTTAATTCTTTTAAATTCAAATAAAGCTAATTTTATCTTTAAACCTGTGTTTGGATAGAGAAAATTGAAATTACTAGAATTCATGTGTTAAAATAGTAAAAAAAAGAATTTAAAATGATAAATAGGAGGATTTTTTATGATAAATAGGGGGATTTCAAATGACAAACATTAAGAGAGAATTTCAACATTTATCTTTTATGTTCAAACTTTTTAGATTGTCATTGTCAATTCCTATTATTTTAACAATTCACTCAACATTGTCTATTATAATTTTTAAAATTCTAAAATTCTTCATCCAAACACTAGCGTATATTTAAGGAAAATGATAATATTGGTTAACGAAATAAAAGCAAAAAAATGTTGGAATGTGTAATATTTTTTTGGGTGTTAACAATATATATTTTTCATGTAACTAGAGCAATTTTACTTAATATTCAATCATAGTTAAGTCTTTACACCCCTTTTAATGATTTGATTAGTTAGAATCAAACTTGGGACTTATCAAATTTTTAGTTTGTGTTGCAATAGAGTCACGCAACTCTTTTTTGTTGAAATGTGTAATATTTGATATTATAAATATGGATGATAATATATAGAGTGTATTTGGTAAAACTAACTGAAAAGTTAGGTGAAAACTCGCTGAAAAGCTCGCTGAAAGCTTAAAACTAGCTGAAAGCTAAAAAAATTATTGAATGTGTTTGGTAAAACTAATTGAAAATAGTAAAATGACATTTAAAGACAACATTAATTATTAAATAATGATAAGTGGGGGTGATTGAGGGCTAAACTTGTAATTAATTTTCAGCTAGTAGCTGAAAATTGGAGCTTTTTTAAAAAAGTTACCCCAAGTAGCTTTTTTAAAAAAAACTTGTAGCTACTCAAAAAACTACCTTCCCAAACACTGTTGAAATGGTTTCAGCTACTATTTTCAACTTTCAGCTGGCTGAAATGTCAAGTCAAACACAATCATAATGGACATAGTGAGTATCCACTAAAATTACACATAATGAATAGAATAGTTATCCACTAAATAGGTGTGTATTTGCAGAAATGTGCAGGTGTGGGTATTATAGTACCCAACTTGCCCCATACCTAGCGATGACAATTGAGTCAAAGCCCTATGGATATTCGTAAAATTTACCTGCAATGGACAGGGTAAAAATCCACAAAGCGGATATGGACGCGGGTACGGGTAATGACCTGCCTTTTTCATGGGGACGAGCGCGGGGACGGGCGCGGGTACGGGCAGCCCGCCCCATACCTGCACTCATATATATAATTATTTAATAAATAATTACATATATAATTATATATAGAGATATATTAATTTTATTAAAATATCTAATATATTTATACATATTTTTAAAATTGATATATATATATATATATAATTACAAATAAAAATCATTTTTATAACTATCTATTTGTGTTTTTATTTACTTTGTAATATATGATTAGTTAGTGTTAATAATAATTTTTTACAAATCTTGGAGAATTCTAACACATGATATCCAATTTCATAAAAAAGTGTGGTGTGAAAGTATATTGTAATATTTAATAAAAATTTTAAACATTAGATAATGTGTTGTGTTTTAGAACACTAACGTATTGTGTTTCGATTTAATTAAATTGTTATGCAAATCATATTTAATAATTATGTTTGGATGATTTTGGAGTAATTTTCAATTGAGTTATAATTTTTTTAATTAATATTTTTATGAGTTTTTAAATTTTCACTTGACTAAATTGCGAATAACGGCGCAGGTATGGGCATATAGGTGCCCGACGGGTACGGAGACGAGTATTAAAGTTGTTGTCCACGCGGGTATGGACACAGGTACGAGCTTTTTTTTTAAACGCAGGTATGGAGACGGGCATTGTGGTACCCTACCAGAGGGTACCCATTGCCATCCCATACCTACACAAACACATAGTGATGACAATATGGAGTGGTCGATTCCTTTCTATCCCGGTCTATGGTCCACCCATCACAAAATGAGCCGGGACGGGGTGACCCAAGTTTGAAAATGAATAAAACATTCCAACCTGACTCATATTTAAATGGGCTAAACGAGACAACGGGCCAAACGGACAAGCGGGCTAAAAATTGAAAGGGGGAAAAGGGGGATTTTGAAAAGCGGGCCAAAAGGGTTGGCCTAGCCTATATTTTCATCAACTTGTTTTTTGACGGGCTAATGGGTTCCTCAACCCAATTCGTTTAAAGCAATGAGTTTAAATCATGATTGTAAAAATCAAACCGATTTTTAAAGATTTTTACTTAATCACCACATTTGACTCACTAAACCAATTAAGATTTTCGGTTAAACACAAGATACACACATACGCCGAATAATTATTTTTATATCATTATTTGTCATAACATGAGAAAATTATGTTTGCAAATAATATGAGAGAATTGAAATTAGTAAAGCTTTCCCACAAGCAAAACAATATTTAATGTTAGATATTTATATCAATGTTTTTTTTGTCTTGGTTCCACAATATTTGAAATGTTATAATATTAACGCTGACAATATATAAAAGTAGAGAGTAGAGAGAAAGATAAGAGAAGAAGAGAGGGGGAGTTGGTCGTGTCTTATTCCATTCACATAAGGGGGTATTTATACAAGTGAATAAGAGTGCATAAAAGGATTTATTCAATTTAATTGAATATCTTTCTCAAGAACTTGGACTAAATATTTCTATCAAATTAAAACCTTCAGGGAGTTTTATATATATATATATATATATATATATATATATATCATTTTCAAGAAAGCCATACGAATGGGTCGTAATAATATTTATCGATATTTTCATGTACTGCAGAATAGAAAAATATCAAAAAGTACTCGCATCCACCACAAGTGAATATATTTATTCAAAATCAATGTCAAGTCTTTTGTGAAAAACCTTGGGCAACAAGTTGTGCTTTATACTGCACATTTTCACTTTTCACATCTCGTTTTTTACAAAAACCCATTTGTATCCAACTGGCTTTACACATTCAAGTGTGTGAGCTATAGGCCCAAAACTTTGCATTTTGTAAGTGAATTTCATTTTTTTTCACATTGGCCAATCATTTCTTTGTCGACATTCTTTAACCAATTTCGGTTCATGATCCTCACTATCATTTATAATATCAAGCGTTACTTTCAATGCAAAAATGTTGTCAACGTTGACTTCATGTTGGTTCCATTGTATTTCATTCAAGACATAATGAGATCTCTTTATTTTCATGAATTTCAGGTACCTGAGTTTCTTTTGAAACTGAAATAATAAGTATGTCCAAGGACTCTTCTAGAGTCTCTATATCCTCGATCATGCCATCTAGATTCTTAGCTCCTTTTCTTTTCTGAGGATTTTTTATATATTTGGAACCAACAGGTCTGCCACACTTTATGCGTGCTTCAGACTCATTTGAAACTGTAGATTGTCCAACATGGACATCTATTTTAATTGGAGCATTGACAGTTGGTACATCTTTTTGGGTCAGTGAATACATTCGATTAGGGGTGTAATCGGGTCGGGCCGGGTTTGGGGTGACATCAAGTCCGAACCGAAAAAAATGATGGTGGGTTGAGTTGGTTCGGGTTTTGTATTTTTTGGGGTGAGTGACCCGACCCGAAACAACCCGAATATGTTCGGGTTGGGTTGGGTTGGGTCATCGGGTCATGGACATTTTTCCTTTTTTTAAAAAAATGTGGAAGATGACATGAAATTAAAATATAACATGAAAAAAAGAAAAGAAATAGGGAAACATAAAATGAGAGGAGCAAATGAAATAGGGTTTGGGGAACCACCGCTACTTGTGTTGCCGTTGCGCCTATTTTTGTTCTCTATGGGAAGGAAAATGAAATAAGATTAAGGCTTCTTTTCTTGGTTTGGTTTGGTTCGGGTCTATCGGGTTCAAGATAGGCAAATCCGATACCCGAACCGAACCAGATCGAGTTTGAAAGAAAATGTCTGAACCGAACCGTTAAATATCTTTCGGGTTGGGTTGGGTCAACCGGGTTCGTGGGTTGGATCGGACCCGCTTACACCCCTACATTCGATAGTTGGTTGGCTAAACCTTGCATATGAATTATCCTTTGAACTTCCAGCTCACATTGTTTTGTCCGAGGATCAAGATGGATAATGATAATTCATTCCAACCAGTTTCCTTGTCCAACTGCTTGTTTTCTCCCCCTAATATTGGGAAAACAAATTCATCAAAATGGCAATTGATAAATCGAGTCGTGAATAAATCCCTCGTCAATTGTTCAATATATTTTATTATAGACGGGGATCGACAGCCAATATATATTCCCAACCTTCTTTGAGGTCCTATTATAGTGCATCGTGGTGAAGCGATAATAACATATAATGCACATCAAAAAAATCTTATATGGGAAGTATTAGGTTTCTGACCAAAAACCATTTGTAATGGGGAGGACTTATGATAATTTATTGGCCTGATGCGAATAAGTGTTGCAACATGCAAGATTGCATGTCCCCAAGTAAAAATTGGAAGTTTTGATCTCATTAGTAATTACCTTGCAATTAATAAATGATTCTGCACGATCATTTTGTGCATGAACATACATTACAAGATGTTCAACATCAATTCCAATGGACATACATAAATTCACCTACATTGTCAAGGTGTATTGTCTTTGAGCTCTTAAACAAATTTGTTGAGAAAATAATCTTGCAAACTCATGGTTGCAAGTTGACAATAAATAAACACGTGGTCATCTAGTTGATGCATCAATTATAATAATAAAATATCTAAATGGCCCACATGATTGGTGTATTAGTCCACAAATATCACCTTGTATACGTTCCAAAAAAAACAAGGTGAGAGATTCACTTCCAATCTTTGTTGGCGATAGTCAAATAATCATTTTTCATTGAGAATAAGCAACACATGAAAAATTGTTGAACTGAAGAATCTACTGGCTCTTCATAAGGTGTCAATGTGAATTTTCGCATCATAATTGAAACGGGATGGCTCAACCGTTCATGCCAATAACAATTTTATCATGCTTTACTATAGCATTTGTTTCAATTGTACTAATATAAGTGTAGTACAACCCGGAGGAAAATGAAGACAACTTTTTCAATACACATTTTTTTTAGCATCATTCCCGTGATGTATAGACATTCAACATTGTCATCATTTGTTGTCTCTAGTTGGTATCCATTTTTGCGGATAGCCTTGAAACTTAATAAGTTTCCATGAGACTTGCCACAATATAAGGCATAATGAACGTGTAATTTTGTTCCTCTGGGTAACAGGACATTTAGCTCTATACGAGCCTTCATCTATATTTGTACCAGATAGGTAAAAAAACATTAGCTATGTCAGAGCCTTCAATTATTTGTATTACCATATAGGTAACAAAACATTAGCTCTTGCTCATACGCCCTCAAATATATAATCTTGGCGCGCACAACATTAAATACATAAACTTGGGGCACACACCACATCTGACGGAGCTTAGCTCTTGACATAATCCTCAAACACAATCATGTTCACATGCCACATCTGGCAAAACTAATTAAGCTCTCGACCTACAGGTCCTCAAACACAATCATGTTCATACGCCACATCTGGCGGAGCTAAGCTCTCGACCTATAGGTCCTCAAACACAATCATGCTCACACGCCACATATGGCGAACCTGACCTCTCGATCTATAGGTCCTCAAACAAATTCACAATCATGAAAAATTCATAAAAACGTTTACGAAAATTTATACATCAACCCTCTTACTTTCTTCGCATATCTCATGAACTATTATCTGTGACGACGGATAATAATAATTAACATAACATCATACAATTAGAACTTATTTCACATACCTCATACATTCTCTTATTAAATTCTAGTCAATTGGCATCCCCTAGGGCGCAAAAAGTAATGTTATACACTGAGTGAAGAGCAAAGCAATACTAATAGGGGTATATCATTAGATCATTCACTTCCTCATTTTATGAGGAATCATCATACAGTGTCCATAATTATCTAGAATTTCATAATAGCAATTTAGGACAATTAACCATAAAATTTTGTCAAAATGTAATCTAATATCTCAAATTATTTAGAGCAAAGCATATTAATTTGACAAATGAGATATTATATAATGAATTGTACTCATTTTCATTGATAAAAATATTACGGTATTATGTTAATTAATATGATAAATTATATGATATTGCGGTGTTATAATAACAACCATGAAAAATAATATTATAATACTATTAATTAAATTCCTTAAAGGAAACCAAGCATGTCCTTATATATCAATTTAATTTAAACATGTCACACATGTAATATAATAATTTGAAATACTTCTAATAACAAAATATCAATGTAGTTCATTGTGCAATATATCCAAACCAACATTATATAGGATCATGTATTATCCCATTTACTAATTTAACCATGTAAGAAATATTTAAAAAATAAAAATTATATCTCTTGAATAAATACATGAATCCACATATACATATCAAATATCTTTTTCCATTTAATTCCTCTAACAATTATAATAATAACAATGATTATAATTATCACTGATTCTAAATGATTAGAATATAATGTATGACACATATCTCTCACGATAACGAAAACATGAATATCAAAGAATTCAACACATCTTAAATATTCATGACAAGTATTTTTATTTTTTTTCAAAACGTCAAGAGCAACAAATTTCAGTTTTGCAATATTTGACATTTTAAAGTACTATATAAAAAAAATTAGAGAATAATCAAATAATATCTGATAATGTTTAGAAGAATATAAACATAATGATGTGAAAACACAACGTTTATCATTAGTTGTAATTGTACCCTTTTCTTGTAGGATGGTAGTACCTTCTCCAAAGGAATGTAAGACTTCTTGCTCAGTTGGTTATAGCCTCTTGCTGATAACGTGTTATAATATTAACGCTGACAATATATAAAAGTAGAGAGTAGAGAGAAAGAGTAGAGAGAAAGATAAGAGAAGAAGAGACCAGCCGGGAGTTGGTCGTGTCTTATTCCATTCACATAAGGGGGTATTTATACAAGTGAATAAGAGTTAATAATGGAAATGAAATCATCTATAATTGAGGAAACTATGTAACCTACGATATACAATACCTTCTCAACATCAATCCTACCTATTAAAGGAAACATGTATAGTAATATCATATCAGATTAAATCTGATGGGCATCCACCATATCAAAATTATCCATAACATGAAAGTCATATTTAACTCCGATAAATTCAAGTTGATTAAAGTAGAATCCATTTAAGGGAGCAAAGCTCTCTCACGTCTTATTTTTTGTATTCACATGACTTGAATCTAAGATCTTAGATAAATAGAATTAAGCTCTATGCCACTTGAATTCATATTCATTTGTATGTTCACAAGTAAAACCATAAATTATTTGAAGTTTTCAGTACTCAATTTATTTCTTAATTTATGACAATTTTGCATTTGGTATTGCATTTGTTTCTCAAGGGTTTTTCATTTTCTTTTGATATTTTACTTGTATGTTGGTTAAGGATGACAATGGGTCATAGACCCAGCTGGCACCCATAAAAATTACCTACAATAAATAGGATAATTACATATTGATAACTATGAGTATAAAAACAAGTAATTACTCGCGTAATTTTATAGGGATAAATACTATAATACCAAATTTGACTCATGAATGCATGCGAGGCACACGCACATTATTATTATTAATTAAAATATTAAACATACATAGTATGAGTCTGATTTTTATAAATACTTTGAAATTTCTTAAATATTACTCCTATTATTTCTTATTTATATTTATTCAATAATGAATTAGTAAAAGAAAAAATATGAACGATTTTTCTAACCCGTAGAACATTGCACGAGATAATAAATCAAAAGTGGAAAGATTTTATTGAAAATTACAAGTATCATGACATTCAATGCATTGATAATATTAAATGTTATATTTTTCAATAATGATTTTTCTAACTGATGCAATGTTGCACACGTTAATAAATCAAAAGTGAAAAGAATTTATTGAAAATTACAACTATCACAACATTCAATACATTAGTTGTATGAAATGTTACATTTTTCAATAAAATTTGACCACTTTTAATTTATTATCCTATGTGCAATGTTGCATAGGACGATAAATCAAAAATAAAAATGTTTTATTGAAAAATATAATATTCAATGTTTCCAATACATTGAATATTGTGACAGTTGTATATGTTGCACATGATAATAAATCAAAAGTGGAAAGATTTTATTAGAAATTACAACTGTCACAACATTCAATGCATTAGAAATATTAAATGTTACATTTTTCAATAAAACATCTATACTTCTGATTTATTATTTTGTGACTGGATTAATATTAATATTTTGAAAATTTAAAATAACATTAATTATTATTTTATTAATATGTATTTATTTATTTATTTATTATTATTTATTGAATTAATGAATTAACCGAGGGAAAAATATGAAAACCACACCCTATTAATATTAACAAGATAAAAAATATAGTATAAATTAACTAAACAATGGCCAAACGGAGTTTGCCCGACATATATCAAGTGCTTATTTGTTTTAAATTTTGAACCGTGGAGAATCAATTTTACATTGATTTTAAATCACTTTTATCTAACATGATTCGTACAATATGTATATTTATTTTAAACCATTACTTCATCTGGTTTTATTTATAAGATAATTCAGTTAAAAATACACATATTAAGAAAAATAATTAATGCATTGATTTTAAAAAAATTACTCTACAAGATTACAAATTTATCCAAATTCATTATTTTATAAATACTTTAATTTTTTTTAAATATTACTCCTGTCATTTATTATTTTAAAAGAAACTCTTTATTTATTTCTATTTATTCAATAATGAATTAACAAAAGAAAAAATATGAACGATTTTTCTAACATGTGTAATATTGCATAAGATAATAAATCAAACGTGAAAAGTTTTTATTGAAAATTACAAGTATCACGACATTCAATGCATTGATAATACTGAATGTTATATTTTTCAATAATGATGTTTCTAACTCATGCAATGTTGCACATGTCAATAAATTAAAAGTGAAAATATTTTATTAAAAATTACAACTATCACAACGTTTAATGCATTAGTAATATAAAATGTTACACTTTCCAATAAAACTTGTCCATTTTTTATTTATTATCCTATGCGATCAAAGGTGGAAATGTTTTATTGAAAAATATAATATTCAATGTTTTCAATGCATTGAATGTTGTAACAATTGTATATTTTGCACATGATAATAAATCAAACATGGAAAGATTTTATTGAAAATTACAACTGTCACAAAGTTTAATGCATTGGAAACATTGAATATTACATTTTTCAATAAAATATTTTCACTTTTGATTTATTATCTCTTGACTGTATTAATATTAATATTTTAAAGTTTAAAATAACTTTGATTATTATTTTATTAATATATATACATTTATTTTATTTATTGAATTAATGAATTAACAAAAGGAAAAATATGAAAACTACACCCTATTAATATATTAACTAGTCGTGTACCCGTGCCATGGCACAGAGCATTTTTATCGTATTAGACATACAATAATTATTTGATAAAAAAGACATATAATAATTTTTTAATAAGTAGAATTCATATAGCCTGTTTGGGTGAAACTTCTCCAGAAGTACTTCTAGGTGAAAAAAATAGCATGAATCAAAGATGTCAAATGGATTTAACTTCTCCATAAGTTAAAATTGGCCTTTGTAGACCACCTCCTCCAAAAGTTCTCTCATTTAACTTCTCTAAAAGTAACTAATTTTAACTTATGGAGAAGTTAAATGCATATTGATCTCTTTGATTCATGCTTTTTTTTCACCTAGAAGTACTTATGTAGAAGTTCCACCCACGTAAATGATTATTTTTCTCTATTCATATTTTATTTTTATCCGTACCTCAATTTTTCATTTGCACAATATATCCTAACAAACTCAAGCTACTTCCCTTTTTCCTATATTCCACCCCAACATGTAAAATTTTTTATATTGTTCGTGTATATCCGTTAAATCCTATTTTAAATTATATTTATAAAAGAAGTTTAAAACTATAGTAACTCTTAAAATTATTTTAATTTATTAATTACGTAATATTTTCCAAAAAATATTATCTAAACCTTCTAAAAGTTTCAAAAGTACATTTTTAAAAAAGGAACTATTTTTTTTTTTGTAGTTTGTCAAACAATTTTTTATATATTACATTTTTAATGGGATAACTAACTCTTTTTAAAGATTGATAACTATTTGTCCTATAATTGCTCCCCCTAACCCATTTATCTAACTGAAAATATGTCTCACCACCATTCTCAATCATACTCTCCAGCAACTCATTTCCATGAAAATCATATTTAATTTTTTTGTACATATCCATTAAATTGACCAATTTTTGAAACTTTCCCTCTCATGCCCGCTTTGATACAGAACGAGTTTTTCTCCAAAGAGATTCACTTATGATTAATATTTTTCATTCTCATTTATCAAATAGTGTTAAATTAAATGTTTACATCTTTTATTCATAACACACTCTTATATCTTATAGTCTTTTATATTTTTTATTTATTTGAAAAGATTTTATTTTATTTGATTTGTTATCTGATCTATAATAAAAAAAATTCATACAATATAATATATAATCTATTACCTCTAATGCTTATGGAATGACCACTTAGTGAGATTTTTTTATTGTTTATGGAATGCCTCTAGTACATACATGATGTAAAAAACATGAATGGTCTTTTAGAATATTCTTTCTAATGCTCCAAGAATGCCTCTTGAATAGGTTAAAACTTTAAGATTCTTGAAATTGCTTTCAGACATAACGTTCATTATTTTATTTTAAGGTTTAAATTCAAATAAACCGAACTATAATATTTCTTTCTAAAAACCAAAATTTTCTTGCCAACTTATATATGCTCGCATTTGGCAATACCATTGAATAGGACAAAATTTTTTGGGTTATAGGCATTGCTAGCTAGTTTTACCCATAACCAAATCAAATTTCAATTTTCCTATCAAGTGAAATTTTGTAAAACAATTAAGTTGTTGCAACACATACAAAGATAAGTCACCAATTAAAGAAATTCTACAATATTTTCAATCTTTCATTTATCATTGTCACAATAAAATTTAAAAAAAACTCAAAAATCAAATGAAGATGGTCATAACCAATCACAATTTAATTTTTTTTCAAATATTTAGTTGGAACTTTGACATTTACAAAGTATGAAAACTAAGAAACGTTGTTCTTGATCTTAGGTCACAAAGACCCTTTAAACAATAATAAAAACCTACAGAACAACACTAATTAAATAATTATTATAACTACTATTAACGTAATTATAAAATAATTTTTAATATTATTTTAAATTTCATAGTATATTTTTATTTATCTTATAAATTATTTTTTAATATATTTAAACTATTAAAATGACCTTTAATACTAATATTTGATATAATAATTTATTATAATTATTTTAACAAAAGTTGTAGATTTTTTAAGTGGTTGAGCATGTTTCAAATTTCATATTATATTTTTATTTTTTTACAATAAAGTTTTACCTTTTTAAAATTATTTTATTATGTTTTAAATTTCGTATTATATTTTTATTTATATTATAAAACTTTCATTTTTAATATTGAAATTGTTAAAATTGTCCTTAAATAATATTTTTTTTATATAAAAATAACTATAATTAAATAATTACTATAATTACTATCAACATAATTATAAATTAGTTTTTAAAGTGTTCGAGAATATTTTAAATTTCTTATTATTTTTTTAAAAAATTATTAGATATGCTTTAGATTATTATTATTGTTATTATTATTTATATTTGTTATTATCATAATTTTTTATTCTTATAGTGATATTTACTTTAATATAATTACTATAGTTAATTAATGGTGATGCATAAAATGAATCATTTAAAATGTCAAAGGTATATACTTTCTATTTTTAGAAGTTTTGTTTAAAAGAATTTACTATTGTGCCCTCACTTTAGATTTCACTTACCACTTTCACTACCTTACTTTTATATATAAAGATAAAGATGCTTTAGATTATTATTATTATTATTGTTATTATTGTTTATATTTGTTATTATCATAATTTTTTATTCTTTTAGTGATATTTACTTTAATATAATTACTATAGTTAATTAATGGTGATGCATAAAATGAATCATTTAAAATGTCAAAGGTATATACTTTCTATTTTTAGAAGTTTTGTTTAAAAGAATTTACTATTGTGCCCTCACTTTAGATTTCACTTACCACTTTCACTACCTTACTTTTATATATAAAGATAAAGATGCTTTAGATTATTATTATTATTATTGTTATTATTGTTTATATTTGTTATTATCATAATTTTTTATTCTTATAGTGATATTTACTTTAATATAATTACTATAGTTAATTAATGATGATGCATAAAATGAATCATTTAAAATGTCAAAGGTATATACTTTCTATTTTAGAAGTTTTGTTTAAAAGAATTTACTATTGTGCCCTCACTTAAGATTTCACTTACCACTTTCACTACCTTACTTTTATATATATAAAGATGGGACAATCTAGGATGAAGCAGCGTGTGGGTGTCATACCGGTATGACACTATTTTGACCCGGGATAGCAGGTCATGTTACCTGATAAAAAAAATAAAATTTAAACAATTTGCAGTTGAGGGCCTAGCATGTCATACATTTCTCTCTCCTGTCTCTTTCCTCTATCTTCCCTCCCTCTCCTCTCACCCCTCTTTCTCTCTCCTATCTCTCCTCTCTCTCTCCTCTCTCCCCCTCTTTCTCTCACCCTCTCTTCCCTCTCCTCCTCTTTCTTCCTTCTCTCTCTCTCTTCTCTCCTCTCCTCCCTCCCTCTCTTCTCTCTCCCCCTCTTTCTCTCTTTCTTATCTCTTTCCTCCTCTTTCTCTCCTCCCCCATCTCTTCCCTCTCTCCGCTATCTCTCTTTCCTCTCTCTCTCTCCCCCTCTTTCTCTCTCCTCTCTCCCATCTCCCTCTCCTCTCCTCTCTCTCTCTCTTCCTCTTTCTCTCCTCTCCTCCCCTCTCTTTCTCTCCTCCTATCTCTCTTGCTCCCCTCTCTCCTCTCTTTCCCTCTATCCCCCCTCTTTTTCTCTTCTCCCCCTCTCTCCTCGCTCTTTGTCTCCTCTTTCTTTCCTCTCCTCCCCCTCAAAAACCAAATTTTGTAATTTTTACTATCATTTGCTATTTTTACTATTTCCCCTTGTTTTTAGCTATTTAATTCACATAAATTACAAACCCTTCAAAAAAATCATGAGAATTCACCACGCGGGTCCTCTCACGTCACTTATACTGAATGCAAAATTTCAGATAAAAAATCAAACGACATGTATGCATGCATGAGGCCTCCCCCAAAACTTAGTACTTTGGTTTAGGGTTCGTGTCTCACACTCACAAGGCCGAAAATCGCACTTTTGACTTTCGTCAAGAAAGCTTTCCACATGGATTCTAATGGTCAGGAGCCATAAAAAACCAAATTTCGTAATTTTTTACTATCATTTGCTATTTTTAATTATTTTCCCTTTGTGTTTAGCTATTTAATTCACAGTAATTACAAAACCCTTCAAAAAATCATGGAAATTCACCACGCGGATCCTCTCAGGTCACCACATGATTAATATAGTATTTTTTGAATAATTGTCATTTTTATAATGATGAAATAGTTATTTTTAATTT